>QHHH01000023.1:0-149674 GCA_004367485.1 Fusarium citri | reverse complement strand
TAGCTATAGCTAAGGATTTAGCTAGGTTAGATCTTTATAAGACCTTAAGAGAGGCTATAGAGAAAAAATACTGTAAATATAGAACCCTAGGGGCCTTCTTTTAGCCTATTATTATCTCTTTAGGAGACCTTATAAAGCTAAAGACTACTAAAGCCTACTAGAAGTTATAGGGCCTTATAGGGCCTGTAGTAGCTATATAGCTTAATTTCTTAATTACCCTAGCTCTTACAAGGACCTAGGCTATCTTAGCAGTCTCTATTAGCAAGGAAGCCCCTAGAGGGATAGTTACTTTCCTCTAGAACCCCTCTAGAAGGGACCTCTAAGGCTCCTTATAGCCTTATCTATCTCTTATAGCTATTACCTATAGTAGCTATATACTTTCTTTTTTCTTACTTTCTTACTTTATTTTTTACTTCCTTTACTATTTTCTTTATTATTTTATAGTTAGCTTTATTTTCCTTATTTTCCTTATCTTTCTTATTTTCCTTATCTTTCTTATTTTCCTTATCTTTCTTATTTTCCTTATCTTTCTTATTTTCCTTATCTTTCTTATTTTCCTTATCTTTCTTATTTTCCTTATACTTCTATAGCTATAATTATTCCTTTACTCTTTTATACTATATATAGTACCTAGAAAAGCAACTGGGTAGATAGCTTTGATAGTTAATACTAACCCTATCCTAACCCTAACCCTAGCTGGAATATATATACTCTCTCCAGCCTCTTAACAAATCATTTTGTTGAGATTACAGTAAGCACGCAATACCAGTCCATGGCTTTGTGGACTCTGCATGTCTCATAACAAGAAACGCTGTCTCTCTCAACAATTGATAGCCAATAAAACTGGCTAGACGATAAGACTAGTGTTAGTCTTCAGCGACTAACGTAGTAGTGGTTCAGCTGGGCCTCAGCTCGGGTCGGTATGGCAGATTTCCTAATACAGTACTAGTCTACACGAGTAGTGTGGTTTTGAAGCACGATGACGCAGCTCAAAGAGGGGAAGTCAATATCTAGCGAATACATAGTCATTCTTCTCTAGTCGTACGCGGGGGTCAACATTTCACACCGACTCTCTTCTTTACAGGGGTGGGGCTGCACAGCCGACGGGCAGATTCGTGGTTTTCGTTTTTAGTCAGTAACTCAGTCGATTTCAATAACGTCATAGATAATGTCTCCTTAAAGTTTCAATTAGGCCAAGTCTTGGAAAACGTTAAATCTACTTTATTTAGTATACTCCAAATCTGCTACAGATTGCTGAAAATATCCATGATATTAATTCCAAAGAATTGGTCATTTCCATCATCCCACAATGTCTCAACTGGTGCGTAAAAAGGAGAAATTAGAGGCGCTGGACCCGGTATCATCGATTGGGAGATCTGAGACTAGAGATAATTAGCCAGGTAAAGTACCGTGGTCCGAGTACATACCGTGAGAGGTTGTGTTGTCTCAGCCGCGACTGGTGGAATACTGCTAGTTCCAACTGTCGCCAATACAGAAAAGCCTTCGTCATTCGAACGTTGCGAATTTTGCGACTCATTGAGCATGCCTTGAAATGTCAATTGATTAATGTACTCCCGCGCGATGTACGTGAACTCGCTGATAAGTGACCCAGGAAGTGACCCTCCACTCGCAAACTCGATCCTGCTGAAATGCCCTCCTGCGATATCAAGAAGTGCGAGATTGCTTCTTATATCGGGAGATTTGGGGTCATTTATAACGTGGTCAAATATAACGAAAAGAGCACAAATTGGAATACCTGCTAAAATCCTAGTTGAAAGATTGTTAAGTATTGTCAAATGAAGAGTACAAAAGACTAACCAGAGAGGTGTAGAAGGCTCCACATCAATATATGTAGTGATCTCAAGAATGGATCGAGAAATCACAATCAGCTGTTCTTTATAAGATGGCTTTGCCAAGTCGTTTTGGGCGTCCCCGTTAATTTGAAGTCTACTTCGCAAAAGGATGAGCTTGAAGCTATAGTAGAGATAATTGACCCAAATCGCTATGGAGCTTTTGACAGGACGACGATTCGGATAAGACTGATAAGAAGCGGCGGGTCGAAGATCTTCAGAAATAGACATTCGCCATTGTTCCAGGTCTTGTTCGAGTTGACTTATCGTAGAAAGAAAATAGTTTGGTCCCTTTCCACAAATGCCTGGGGAAAATAATGTCGTCATTGCCCTTGACAACAGGCGGCAATGTCGAGCGATTGCCGACGTCCAATTGAAGGTTCCAAAGTTGGATTCCGGCACATGAGGAAAGGGTGTCACGATATTGGCGTCGATGAAAACCTATAGCGAGTCAGTAAACGTCAAGCTTCAAATAACGCAACGTACCGAGCTTCGTCCAAAGTGGAAGCTAGACATCTTCTCGACCGCATACAAGATCCAGAAGACTCGATAAAACGACTTGGCAGTATGACCTTTTGAAAACACAGGTGCCAGATCCTGAGCCATACGAGCTGCTTCTGTCATGATCTTCTCCTCGATGGAGAGACAAGGAATTCCTAATGCGTAGATAGCAGCAGCAGTCATGGCTTGAAGAGGTACTAATGACTTGCCAGATTTATCCATTACAGAAAGAAGAGGTAAAGCGACCGAGAATAATTCCCAGGCTTTTCCTTTACCTGGTTCAAAACTACCACCGCCATCGTGCAAACAGCCCAAAGCTAGGACTGAGTGGTAAAGCGCAGAAAAGGCTGAGTCGTTGCTCAATATGCTGGTGAGATTGCTCGTAGCGACGGCTGTGTCGAAGGATTCGCGATCGAGATAAGGAAACAGAGGATGAACTCGCTCATAGTATACTAGAGGAAAGATTAGCAAAGGTGGTATAGCATGCCGTTTTGATGCACTTGCCCATTATGTACTTTGTTGCAGTTGCGCTATCGACCAGTGGTAGACCCCGCTCGGGGTTGTAAACGCCAGATATGCTACTCGTCGGTTTGACTTTGTTGTTGATTATTGATGATATTCGGCGGATTAGATCATAAATCTTGTTGTTTTGAAGTTTTGCAGAAAGAGTTTCTAGTCTGCTGTCGGAGAAGAATGTGACTCTTGAGGTACCGCCTAAGAAAATGTTAAAAAGTCAAGTTGATTGCGTCACGAAATTTGACATACTCAGTAAGCCGATGCCCTGTTCAATTATTAGCAGCGTCCATGCATTGTTGGGCTCTAAGAGATGTCTGACGACTTACCTTGAGAGAAAACCGTTGCTCCATATCCGATCCATCATTTACAGGCATACCGAAAAGGATACGATCGATGAAGATATCACCTTCTGTAAATTGGGAAGTGTCCTTGTTGTCGCGACATTGATCCGTCTGATTGGTTCACTAACACGGTCTTAAATCGTTCTTAAGAAGTACTTACAGCAAGACCTTCTTGTGGGAGGCAGGGCTTCGCGGACTCAGTAGCAGCGGAAGGTGTCGCAGTCAAGATTAAAGACTTATTGACTGGTACAATGTTAGACGAGAATAGAAGCCAGAGGCGTGTGCAAGTAAACCATTTTTCCTCAGTGGAATCTTGCGATGACCAAAGTGACAGGCGTGTTGCCGTCCCTAATGCACGTCAGCCTCAACATCACATGGCAGCTCGGGGTCGGTGCTTACGCTGCAACCTGAACAGGGTGGAGGATAACCTGCCTGCAATCAGAAAAAAAAGCTTATCAATGGAATGGATGCGTGCCGATCTCACCGGAGCACCGGATCTTTCTGGTTTTGCAAGAATCACAAGCCTTGGACGTTTGAGGCCCACGGCGTCGGCGTTGGGCTTGGGGCGGAGTTTGTGACATGGTAGCTGAAGAGAGAAGAAAAAGGAATTGGTAATTCCCGAAGCTGGAGACAGCGGTTTCTTTAAGTCTGTGGACAAAGCTTTTCAGGAGGAAATCTACGGCGCCGACATTCCGTATTGGGTTTACGTTTGAGGCGAGCGAATCTGACTTATCCTCATATAGACTAGTGTCGGAATCGGGGCCGGAGGTGTCAGTATCAATGTAATGCATACCCACAACCATCGTCGATATCACGGAACTTGTCCCAAACGCCGTTGGAAATCCCAAAAAAAAAAACATGGAAGAGGATGTTTGGGAAATCAAAGGTTGTTATGAGCTCATAATTACGCCGACTTGGTTAGCATTGATATCCCTTCGTATAAAAGTACACCAACTACGTCCATCTGTCCATCACATGCCGACAAGTATCGATCGAACACCACTACCACATTCGTCTATTTCTAACTTCTATTGTTTCCAACATGCCTAACAATCCAACCATGGCCACCCCTCCAAATAGCGAGAGTGAGACCTCAGTTGACGAAGCCACTGGGCCCATGGCTCAGCTCGCTCGAAGATTTTCTCACACACGCACCTACTCAGCTATATCCACCAACATCAACCCTTTTCTCGCCGAAGACGCCCGATTGGATCCCAAGTCTCCCGATTTCTCTCCTGAGCAATGGGTCAAGGCTATGCTTCATGTCTTTTCTCAAGACAAGGAAAAGTATCCCCGCCACACTGCTGGTGTTTCTTGGCGGGCTCTGAGTGTTCATGGGTTCGGTGATCCGACTGATTATCAGAAGGACGTGTTCAACGTTATCTGGAGAGGTGCTCTCCATGCGTTCAGTTGGTTCGCTAATCGACAGCAGAAGATCAATATCATCAACGATTTTGATGGACTGGTCGAAAGTGGAGAGCTACTGCTTGTCCTAGGTCGTCCAGGAAGGTATGCGAATAGTCTGACCCAGTCATTGCTTATGTCTGACAGAGATACAGCGGTGTTTCGACTCTTCTCAAGACCATTGCGGGACATACCCATGGCTTACATCTCGACAAGTCTTCCGAGTTCAATTATCAGGGTAACTCAGCCCTCTCTACAGTCCTTAAGTGACTAACTTTCTAGGAATTCCTTTCAATCTGATGCACAAGAGATTTCGAGGAGAAGTCGTCTACCAGGCCGAGACAGACATCCACTTTCCTCAACTAACCGTAGGCGACACGCTTTTGTTCGCAGCTCTAACTCGTACGCCTCAACAACGAGTTTCCAACATATCGCGCAAGGTGTACGCCGAGCATCTCCGAGACGCCGTCATGGCCATGTTCGGTATCCTCAACACTGTCGACACGAGGGTCGGCGATGACTTTGTCAGAGGTGTCAGCGGGGGCGAGCGAAAGCGAGTCAGCATCGCAGAAGCCACCCTCGTCCAGAGTGCCACGCAATGTTGGGATAACAGTACTCGTGGTTTGGATAGTGCTACGGCTCTTGAATTCGTCAAGAAGATTCGACTTAGCACTGAGCTAGGTGGTGCTAGTGCAATTGTTGCCCTCTACCAAGCCAGTCAAGCAGCCTACGATGTGCGTATCCAGACATCGAACGTTATCATCTGCTAACTATCTTCACAGGAATTCGACAAAGTGCTTCTACTATATGAGGGTCGACAGATTTACTTTGGTCCAACTAGCTATGCGACTAGATACTTCACCGACATGGGCTACGAATGTCCTGCACGTCAAACAACCGCCGATTTCCTGACATCACTTACCAATCCAGCCGAACGCATCATACGCCCTGGCTATGAACAACTTGTTCCTCGCAGCCCTGATGAATTTGCTGATCAGTGGAGGATGAGTCAACAACGAGCAGCGCTACTCCAGGACATTGCCGCTTTTCAGCTTCGATATCCTCTCGATGGAAAACATGTTGAGTATCTAAAGGACATTAGAAGAACTCAGAAAGCTCGATTCATGTACGTATATTCCCGTCACTGTCACAACCCACCTAACCTCTTGCACAAGGTCCGACAAAAGTCCGTTCACAATTTCTGTGCCCATGCAGATCCAGTTGTGCATCGGTAGAGGAGTTAAGAGACTTCTCGGTGACAAGAAGTTCTTCATCATTACCATCTTTGGAAATTTCTTCATGTCTCTCGTTCTTGGTAGTGTCTACTTCGATTTACCTGGCACTGCCGAAAGCATGAACAGCCGATGTTCAATTCTCTTCTTTGCCATTTTGTTCAACGGCTTGAGCAGCGCCCTAGAGGTAGGTCACTACACATTTCGTCTCAACTCATCTAATGTTTTCTAGATACTCGCACTCTACAGTCAACGGCCGATCGTAGAGAAACACGCTCGATACGCTCTGTATCGACCTTTATCCGAAGCAGTCTCTTCCGTCTTTTGCGATCTACCGTCCAAGATCATATCAACCCTTGCATTCAACATCCCTCTTTATTTCATGGCAAACCTCCGCCGGGATGCCTCATCGTTCTTCATTTTTCTACTCTTTGGCTTCACAACTACTCTCACCATGTCCATGATCCTACGAACGATTGGACAATCTTCAAAGACGGTGCATCAAGCATTAGTTCCCGCCAGCATTTTCATCATTGGTCTCGTCATCTACGCTGGGTTTGTTTTGCCAATTCGAAACATGAAGGGTTGGCTTAGATGGATCAACTATGTCAATCCAATCGCTTATGCTTACGAGGCCCTGGTCGCCAACGAGTTTTCGGGGAGGACATTTCAGTGTCAGACGATGATACCGTCTGGTCCTGGGTATGAAGATGTCGAGTCGACACAGCAAGCCTGTTCTGTTGCCGGCGCTGCACCAGGACAGGGTTTTATCGACGGGGACTTCTACATTGGAAACGTCTACAAGTATTATGAAGCTCATATCTGGAGGTATGTTCGCTAGCTCGTCCGTCGTTCTAGATCTCGACTAACTCATCTATTCAGAAACTACGGTATTCTCATTGGCTTTATCATTTTCTTCACCTTCACCTACCTACTTGCGGCAGAGTTCTTTTCGGCGAACCCCTCCAAGGGCGAAGTTCTTGTCTTTCGCAAAGCCAGCAAGGGGCGTCGTTCAGACGCACTGGACGAGGAGGCCGCAAAGTCCGACATCCAAACCCACCGAACCGACAATCATGATATTTTCGACGCAAAAACCGACAAGACCACCAATCCTGCCACTTTCTGCTGGAAAGATCTCTGCTACGACATCGAGGTCAAAGGACAGAAACGTCGTATCCTCGATGGGGTGAATGGTTGGGTACAGCCGGGAAAGATTACTGCTCTGATGGTAAGTCATCCTTCACAATGACAAAAGCATTTCTAAGAGGTTCAGGGAGCTACTGGAGCTGGTAAGACTACACTACTCGACACGCTGGCGGATCGCATTACGATGGGCATCATCACTGGCGACATACTTGTCAACGGGCTTCCACGTGGCAAATCATTTCAAAGAACCACCGGTTATGTACAACAACAGGATATCCATCTCGAAACATCAACGGTGAGAGAAGCACTTCGATTCAGCGCAGTTCTCAGACAACCCTCGTCAGTTTCGAAACAGGAGAAGTATCGGTATGTGGAGGAGGTTATCAGCTTGTTGGAAATGGACCTGTACGCCGATGCAGTTGTTGGTGTTCATGGAAAAGGTATGTTTAACAGCATGACTATACATGAGAATGTCGACTAACATTTCCAGGTCTTAACGTCGAGCAGCGAAAGCGATTATCAATCGGCGTAGAGCTCGCCGCCAAACCCGAAGTCCTTATCTTTCTCGACGAGCCTACCTCTGGTCTCGACAGTCAAACGGCCTGGGCAATCGTAACTCTTATTAAGAGGCTAGCAAATCACGGCCAGGCAATTCTTTGCACTATCCATCAACCGTCAGCTCTTATCTTCCAACAATTTGATCGTCTTCTCTTACTTGCCAAGGGTGGAAAGACAGTCTATTTTGGCGATATCGGTGAGAATGCTACTGTCATGACTCAGTACTTCCAGAGCTTCGGTGCCACGCCATGCACAGTGGATGAGAATCCAGCTGAATGGATACTTCAAGTTACTGGTGCTGCACCTGGTGCTCACACGGATCGTGACTGGGTCGATACTTGGAAGACGAGTCCACAGTATGACTCTGTGCAGAAGGAATTAGCAGTTTTGAGTCAATCGAATCAATCTGCTTCTTCTCACGACCAAGATACCCTTTACGCTGCACCGTTCTTGAAGCAATTCCTAGTCTGCACCAGACGCGTTGCCGAACAGTATTACCGAACACCCACTTACATCTATGCCAAGTTACTACTTTGTTTCATCACGGTAAGTCTCACGATTTCTTGAAAAACAAAATATACTTAGTCCATCTACAGAGTCTTTTCATCGGCCTCTCATTCCAGAACTCACCTCTATCCCTCCAAGGACTCCAAAACCAGTTGTTCTCAATCTTCATGCTACTCGTCATCTTCGCATTCCTTGTTTATCAGACTATGCCGGGCTTCGTAGCTCAGAGAACACTCTACGAAGGCCGAGAGAGCTCATCGAAAACCTATGCCTGGTACAACCTTGTATTGGCCAACACCGTTGTTGAAATGATGTGGAACTCTGTCGCGTCCTTGACACTTTACTTTCCATTCTATTTCCTCGTCGGCATGTACAAGAATGGGCGAGCTACTGATACCCAGGATGAGCGTGGTGCTCTGATGTTTCTACTAATTTGGGCTGTCATGGTGTACGAGGGTACCTTTGCGCATATGTGTGTTGCAGGAGCACCGACTGCCGAAGTTGGCGCGACGATTTCATTGCTGCTTTTCATGATGACACTTGTTTTCGCTGGGTAAGTTCTACTCCAACACTTTGACTGGTCATTCTCTAACCATTACTTTTCAGTGTTCTTGTTCCTTATTCTGCCCTTGCGGGATTCTGGACCTTTATGTACCGCGTGTCCCCAATGACTTACATCATCGGTGCCATTGTCTCAGATGGTGTTGGAAAGCAACAGGTTCAATGCTCCGACATTGAGTTGCTACAGTTCCAAGCACCAGCCAACCTCACTTGTGAACAGTATGCTGGACCTTTTGTGGAAATGGTTGGGGGATCAATCCAAAACCCTAACGCAAACCAGACCTGTCTTTACTGTCCAATTGCAGCGACAGACTCGTACCTTGAAACGCTTACTATTAACTACAATGAACGGTGGAGGAATTTTGGACTTATTTGGGTTTTTATCATCTTTGATATTCTTGCTGCTTTAATTGCTTATTGGCTCATTAGAGTTTCTAAAACAAACCTTAAGCTCAAGTTTCCAAGGAAATAAAGTCTTGTATAAAATAGTTTACTATTATATAGCTCAGGTACTTGATATAACAGTAAATTACCTACCAGTCACTTAAGTTCAATGATATGTTAGCTATTCTACCGCAAGATATAATCGGTCACCTTTACCCCCCTCTCCCGAAGGCTTTCCAATGTAAGTCTTGGATCAAAGTTCGTCCATCGATCTTCCTTAGCAATGTACCAAAACGGCGTGCCATTATTTCTCCAACGAAGTTCCCACTCTTCTGGGACTGGAATACCATCTAGACGCGGATCTATATGCTGCCGCTCTCCTTCTGGATTTTCAAACAGTGGATCTCCGACACGTTTGAGGTACCGTAGCCGCCAGCCTTTTGGCATCTCGCCGAGGATCGCTTCGCCAGATAGGAGTACTGGGTGAGAACATGGTCCTCGGATCTTGTACTCGCCGTTTTCAATGGACCGAAGGACTGTGGGGAGATGGCTGCCGATAAAGACGACTACGAGGTCACCAGGCTGGCAGTTTCGCGGTCCTAATGTGACGTAGCCCATTTTCGTCAGGTATGGAGATCGACTATGCATGAAATAGGTCAAATATGCGGCTTGGGCACCGAGCGTTTTACTGTTGGACCTGATTCTCTCGGTCAACTGCTCTTGTATTGTGAAAATAAGGGGAGGATGAATGTAAGAGTCATCCGTGAGTAACATAAGGGTAAATTGCTGAACCTTCTGGAGATCCCAGGTACTTGGGTCGTGACCGAGAAAGCGTCGTGCTGCCTCTAGCAAAACAGCTTCGAGTTGTTCTTGAGAATCTTGGCCGTTCTGGGGTCCGATTAGCTCCGCTATGTAGTCGCAACGGACTCCTTGCAGTAGCAGTTGCTCTTTGGTGAATGCATGTCCTCTCTCGGCTGAGCAAAGTGCAGCGCGACCATAAGTCATGGGTCGTATGTGTTGTATCCTCTCCAAGTCAGGTATCCATGTTGGTTCAGAGGCCGAGTCGCACAGCGATAGTAACTTGAGGTCTTCATGATACGACGACGCCCGAACCAAAGCATCGCGATGAACATCCTTGATGTTCTTTCTGTAGTCGATATTGATTTTGCTGGTAAAACCACCCTCTGCGAGGCCCAGCAGGGCGTACACCCTATCCCTTGGTTCTGTAACCTCACAGGCGTGGGTAAAGGATACGAGCGAGAAAAAGTCTCTCAAGTGTCGAAGGGCGGAAAAGCTCCGTGCGTTGGCGAACTCAATCATCAGGTGAAGATTAAAGCTGATCGTACCAGCCAATGCCACCCTTTTCGAAGCAATGATTTCTATTGCGCTCCTAAAATGCACCCAAGGAATGCTATCGCCGCCGGCAACAAGTATAGTATCTCTCCCTGCCAGTAGGATTTCCTGACGTACCCATAATCGACGGAACCAGGACCGCGATATTAAAGACGCTACAGCCTTCCACTGGCGCTCAGAGTAAGGCATTGGCTTCGTCCAGTCGTGGCTGCCATCTGGATGCCTTCTCATAATCAGGTCATACTTATCTTTCTTGAACCTTATCCGGTTGTCCATGATGTCATCCTCCTCGCTGGTAAAGTCTACGTAGTCGGCGAGCTCTTGCAGCAGGGCAATGGCAATGGGGCTGTGCTCATCTGCGGGACCAAGCCAGGCTACGACGCGGTGAGCATCTTTGTATATATGACGCATCAGCTGAACCTGCGCGGATCGTTCATCGATATCTTGCTGGTTGATGCATATCGAATCTGCCCATAGGGTTCGGCTGTCGTCCTTGTGACGGAGTTGTCGCAAAGCAAGAGCGAGGTTGCGACCAATAGCCAGTGATCCAGAGGGGGTTTTGTCGCAAATACATGAAGCGCCGTGACCGAGTGGTTTCGGATTTCGCAGATGTATGTAATCTGGGTTTGACTGGTCACCCCAGGTATATGATAATGCTTCGTACTTCATCACGTGTTCGCCGGTGACATGTTTACCGGCAACAAGAGCACCCGAGAGTGCGTCTCCATCTTTTCCTGCATCTAGGACTAAGAGTCTAATCTCTTTATCCTGTAAAGCTGTGTATCTAAACTCGGCAGTAGTCATCTTGAGTTTCAGGTCCTTATCTTCCAAGTAATTTTAGGGGAAAATGCGCTGTTTTGATCGAGTTGCGCGGGGTATTCACGTGACAGATGCTCGACTAATCAGGGTACCGCATCTGCTGACAAACGACCTTAAGACTGTCTGTACCTGTTCTTTGAAAGGGCTTGATAGAAGCACCTTCTGTTATTGCATAGAGTGCCAGCTGCACGTCTGGCAAGAGAAAATAGAACCAGCTCTATCATTCGTTGGCTTTTCAACAGAACGATATATAAATACCATTTGATAACTGTTTATCAGATACCCACTGTCTAGGTACCAATCTACATATTTCTAACTCTATTCAAATACACGAAGACTTCGTTGATCCTCCGAAGTGTTTCCCTTGCAACCCTTGCTCTAAGTTCCGCTGCTTTACCAGTGTGATCAAGCTTGAACTCAAAATCATCAACACCAACGTTCCCATAGGTCAGCGCATCCATTGCTCCCCACGATAGGCACCCACCACTGAAAGGACTGGTAGTCACATAGGCTGCGTTTACCTCGGTATCAGGTTCTGACACATTCACCACCTTAGCATCAAAGGTGCCTCTAAAAGATATTTTCTTGTTCCCTTCCACCATCGGGTATAATCTTAGGGTGGGAGTTACCTCCAGCCCAGGTCATCACATAGCAACCATAATAGCCAGTACGTCAACATCTCCACGGGTCCAATTCTGCACCACAAGCGTATCTTCCATTTCGAGTGTTACCTTAGTCTCAGAACCCTGAAATGTGCCCGTGAAGCGGGCGGCGGTGGCCTCGCGTGCTGCCTCCTCAGCAGCTGGTAGCAGGGTGTTTGCGAGAAGGTCAGGAATGTAGCTCAACATGACGTCGCGACTAGGTCCTGCAAAAAGAGCCACATAACCGATTCCATGATCTGGTGAGAAGACGATGATGGCAGCGTAAAGCCCAATCGCACCATTCTTCGTATATAAATCCACAACTCGTGTCCCATTGAGGCCGAGTGGAAGGAGTGTACGGCGGATTTCCCAAGGCATTCCAACCGACATGTAGAGGTCTGCGGTATGGGTGATAGGTTTCATCCAAGCCCGAGTCGTGGATGGGTCAAGGAAAAAAGACTTCCGGATAGATTGACCAAGACGGGTGAGATCTGAAGATGTAGAGAACATGCCGCCGTAGCTATCAAAAGTTAGTGTTGAGAGGAGATGTTGAACAGAAAGACATGTACTTACGGACTACCATTGCCTGTAGTAATGTTCCACCATGAGATTAGCTCACTGTCGGGGATAACTGCATTGACTTTGCCCTTCGGCGCCTCCAGGGTTGTGTGTTTCATGGAGAGAGGCTTGAGAAGCGAGGACTGCAAAGACTTTTCGAGAGGCTTTCCAGTCATTCCTTCGAGTGCGTAGGCAAGGATTTGGTATGCAAGGTTGGAGTACACCGGTGTATTTGCAGCAGATGTAATTTGGAAAGTGGGTTTTGGATGTAATACAGTTGAAGAACTCTGCAGAAAGGTGTTAGCATATTCATTAACCCTTTTACTTAGCAACTCACCTTTACGGGAACACGGTCCCAGATGTGGATCTGAGATATCGCACTCCAGTTGCTCATT
Source organism: Fusarium citri (assembly GCA_004367485.1). Classification (NCBI taxonomy): domain Eukaryota; kingdom Fungi; phylum Ascomycota; class Sordariomycetes; order Hypocreales; family Nectriaceae; genus Fusarium; species Fusarium citri. The sequence goes on along the minus strand of QHHH01000023.1, from coordinate 136,908 downwards.
CTTATCAAGAATGGGGAAGCCGTACTTCTCGGGGTTGGCCTTGGGGTATCCAATTAAGGAATCCAGATCGAAGAATCCGACTGCATATACTGGTTAAAAGGGCTTCAATCAATACCAGCCAAGGCAGTACTTACAGTTGCGACTGACACCTGACATATGCCCACAGAGCTGTCCGATGGTGACCTCGTTCCACTGCACTCGACGAGTAGGATCACCTTTGCTATACTTAGCTGCACGCGCAAGCTCAGGAACCCACTTTGTCACGGGATCGTTCATATGGTCCATTTCAACCTCAGCGAGTAGTGTATAAACGATAAGAAGCTTTGAAACACTACCGACACGGAACACCGTGTTTTCGTCAAGCTTTCCAGAGGTTAGGAATTTCTTCATGGCTGAAGGAACGTATCCATGCTGGAAAAGGGTCTCTGAACCGGAGAAGGCTTGGACGTAAAGAGTGGTGTTGAGCTCATGGAACGTCCCATTGCGGTCGAGCTCCTTGAAGGTCTTGTCGAGATGGACAATGGCGTTTGATAGAGCGCTGGACTTTTCTAGGTGCTGGACGGGTGGGAGAACAGGACCCAGGAGAGGGCATACGGGTTGTTGGGCATTGGCTTGCTATGGTAGCACAGCTAGACCCAAGGAAAGAAGGGGAGAAAGGCAATGCATGATTGAGACTGCAATATAACACTGAATATGAGAGAACGAGACCTGAATAACACAAATAGGGTGACATTGTTGACTTTATACATCGGAATATATGGAGAAAATCAAGTAAAAGCATGGGGATAGAGTCTGAGACTACAAAATACATATCTGCCCAATATTTATGATGTCGTTTTTAGCGAGTCTTGTGATTGGTGGGCTCGCTCAGCGAAATAAAAGTCAGCCCCCCAGGCAAACCACACTGTAAGCCGAGATTGCCTTAGATTGAAAAGGGAACCAATCAACGTCTGATTGGCTTGTAGATGCTTCATGATTGGCCGGCTCGCTCAATTGATGCTACAAAGAGCCTAGTCTTCAGCTAAGCCACCCATGGCTCCATCAGCATGGTAGAGGAGTGGGGCTGCACGGTCAGTCCCAACCCCAGGGTAAGCGTTCTTTTCTTCCACCCTCAGCTGAAAGACAATAGCAACAAAGCAAGAAGGAAGTGGCTCATATACTTCATAGAGAGGGAGGAAGCATTGTCTCCCAATCTCTTAGTTATGGCCGTTATCTAATCTGTGAAAGCTTCCGGTGCCATTCAACCAAAACGAAAATACCATACCAAGGCTGAAACAGGATGCCAAACTTGCAGGTAGTCGTTGAAACGACGCACCTTTCAACAATACTCACATTCACATACTGACTGCAATAGGACCTGAAAAGTGCGTGGCGATGAAGTAAAACTCGCATGTACACGTTGTACTTCTACTGGTCGAAAGTGTGATGGCTACACTTCCTTTTCATCTCACAAGACACTTGTTCCCCCACCTTGCAGCCGCCCTAATCCTGCCGCCGATCTCAAGCTCATTATACCACGTCAAAGCTTCGACGAGGTACGTAGCTATAATTACTTCCTTGAAGTCACAGCGCCATCTCTCGCAGGGGTTTTCTACTCCGAGTTCTGGCTCACCGAGGTGCCACGAGTCTGTCTATTGGATGCTGTCATCTGGCACGCCGCGGTCAGCCTGGGTTCTGCCCACGAGGACTTTGCCTGCGGTTCACGTAGTGTATTTACACTGAAACAGTTCAATTCGTCCATTCGCTGCCTTACAGAGTCGCGGTCGCCGAGAAATATAGACCAGTGGAGAGCGCTTGTTATCAGTACTATTTTTACGCATATATGTACTATTAAAGGACTTCATGATCAGACAATGATACACCTTCAGGCTGGATGTAATCTCCTCCGGGAGCCTGAGGACTATGGTAGTAAAGATGCAAGGACTTCACAGCAGGAAGTTGCCCGGCCCGAGACCTGGATTTCATCCGTTCCGATATCAATCGCTTCTGTACAATCCATCCTTATGAATCTTAAGCTGCATGCAAATGCACTTAATCACGGCGGGGTTACCGATAGTTTAACTCTACTATCTCAGAACAGGACACTTAACGCATGGCGATTCTATACAGCACCATTACCTTCGACCATTCTAACGCCAGAACACGTCAACCAAGCCCATCGCGCTGCTGAGTCCCTGTGCAGTGGACTTATTCTCTTCTCGCAAGAAAAATGCCAAGCATCTCGGGGACATTCATACCGGCAAGTCTGGATTGGATGGGCTCTCTATGCTAGCAGCGCGACAAGGGATGCACACGCGACTTTTCAAAGAAATCAGCAAAGCAATCGAAATGTTCGAAAAAAGATAAGCACAACTGACCATGCGACCAAACTGGAAGCACATTTTATTCTCCCAGTGCGATTGTTCCACACGACCAGCCGCGTTCTTTTTATCCAAGACCCTGGCGAACACGACTTGGTGAAGCGTCAGCACGGCCTCCCAGCCCTGTTCACCTCCATCGTCAACCTTTGCGAGGAAGTCATGAATCTAGACCCTACAAAGACCCGTGGCGTATCTTATACTCCACAGCTCTTCCTTGTTGCTCACAGTCGTACCAAACAGGCAACACGCCAGCGTGCCGTGAGCCCGTTCCGTCATCCGCGACTGGACGGTGGGTGGGATAGTCTTATATCTGCGAGTATTGCCGAGGCAATCATGGATAGAGAGAGGGAAGCAGCATTGCAATACTTAGGCAATGAGACTGTAGTGTAAGAGGACGAGATCGATCCTATGTTTCGCATATATAACTTTACATTTGCTTTTAGAGGGAGTAGAGAAGCACGAATCGTTCTGCGGACCTGGTACGAGAAACTGAACGAGCGAGGGTAATACAGTGGTAATAACTGATTCAATAGACCTCGGTCAAAAGGTATAATTGACAGCTTTATATGCACTTTTCAACCAAGGCTGATGAAAAAATTCAAGCACTGATGCCTCTCAAAGACATCAAGAGGAGTGTAGCCTGGCTTATCTTATCTTCCGGCTTTGTGTGGGTTTAATTGATTCACCTAATACAGCATAGTCCCCAATTCATTCTTGGAATGTCATGTTGAGCTATGGTTGGTCAGGAGACCAGGCAGTCAGTAACAAGTGGAGTCAGCTCGGTCGGAACCGACACTAGTACAACTATGGCTAGACCCTATCCCCTTAGTCATCGCGTAATCTGTTTCATCACGTACCATGCCCAACTCCACCCAACCTCATCAATTTCTCCTCCTACATCTTCACGATGTCGCCGACCGCAAACAACCCAACAAACCACAACAACCGCCCACCCTCACCACCCGCTTCCCGAACAAGAAGCCCGTACATCGCTGCTGCACCGGTATAAAATTCCGGCCTATACCCACCGAACGAGCGCGCGCGCCTCCTTTCGTGGAATAACCGGGGTGCAGAAGGGACACGCGCTCCGACTCGCAGTCTATCTGGAGTCTGGGGCATGACCTCGCAGTTTATCTGGAGGTCACGGGTCGCCTGTCAGCGAAACTGGTTTTTAGGGTTAGGGTTGCTGTTGGAAAGGGATTGGGATAATACTCAGGTACGTGTACGTGTCTTGGTATACTAAATTAATTGGTAGCGCGATGGCATCGGTTCAATTAGATGCGGTCACGACGGTGCTTGCGTGGCAACATAACGGTACGCCAAGGTATCTTGCTGAGCCTGATCCTAAGAGTTCTTCGATTCGATTTACGTTACACCTTACTACGACCTCGGCGCTGTTCGAAATACAGATCCCCATTAGTTATAAGCAACACACCAAGACTTCTGCCATCTACATTCAAATAAATCCTCAATCTATCACGTCCTTCACACACTCCGTTGACCAAGATACCCCCGATGCCATCAAACATGTCCTAAGCTCTGCGACATGTCTTAACTTCGAGCTCAACGACGCAATCACTATCCTCATCCCAAGCTTTATAAGCGAGCCAGTTGCGGCTGCCCGATTACGCTCGGGAGTTATACTTGACTCGCTCTATGAGTTGGTAGAAACGACCTCTCTACGCGTCTACATCCCAGATGACGCGTTGTCTAAGGATCAGCTCAAGTCCCTCAGCTCCGCCAACGTACAGGAGCTAAGTCCATGCTCTGGTCCCGACTACGACATATCTCGCTGGTTCACGGGTCGCGGTGCAAAGGTCACGACCCTTGCGAAGCCCCCACCACCTTCTTATAATAAAGCCACAGTCGGTCAAACGGATGCACCCTTGTACAACGAATCATCAACCTTCGATCCGCCTACCTCCTCCCATAAACGTAAACGAAGCCAAGACTCAACCGGCAAACGAAGCCGAGAGCTAATCCCTGATAACGCCACAATCTGGGACAAGCTGCTGGAACTCGAGGCTACGGTCCATAATCGTACACGACCCAATACCCCCGACGACCAGTCACGGCATGTCCAAGAGCTGCAAGCCGAGGTCGCCAAGTTACAGACACAACTCATTCAATGCGAGAAGAAGGCTTTGGATCGGGAGACTGAGATCACCAAGCTACAAGCCCAGCTCACACAATGTGAGAAGAGGGTCGTGGACGGAGAGGCCGAGGTGGTCAAGCTGCAAACACAGCTCACTCAATGCGAGAAGAAGGTCATCGATTTGGACACCGAAATCGCAGGATTACGATATACACAAGATAATGCCGACAATGAAGCAAGCGTCATAATAAGCGAGATAGAAGATACCCTCCGAGAACACGAAGAGAAGATAGACTTTGTTACAAGAGGCAAGGACGATGATGAGTTTGTGGATGTCCTTAAGGAGGAGATACTCAGTGAACTTATCACGAGGATATCGCGTGGCTGAAGAGTATACTATGGTATGCTTTTGACCTTGATGCGTGAGATGCCTTGCTAATACAATGAAATAGATTTATAGTACATAATAACAACGTATGTAATACGACTGTATGGTCGATGTCGTATGAAGAACGTCAATCGTCCCATGAGTTTCCGATCGTGACTTGCAACCTATAGTGGAGCTGCCATCATAGCGCACATAACCACTGAGAGTTCACACTCGCTTACTAAATGAACCTACCATTGTATATTGTTTGTTCTACCTAAGCTGTATCTATACTGACTGTTTCAGCCGGCATGGAGCAAGGCATCGTATCTGGGCAATCTACGAGAGCGTTCAAAGATTTAAATCCGACCCGAAGAATCAGCATCACGCCATTTTAGACTGGGTAATCTAGTCCAAGATGCCTCCGACCAACCGTCCTCACCTTACACAGAGGACCCATTTACAATGACGAAAACTTTCGAAGTGACGTTAACCCAAGCTCCCGGGTCACCGGAACATACAGTATATACATATTCCGAAGCTGTTCCCTAACAGGCAATGTTGTCGTTCGTCAGCTCAGATGTTTTGGATGTAGCCGAGCTGCCAATATGCCGACGATATCAACACTCAATGATCAATACCAAAACGTGGTGCGCTTACCTGTCGACTTTAACAACCCCGCTACAAAGGGTTCCTGTCAGTTTATCGTCACACTTGTAGGCCTTAGGCTTTAGAAGACAGATAGGTCTTTTACTACCTTCTAGAAACATAATAACGTTTTATGCATGTTAGTCAACCCAGCTCGCAGCCTTCTACTCGTTTGCCTATTTATAGATTGCTGTGCCTTAGCCAGCCTAGTCGATGCACCATAGCCACATCAATCCTAAACCATTTAATTAGTTATCCTCAGAACGGCCGCTATACGGGTATTTGCATCTACAAAACAGACTGTCGTGTGAGTGGCATGCCAACCAACTGGGGCCATAAGTCGTATCATCCTATAAATATCATGCTGTGAAATAATAGCCCAATCACTTCACGGCTTGACGCATTAGATACTAGTTCTTTGTGGGCTGGGCTGGGCTATGCGCAGCCCCACCCTCTTTTTATATCAACTTGGCAAGCTATCTCAAGTGGACTAAAAGACAGAAATACAGGGTAGTGTCTTGGCACAGCATCTATGTCACTGGGTACGATTTACCCAGCGACGTGTACCATGCTCTCGTCTCGAAAGATGCGCATGATCCGCACGATGAGGTATGGAAAATAGGACCTCTGGTAGAGCGTTGGAGACAATGGATTCGACGACAAGACGAAACAGAAACAGGAGGCGACGACAAAACCACCGAACAGGACTTAGCTAAAGAGTCCACGAGAGAGGAGAGCGAAACTACAAAGGACAAAACTACAACCACTCAGGAGCCTGAGTCGACAACAGGACAGCCTACCACGACCGAGGAAGAATCAACCCGAGAGTCTACACCAGTATCGTCGACAGAGACGTCCACCTCTTCCGAAACTTCGGCCGAACCGAGTTCTACTACGAGCAACACGCTTACTACAACTGAGCCTGGGGCTTCCTGTTTTAGTACAACGGTCTCCACCAGCATCATTTGCTCCGTGACAACTGGCGGTGTTACCAAGTCCGCTTCGTGTATTACCAACAAAATGACGTCCAGCACATGCTCTCCTGGTCTGCTATGCACGGCTCACCCAGACTCTGGAGTTACGGTTTGCATGAAGAGCCGCAATGAGATCGGCACCGAGGGTATAGTTGTGGCGTCAATCTTTGGCGTCTGCATTATGGGGTGTATTGCTGTCTTGGTTAGCATGTGCTTGGCGGACAAGCGTGCGGAGAAAAGACACGCGAACCTTCAGCGGGTGAAGACTTTGAGAGCGGCAGCGAGAAACAATACCAAGCCAGAGGATGAGCACCTGATGTCTGCTGGCCCAAGTGCTTGATTATAACTAATTGAGATGGTTCGGGAATAAGATGTCCCTTTTACATGCTTGTACATTAGTACCCCCATTCGTTTCCAATATGTAGTTTTGAGGCATGGAAGTTTATATCAATGTGTTATCTATTCATACAAAGGCTAAAACTTACTTTTCATCGACCCTGACCTCCCGATGAGTGAGCTAGCTATCTAGATCCAGACGCTAAACTAAACGACGCGGAAACTCCATTACTTGCAGCACGTATCACCTTGTCTTTGCCTATGATATTCGTTTTTATCCACGCCTTATCATCTCAACCGGCATAGAGCAGTCTTATGGCGACCATAGTCTACTTTAGACCTGTGTCCTTTTTACTGCACAACATGTGACCATCGGTCCTGCAATTTCACTTAATCTTCACAGATGGCTCATTCCTACTGTTAAGTGCTGAATGCTGACGGACTCCGTTTGCATAGACAAGTTCTATAAGAAGAGTAACAATCAGCTCTAATCAGTGTGTTGTGCTTTCATAGTAGTTTCCACCTTGAAGATTGGTACCTTTGAGCGACCTGCTCGTTTAGGTAGCATGCTCATCGTATGCATTGTTCGACAACACCCAGAACGTTGTAACAGCAGGTTCATTAAAAGATACGAGGGCAACAGAACCCTGTAGTTTCCTTATTCTCTATATGAGTGACATTCGATACATCGATGCGATGAATTGGAGAGAGCCGGTCATGATCAGTGGCGCTCTAACTGCATCAAGAACGCAAATTGGAAAATGCAGCCATGCAACCCCACTTGAGGGTGAGAAGATTCCGCCGGTCCGAAAGTCGGGTATTCATTCTAACAAACAGGTCTTCGGCATTTTCAGCCGCCTCTTGTTCCTTTTCAAACACACGAATATATTCCTCTGCGCCCCCTAGCATGGACGTGGCTTGAGCTTCGTTTGACTCTGCAAAAGGGGCATATGTATGTCCTGGTACAATTATGCTGGGCTTTAGTGCTTGAATTTGACACAAAGCCTTGATCCAGACAGCGCGTTTTGCTTTCGTGTTCGCCTCCCCCAAATTTTGATGGCAATCTCCGTTATAGAGAATGTCCCCCGCTACCACAAGCTTCAGGACTGGCACATGTACGAATAAATTCTTGTCAGTATCCCTGTGGGAAACATCGTGGACTTCGACTTCGTATCCGTCTAAAGTGATGGTGCCATGCGCCAATGCTCGAAGTCCGGCTATACTTTCCGGTAAGCCGATGTCGGTCGTTATTTCCGGGAACCACTGCTTCCATATATCGCACGTATTCTGATATTCCAGCGTGATTTCTTCAACTACTCGACTCGACGCAAAGGCGTTCAGATGGGGAAATTCTTTTTTTAGAACTGGATAGCCCATCAAATAATCTCCATGAGCGCGAGAAACGATCAAGTGCGTTAACGTGCAATATACTGGTAAAGTGGACTTGATCCATGTCGCTAGGTCTTAGGTGGCAGTAATACTTGCAGGGTAATCCACAAGAATTGCAGACTTCGAAGTAAAAATCAGCGTGCAGTCGAGTGATGGCCATAAATCAGTGTCGTTTGAGGACAGGTCTGGAGTCTTGGTGGCAAATGGGATGTATGGACATAGATAGACGAAAAAGGTGATTTTTGCCATGGTAAACAATGCTGAACGTGAAACGAAATCTCCCAGATAGCTTGAGCAATTGTGGTCTTCTGCTTTTGTAGTCTTATGAGCTCTTCCAGCGCAAATAGTTCAATAGAACATAGGCGCATTCTCTAAGAAATCGAGGCTTTGTTGTTCAGGCCCGAATGCCACGCGTCCCATTTCGTTACCTAGCTATAGTTGAATAAAGCAGGGTAAGTAGCTATAATCAACTTACCCGTACCAACTTTGGGATAGAACAAGTGTGAGGGTGCTATATTTAAGCATAAATTGATTGAGATTATGCACCTGATTGGAAACCCCTAGAAGCGGCAGGTTTTGGTAGAGCACATCACAACATGAACGCACGAATCTGCATCAACGGACCGAATGTACGTAACATCTAACACTTATTTCCTCCATAGCTAGTTACCACCAGTAATCAATTTGCTATGGGCAGAGGATCCTGACAACGCCTCCTTGCCGATTAGATCAATACTCGTGTAGCTATTTGTCACTGCCCTAGCCTCTTATCCTGCTTCGACCAACTCTTCGATCTTGTTCTTGTTCGTTTTTGTATGGCCGTTGTGACTTACGTGTGTTCCTCCCGCAAAGCGTGAAGAATGCCTGAATGGCTAAAATACTTTGTGATATCCATCATATCAATTGGCAGCTCATTGTGTGCGTCCGTGATCCGCTTGGTTGAATATACGAAGCGTCCTTGCTTGGATACCGATGTAGCGAACATCCACGCAGCCGCTCGTGTTCTATTTTAGATTGATAGGTACCTGCAGATTTATTAACCGCCTCATGTATTAGCTGATCTCAGGGGCCTGTATTATTCTCGTTTTTCTTAATCTTACTTCGAGCCTGTATGACTCGTCTGCTCTTTAGTCTCTTGGCTGTTTTTTTGTACCTTTCTGCTTGTTGTTGGTTGTGGCTTGGGTCCCTGCCCGAGCTTTTTTTCTGTCTTCTCAACCCCGCTTCCCCCCCCACCCAGGTTTTATAGCCGACTTGTATTTTTTTCGTAATAAACCCAGCTTAGATCTTACTCGACTAAAGAAACGTAGCAACCAGGAGGCCTCCAACCTTTTTGTGAAGTAAAACTATCGCCTTGTGTCTGAAATTTAGAGTTGAAAGTTACTACAGTACTTTTATTTGAATTTTTTTAAAGATCAGTTATTAAGTCATACAGTTTAAACCAACATAATTAAACTTAACACATAAGGTGATATTAAACTTTGTATCAGCGAGATAGCCTCTGATTATCCCTACAGCCAATTTTAAGAACTTGGCTAGAACCTCGCCAGCATTCGAGCGTGATGCTTTTTGAGAGACTTATGTAGGCCTAAATTTTGTACTTAAAGGAATAGCCCGTGAAGCTTCTAGAAGGTAAGCCGAAGGCTTCAGCCATATCCCTCCTTGTGTATATCACAAGACCAATTCGACTCGGTTTCGAGAACATTATCAATAGATAATATTTATGAATTCGCAGTAGTATCTAATGACTCCGATAGAGGAGGACACAAAGATTAAATGCTAGATCTTTAAATTGCGAGATGTATGCCTCTAAAAAGGACAATAAAACGACAAGTATCTAGATAGAATCGGGATCCCACAGATTACTTCACAAAAAGGTACTCTGAATACTCATAGAGTCGAATGACGAATGATCTAATTAAAATCTCAAAACGTGGTCTAGCAAATAATGCTATTCAGCCTTTTCCTAGTCTCGTATGAATTGAGTAAATTGCATCACTACCCGCAATACGAATTGACATGAATGTGTAAGTACATGATCTGATTGATGGAATGAAGCTCTATGAACAGCCAGAACTATAAACGCTAACCTTGTTGAAAGGTAAGAGAATCATAGGAAATGAGTTACACAATCGCAGTCAATCTGCCACAGAAACCTCCAACCTTCTTCTAGATTTCGGATGTACCAATAACCATAGAAGTGAAAAGCAGGGCACCAATAGCAAATCCAAGAGTGCTACTGCTGGATCGAGGGCTGATGCTAACAGCAGTATTGCTAGTCTCACTGGATTCAGACGTGCTGGACGTGCTAGTACCTGTGGCTTTCTTGTCGTTCTCGTCCTTATCGTCGTCAAGATCATCGTCCGAGAGTACGCTAGCTTGAGCGGTGGAGGGAACCGTGGCATCCTGGGTCTTTGTGATGTTCGAATTGCCGCTACACCAGACGCCTTTCTCGTCGGGGGCGCCGTGGTCGTATAGACACTTGGAAAGTTCATCGATTGTTTGGTCGATGGCAACGCAGTATACACCGCAGCCACCAGAATAACCGACAATACTAGCATCGCCACAACAAGCCTGCATGATCTCGGTGTGATTGTCTTTGCGAAACATGGCGCATGTGCTGTCTTGCATCGGTGTTTTGTAGATATCGTGGCAAGCCGTCTGAGAGGCCACGGCCGAAGTGCTTGTTTTGGACATAGTGACGATTGTTGAAAGTTGAGATCTGAGACTTGGAAATGATTGAGCTCTATGCTGAGAAACGAGAGATTGCTGAATTGACAACAGAATGAATGAGGGGAGGCTGGGAAGATAAATAAGTAAATGGGCGACCGCTCCATGTTGCTTGCGCCTCTACATCGAGTTAATTATAGAAACAAGCGAGACTTATGCAGAGGTATCACTCGGCCAATCCGAGTTGGGCGAATGCATGCTATCTAACACTGCTATTTTTAGGATGGCGGTATATTCTTATGTCTGAGGTCTTACGGTATTGCCAAGACAGCAGCCAAAGTTCTGGGGCTGCAGGAGAGCTGAAACTGCTCTCGGCATAAACTCCGTACGGTCTCCCCGAGAAGCTGTTGACGTGGGAACATCGTCTTGATAAAAGGGACGAGTGTCTTTCCTAACAGGGTCTCGACGAGAGCGGCGGTAAAGCTTAAACTAACGAGGCTATGAGCTGGCCTCGATACCGTAGGATTGCTCTGGTTATTTGTTTCTCCAGGTATTTCTTTTTTTCTTTTCGCTTTTCCCAACTTGAGCTTCTTTGGATTAGACATAACGTCATTCAACTACCTAACAAGCTTAAAGCTTACTTTAAGATATTAGAAGTTTCAGATTTATTCAGGAGTTAAACTAGCTTAATTAATCTCGTATCAACGATGTAAGCGAGCTCGTACGAACCGCTTACCCTACGCTCTCAGACCCCTCTGTAGCTAAGGTTACAGATACTAGCTCAAGCGTTTTCTTACTCCTTATAATCCTTAGAAGGGCTCTCTGCCCCTCCTATAGATAACGTCGCAGAGGCCTCGGGAGATTTCTTTTTCGATGGCGTTATCATTGCTAGCGGCAGCCTTCCTGGGGGTGTTCTGACTAACTACAACATGGGTTGGACCAGTGTTCACGAGATTGGTCATTGGCTCGGCCTATGGCATACCTTCCAGGGCGGTTGCAAGGGAGATGGCGACTTTGTTGATGATACACCCGCCGAGGCTATCACTGCCTCGGGTTCCCCTATTGGCCGTAACACGTGAGTCATCCTGACTCTAGTACTGACTTGTCGCTGACTAATACGCTTTCCCGCAGTGGCCCGGACCGTCCTGGTGTACACCTAATCCATAACTTCATGGATTACATCTTCGACTCGTGCTACACTGAGTTTACACCTGGCCAGGCTGTTCGTATAAGAGTAGTTGGCAGAGGTACCGTTCTGGCAAATGATCCAATGGAATCTTGGGGCTGTCTGTATAGATGGCTTGCGCATTGTTCTTTGATTGGTAATGCTCTCACATGTCTCGCAATATTGCCCTATGTGCGACCCACTATCTCGGTGTCCAAATCTTCCTTTCTAGGCATATCTTCAAGCTCCACCATAGATTACTATAGTGACCATCTACCGATAAACCTTAAGGCTTGTAGTAAATAAGAAATCGAATATTATATGATCCTATAGTAGCGTAGGTCACCGGCAATGGTTCTCAGATCTGAAAGCTATTTCCCAATTCATACTACTGATAGTTCCTTTATAAACTACCAGGTTCATTGTTAGAACCATTGCAAACCCATCCATTGTTCACAAGAAAATGTCCCTGCCTTGACGTGGGGAACTGGTCAGCAGTATGGTGCAGAGCCTTGTTCCTAAGCTTCTAAAGTCCAAAGCTCAGTTTTGAACCCAGACAGCAGACCCACTAACATGGCTTGCTGGGCTGACAGGGAAGCTAAGAGGGCCTTTGATTCTAGCTCCATTGGAGACCTGGATATTGACATCCTGGGTGCCAACCTTGCCTTGAAAGTCTCGCCGGGTAGTTAATTGGTCAACACTGTCGTACTCCAGAATCGCTTCATTGGATTGAAAGTCCTGTACAGCTGGATTGAATGAGCCCTGGAAGTGATACTGAATATCGTCGATGATAAATATAGACGTAAATTTGTTGCCACCACCAACAGACTTGACAAATCCGTATGCAGAAGGCATCTAATAGACATAATTAGAATTGTGCAATATATTGATCCTGTATGCATGGTAACATACCTTGACGGTTGACTGAGACTAAGCGAGTCTTTGTGTGGCTCTGAAGAATAAAATGTGATAAGTGATGTAAATGGCAAGAATGATGTAGGCGGATAAGAATGGTAAGGAAAGAAGAGGGAAGACAACAGATATACATACTAATTGACACCTGGTACGGTTAACACCATTGCCTGCAATATCCAGACCGGAATATACCAGAGATTACCCCTACTCGTCAAAATACAGCTATAGCTAATATGTTGACATTCGTAGAACCAATTAAAATAAATATTACAAAGACGTATTCCTGGTACAGTAGGATTTACGTGGAGACACAGCAAGCATCGAGGACAATACCCCCTGCACTACTAACAAGGACACGTAATTTAAAGCTAAATGAACGTTATATTTCTTCTTGGCTACTTTCATGCACATGTTAACACTAGACAGCCTAGATAGCCTATATGTCTCAAAACAAGTTGTGATGAGAACATGTTTATGTTTCGGCAAGGAGTATCAAACCTTATCTAGACTAGTCGGTCTTACCGCCTCCTATGGGATCATCCGGAGTCAATTCAGCTTTCAGCTTTGGAAGATCATTGACGATCATTGACGTTTCTGGTTTGCGCAGCTGCCACCTCATCCTTGTGTTTCAAAGGGCGGCGTTTGACAACCTGTAAAATCGTATTAAGGATCTTGGCAAGGTTTCCGAATGGAATTGAGTTTCGTTAGCTAAGTCGCGGCACAAACTAGCCAATCAGCATTGCAGCATGTCAGATGCAGGGAGCTCAATTCATCCATTGTTTAAGACAGACAAGATCAACAGTCAGCACTAGTGTTAACAACAAGCTTGTTGGCGATCTAGCGGTCAATCACATCCATACAGACTAGGTATCGATGACTATCTCCTTGCATAGCGACGAGTAGCGACGGGCCTTAACAGGGGTACCGGGCCACTGATACTTCAGCTCTCAATAAACCTTGCAGTGGTTCCAGTTGTACGCAGTCCAATGCCAGTACTTCTCTCAGGATGTAAGTATAGTTTGTGATAAAGTTGGCGCCCACATGTTGCGTGCTGTGGTTGTCACATGCATCTGAGAAGTTCCCTTTGATGGTGTACTTGTGCAACGGAGTGAAAGCCAAAACAGTCGTATCAGTTTCTCCGTGTTTCCCATTCCCTGGCAACAAGCTAAAAGGTCACCTTCCTAGTTGACAGCAGACAACACAGGCTGGCAGGCCAAGACTCCAACATAGAACTAAATAGCAACAGCTGGTTTATTCTTGACAGACTTGCACAGCTGATACAAGGTCTCACAAATGTTGTGACTTGGTGTGGGGAGAGACAAACCTTAGCTTCGAACTTCTAGTGACTTTACATGTCATATTACTATCTGCATATCCGAGAGTCTATGAGAAGAACACCGCTTAGCCCTAAAATATTAATGTATCTATATTCTTAAGAAACATTCATCAATCAGCGAGCTCATCAGTGAAAGATTGCAGAATACGTCCCTGCGTCTGTTGCGTTTTGAATGTTCAGTTACGTAGTGATATAGCTGGTATTGTACCTGACAAGGTAACTTTCGATCTACCCCGCATGACGACACGTATGACGACGCGCTTTGGCCAGCGTAACAACTCGTTTTGATAATGTCTTGCTCTTTTTACTCTGAACCTTATCCTGATATCTCACTTGAAACCGGATGTCTTGCTCTTAGCCTGGCTATTTAGCCGTTGGCCTAATGTAGCTAGCGTGTGAAGTCCGAACACTGAAACTTGAGTGCTGATACCTGTTAATTGAAAGAAGTGCGAATCTAACTGAGAAGACAGAGAGTTCAGCACAACAACATCTTTGGATATACTGTGAAGTGAAGTGAGGGATTTCCAGATGTTATCTTAAATTTAGTTCATCCATAGCCCGAGTGTTCTTTCGAAAGGTCGTGCAGTTATCGCCGACCACGATTGAGCATGCGGCAGCTGATGTCAAAAATGGTGTTAACGATTGGTACTGTTTGAGGTCGTATTTGAATCGGTGACAGAGCCTTGGTTTATTCTTGGTGGGAATCGTTTGATACCCTTTGGTCCCGTTACCTTATTTTGTTCCTCCTAGCGTGCACGACGCGTAATAAATTTTCCAGACTCGGCAACACTGTCACTCCTCGCTGAGCCAGCTATTGGAGGTTAGTGATGGTGCTCGTATATGGCAGCAATAGAACCCGACACGTTGGAGTCTCAGGATTCGTCGACATAAACGCGTGGAAGATCAAGTAGCTGGAGGTATGGAAAGGAATACAATTATTACCACTTACCCGGTAGCAGTGGTAGCCGTCGCTAAAGTACCACTGACGGAACAAGCCGGTCTGACAAACGATTTACACCCACACTGCGACTTTACAGGTTACAAGGATAACAAATGTTAACACCAGTACAAGCTCCAGTATATTTCTACTACCTATAACCTTTACCTTTTCTATGTTAACTTACTAAAAACTTAATATTATAGAAACTATATAATAGTACTAATATTAGTTTAAGAAGTCCCTTTTTTCCCTTTTCTAGGTAGCTTTAAATTCTATAGTAGCAAAAACAGGTATATCAGGGACCACTCTGTAACAATTGTTATCCTTGTAACCTGTAGAGTAGGTTTCGCAGCTCCCCACTCTATGGTTATCGAAGCCCATTATTGGTTCACGGTGCAAATTGCTATTTAGCCGCACTTGACCGCACCTGTGATCAAGCTCGTTATCCGCTCGTCCCTTTCATCCACTCTGCCAAGCGCTGAAATAAGGAGATGGCTGATGGCTTCGAGGGATACGTCCGCGATGACTGGTCGTTGGGTCTGCATTCCCCTTCAACTTCTGGCCATTCTTGAGTGGACACATTCACAGCCCAGTGGGGTCTCCGCGGATGAAAGACTGTTATGTTTTCACGCCCGGCTTGCTTCCCGAAATTCTCACAGTTCCTAATGGAAGGCTGACAAGAGATCGTTTTGCACAGCTCAGCGACAACACACATACGGGCGCACGCATTCCCTCTCAACTGTTCTACCAATCTCTCCAGATTCAAATCCAGGGTCATCATGATACCGGTTGTCTCACAGCGCTAAGTCGTACGCTCAGGCAAAAGATCACTTCCCGAGGCACAAAGTCACAGCCCAATGAGCTGATCAATCCAACAACTCTTTCAATCACCGGCCCTCCTCCAACCGCCCAAGCGCCTGGTCCAGTCACCGAGGCGCTCAATCCCGAGACTGCAGTTGATGATGGTCATGAGGCACCCATGCACCCTGTCGGGGAGTCCAGACTATGGATCAAGGCTTTAGAAACATCTGAGGAACGGGTGAAAGCCTCTATTGGCAAGTTGGACCCTTCATCAGATAAGACGCAGGCCAATGATCTCGTGGCTATCGTGAGACAGAAAGAAGAAGCCTTTAAAGATGAATCCCACAAAAGCACGATGGGAGGTGAAGAGGTTATATGGAGAATTGTGCCAATCGTGTCGTGGGTTGGGCAATCAATGTCAGGGATATGGCTATACCCTTTGCTCATAGCCCGTCATCCACGGTCTGGTCCGCCGTCAAAGTGCTACTAAAGGTAATATATCACCTTCAATCAAGAGAAACTCAGAGTAATAATTATGCTCAAAGGCCGAGGTATCGCGGTGCGAGGATCTCGTCACGATCCTGGAATGCGCTGAGAAGGTTCTTTGTTTAGCTAAACGAAGAATGATCTACGAAGTCGTTTACCTCCAGGAGTCCACAGAAGAGTCCAAGGTCTCTAATGCTGAGCTAGAAAAGGCGCTACTAAGAAGCTACAAGAAGGCACTTGACCTACTTGCCTTTGAAGCAGAACAACTGACCCGCGGGAGTGGCAAGCGCTTTCTTCGCGCTCTTTTGGACAAGAGAGAACGGAAAAAACTGGTGCGGTCAACAAAAGATCGTTGAAAACTGCCAGGCTATTGATTGAGAATGGGGCAGATGTAAACGCTCATCTGGAATATCACAAGTATGGCAGTGTGCTGGGAGCGGCTCTGTTTGCCCAGAGGCCGAGGCACCCCACGTTTGAACAGACACCCGTGGATGTCATTATTGCATTCCCGATCGAATAAGCAGATTTGGACGTAAAGAGGCTGGTATCCTGTCCCTTAATGACACGGCCGGATGCTGGGATTATTGATCAAACAAAGGCACGAGTAAGATATCTTATAGAAGGTGGACACGCATCGCTGGAAGATTTAAAGACTATCGGATACGAGGATGCGGTATAAGAGAGGAGAAAAGCAAGAGGAAGCTACAAACGGAGCTCGGCCAGTAGCAGGACAGAAAGAAACTACTTCAAAAAAGTTATTAATTGATAGAATCCTTATTATAATGGAACCTCGCCATACAATCGATACTATGTAACAAGGAGGCCATCGCCTGCATTGATCGTAATCCATAACCTACTGGTTGCAAGGATGCGCTACAAAAGAGGAAGGCCAGATTGTTCAACCCTGCATCTAAGAACCAGGAGTAGACATGCGAACCAACAACATCGCCTCAAGGGTAATTCTGTTCATATAATTGGCCACACGCTTCTGTCATTATCATGCGATGTTACCCACACTTCGTGCGATTGCGCCGCAATTGTTAAAGCCCCTCAATTGACCTGCGCGAATTCCAGAGATTGTTTTCGTCTTGACTTCCTTCCATTTATATCTTTCTTTTATCAAACAACCATGACCACAACCACTGAACCTATAGTTGCCCCTGCACTCCAGGTCGACGAAGAAGCAGGAAACAACACAGACGCCGACTCGTCGCTGGGCTCAGAGACAAGCTCTACAACTTCAATTACCTCTAGTATTCTCAGATACCGCCAGGAAAATGGTCGCACATTCCACGCCTATAAGGATGGGCAGTACCTAATGCCAAACGATGAGCGAGAGCAGGATATACTTGATCTGCAGCATCATCTCTTCCTCCTCACCTTTAGCAATAAGCTCTATCTTTCACCCGCCGGTAGAGACGGACACAAGGTCCACAATGCTCTGGATGTAGGAACGGGGACTGGGCTTTGGGCTACTGATTTCGCAGATGAGCATCCCGATGCATCTGTCATTGGTGTTGACCTTAGTCCTATCCAAAGTCCCTTCGTTCCTCCAAACCTGAGCTTCCAGGTCGATGATATCGAGGAAGATTGGACATTCAATGTCAAGTTCGACTTTATATACTGTCGCATGATGTCAGGTGGATTGGCAGACTGGTCTGGCTTCTTTAAGCGAGCTTATGATAATGTTGCGCCCGGCGGATGGGTTGAAGTTGCCGATATTCTGTGGCCCATGACCAGCGATGATGGCACTCTCAAGGAGGACTCTGCAACCTTGGAGTGGGCGAGCAAGATCATCGAGGGCACAAAGATTATTGGAAGACCGTGTGACGGCGCGAGTAAGTACAAGGAAAAGCTTGAGGCGCAGGGCTTCCAGAATGTTCAAGAGCAGATCTTCAAATGGCCGCAGAACACCTGGCCGAAGGACGCAAAGCACAAAGAGCTAGGTACGTCTCAACCTGTGTTGGTATCCTGGATGTGGTGTATGCTGACAACATAAAGGTGCATGGCATCTCGAGAACTCCATCTCGGCATTGGAAAGTACCAGCGTCGCCGTCTTCACTCGTGTGTTGGGTTGGAAGAAGGAAGAAGTCGATGTTTTGCTGGCCAAGGTCCGCCGTGAACTGAAGGATAAAAGCATTCATTCATATTGGCCTATGTAAGTTGCTATCTTGAAAGCACGTAATGATTTCAGGCTGACAACTTTTAGTTATGTTGTGTATGGACAGAAACCGGAGGAATAAGGGTGTCTCGATTGCCGATTCAACGAGTAGGCATGGACCAGAGGTCACTGCTGGACAGTACAACTTGTGGGGAATTCAAACATATGCATGCGTCTCGGTCTGGCTGGAACGCGGTCAAGATATTCTTACTTCTAAGTCTTCGAAGTAATATTATGTTAGGGACTTCGAACGAAGAAACATCAACTCTTGCTGAAATATTCTTGACGACTGCATTTATTTACATAGTCCTCCTCTACCCTTCTACCTTTGTGATAAACTTATATTAAGCTATCTTAGCGTTTGTACTTTCAGTATGAGTTATGTTTAACTCCAATCGTTACCACCATGACACAAATCACTCTAATCAAAGTGAATCCTCCACAGCTCACGATCAATCCCCGAAGTGAAATCACTCCTCGTGTGCATCATCAGAACGTTGTCACTGACCAAGATATCGCCCTTCTCCCAAGCATAATAAACAGCAACCCTGCGATCATACAGGACTGAGTCGATGGTACTGCATACAGCAGCGCTTTGTGTAAGCTCAAGTCCCTCGATCGTAACTTCGGAGGCATCGAATCTCGTCTTCGACTGGGGCCATGGTTCGTGATATCGGAGACATGGCTGACCGGTGGTAGGATGGTCAACTACCAGAGGGAGACCCTCTAGGACGGTATTGTCGAAAGCAGATGTTGATACGCTCCATGTGAGTTTTGAGAGATCCTGTTCTTTAAGCCATGATGGGAGGTACTTGAAGAACAGTGTCGAGGAAGAGAATATGGTAAAGCCAGTGTCTTTGGGTGAAGACGTGGCACCGTGGAAGAGTTGGAACCTTCATCTATCAGTCAGTCGCTGGACCTGTGTAGGCTTACAAGTCGTGACTTACCGTGGTGGAGTTGAAATCATCTTCTCTTGACCATTCTCGTCGGTCGTTTTAACCACCTTGAACAATCCATCATAATGCATCGGCATAGGTTCCGCTGATAAGACATTATTCAGCCCTTGTGCATCCTGGCCCCGATCCTTGACTTCAAGCAGCAGACCAAACTTCCAAGGAAGTGGTGTTCCAAACCGGTGGCTCAAATCAATCAATCTGTCGCGGTTCGGCTTCTTCACGAAACCTTTAAGAACCACAGGTGAATTTGTTTCTGACAAGGCTCGCACCTTTTCTGTGTCGATGTCGTCAATTGTCAAAGATCCGGGGCCATTGGTGGGCCGAATCGTCAGGCCAGAAGGGTACATTGGACTGACGATTACACCGCCTTTGTCTTCTGCCCATGAGAATAGTGGAGATTTCTCTCGAAAATAAGAAGATCTGCCCTTCTCGTGGACTAGTTCGAGAGTTGTGTCGCTCTCAAACTCTGATCGCATACCGGTCCTGATAGTACCATCTAACCGGTAAGCCACACTGCAGTGCCACGGTGTTGTGTAGAGCTGCTCAGTGGGGAGTAGACTGATGGAAAGTTTGGTGGTCCCAGTTGATGGATGGATAGATAGCCTGATATGTTCTGGATACCGTTGGCGAACTGCATTGGCAAAGGCCTAGCCAAAGTTAGTACAGGGTTTCCAGTAGAACAGAACTGCTTACCTCTCCACGAGCCATCATCTGCTTGGCGATGTACTCAATACCTTTCTTGTAAGCTGACTTGCTTCTAGAGTCATCAAGTGGGTAAATGGTTTCCAAATCTGTTTGGAGAAACTTGATGTAGCCACGATAAGTCATACATTGATTTTCCATCTGCCGGACTTGATCCCAGCTCCAACCAGGCTTGCTGAAGGTATTCAGAAGTGCACGACGGAAGTTTGATGCGTTGGCCACGTAGATCATCTCTTCCAGATCCTTTGGCATATCTATGTCTACTAGATCTCGTAGACGAGAAAAAGAGAGATTCTTGAGGTCCATGTCGGCTGCCATGGATCGAAGAGTCTCGCCATATGCCCAGACATCTTTGTCCGGAACACCTAGTAAGTCTGATAGACGTTAGCACGGATATTCACAGTGACGGTTCAAGCATTGCAAACCATTGTACACAAGACCATCTGATACAATAGTCAGTCTGGCACCAGGGGAGTACACGTCTCCGATGGCGCTGCAAAGACCATTCAAGTGAGCGAGAGCAATCTCCTCTCCCTTGTCAGGAAGCTTTCCCAAGGTTTTTGAAGTGGAGTTGGGTGATTTGAAAGGAAAGGCTGGCAAACAGAGAGGCACTGGATTTCCAGCCTTGACATGTGTGTAAATGAGGGCGATAAACTTGAGGGTTGATTCATCAGAAGTTATCTCTTCTTGTCGCATGCGATACCTCTTGATTACATTGAGGATCTTGCTTGACGTTTCGAGAGCCGAGGCATCGAGAAGAAGTGGCAAGGTTTGGACTTTACCAGATGCTTCTTCCTTTTGGAAGGGCAGACTAAAAGAGTGCTCAACTACAGCCATGGTGAGATTCAAGGCGGTATGCAAGGTGAATCCAAGTGGAACGTATGCTAATGACAGCCGAACCAAGGTGAAGATGAAGATATTCGACAAGGCAGGAAGGAGATGAAGAGAGCATAAATATCATACACGGAGGATTCCGATGGAATATGTCACAGTTTTCACGTGTTCTATCTACGGCATCCCCCGAGTTTACTCAACGCGTTTCATCAAAAGAATTCTTTCCAAATGGTGCGAGTAGTGGGCCACAAGACCACCTGTGGCAAAGTCCTCTAAGTGACCAAGAGGGGATAGAAGGATCCTGGATGGAGCAATCCATTGGTGAACTTCCTATCAATAAAGTTGATTCAACAACCAGTTCCGCTTAAGGAAGGTTTCAATGTAACTTACATGGATCCAAATCAGGGTAGCCAGATGTCCGTCGGCGAAGTTGGTTGCCAAGGCCGTGGTTTCGCCGTTTCCGAGGAAAGATCTCCATCAGATAATCTCAATAATCCATGCATGTCATGACTCAATCATACCAGTTCCTACGAGGTTGACAAATTTGTTCAATTTTTGAGGTAAAGACGCCGGGAAGATTTATCGGCATCCCGCGCGGTATCCCACCGGTTGACGAATACTCGTTTGGGCCCTCGTTTGGGCAGGGAAAAATGGATCGAAGTTGATCGTAAACATGGATACCGCATTGGGAACCCTTACCCTTGATCCTGGCTCTTGCCAACAGTCTATTTGGAAGGTAGTTACAGAACACTACACAAATCTCTTACAATGTCTTATACTCTCCTCCAGGATTTCGAAAAGATTTTGATGTCAAATTCGGAACCATTTGTAACTATGGAACAAGTCGACGTTACTATCATCGGCGGAGGCCCAACCGGTCTCTTCGTAGCCCTCCTCCTTCAGCAGCTGAACGTCTCAGTACGAGTTCTAGGTAAGCTATCTAATATGGCTGCTCAACCACCTTATAATCTAATGTGAACTCAGACGAGAAGCCTTCAACTCTTGAGCTAGGTCGCGCCGACGCCCTTAATGCTCGTACTCAGCAATACTTCGAAGTTGCAGGTATTCTAGATGACCTTTTGCCTCACGGCCTCAAGTGCAACAGTAAGAACTCGAAACCATTTAAAGGCTCAAGCTAACAATCAACAGCGAGTTCAACATTCAAAGAAGGCGATTTCAAATCTCGTCAGAACGCTTGGTGGGTTGGCATCGAGCATGCTCTTCACAAGAACTTCCTCATGATCGGTCAGCCCGAAGTGGAAAAGGTTATGCGACAGCGTCTCGAAGGCAAGGTGAGCTACAACGAACATGTAACAAGCGTCGTCGAGAAAGACGAGTTCGTTGAGGTCATGACGGGCTCAGGTCGAACGGTACGAAGCAAGTACGCCGTCGGTGCCGATGGTGCACGATCGTTCATCAGGAAGTCTCTGGGTATCAGCTTCACGGGCACGAAACCTGAGATGACTTGGGCTGTTCTTGATACTTTCTTGGACACTGATTTTCCTGTCTGTCCTGAGATCATCACGTTCGAGCTTGACGGGGAGTCAAGAGTGGCTTGGATCCCCCGTGAGAGAGGAATGTCTCGTTTCTATGTCTTGCTTAAGAGTGAAATCACGCAACAGCTGGCTGAAGACTCTATCAAAAAACATCTCGCTCCTTACCGAGTTGATTTCACCAAAACAGAATGGTTCAGCACATTTATTGGTACGTCCCCGGCATTGATCATTATTCATTATTTATCTTACTAAATGGAATATAGTTAAAGAGAGAATTGCTGGCAACTTCATCTCAAAAGATGGATTTGGCAGAGTTATACTTGCCGGAGACGCTGCGCACGTTCATTCTGTCAATGGTGGTCAAGGCCTGAATACTGGAGTCTCCGATGCATTCGCCCTAGCTTGGCGTCTATCATCGCTTGTGACACCCTCTGGGCTCACTTCCAGAGCGAAACAAGATATTCTCAGTAGCTACGACATTGAGCGAAGAGGCACGGCCGCTCAGGTCATCGGAGTGGCTGCAGCTCTGGTTAGAGACACGGTACATACAGCCAAGAAATATGTCTCTACTATTGAACGAAATGCTGGGTATATCACAGGTCAGTTGTGCACACTACGTCATATTTTACTCAATACTGACATATGCAGGTATGGGTGTCAACTATAACGAGTTCGTCACGCCTCTTGTGCAGGGGGTGGAGCAGGGAATCTGGAAGCCGGGATACCGCTGCCCCGATGTGACTCTGAACACAAATGGTGGCGCCGCAACGCGACTTTACGCTATTGTTTCTTACGGAAACTTCATTGTTTTGTCAGTTGGGAAACGTATCTCTGCCGAATCTGTTCCGTCTGTGGTCTATAACATTTTGCCACATGATACGACCAACCAGGCTGTTGATGGGGACTTCGCTGCCGATTGGGTTACGGCTGAAGACTCCCTGGTAGTGGTTGTGCGACCGGATATGTATGTAGGGTATGTGGGAAGTGGCATTGAGGATCAAGGATGGAAAGTGTACCTTGACACCTACTGCACGTGAGGTGGTAGATAATATTTCCTGCTACATATATTGTATTGGTCATCAATATTTAAATTGGAACATTGCTTCTTGGAATTTCGATCCCTACAATTTTGTGTTTGTTTTTTGTGGTGATATGAACTGCACGGCGTAGAAATTAACTTTGAAGAAAACCTCAAATTACTAATTTCCGTTCTATTCTCGGTTTCGCGAAATTTACTAGAAACGCTGGACCAGGTTTATCTGATCATTGTCGAGCAATCTCTTACCATGGAATAGGCTGTGATCCAAATCCGTCGGCGCTATATCAAACAAGGTTTTTAGCCGAAACAGACTTGACTAATACTAACATGATCTTGCTGCGCTTGCATTACTCGAAGCATGAATACGCGTTTAGGATACTGAACCTCGGCAGTCACAAAAGTTGTATCCCACCTTCCCACCTTGTCTTGTGTCTCGCCCGCGTTTATGTGATAGTTTAGTGACATCCTGAGAATCTCCCATGGGATAAGATCTTTTCCCGACTGGGATCCCAAGAACGGTATTTCCGAACGAGCCACCTGCCTAATACGACAATTTTAAACGACAAACTGGTATCCGTAGACGTTGCTAATTTCTCCCCTTTGGAACAACAAATTTCAACAGCACTGTGGTATTCGGATATATTTCCTGTACAGATTTTATCACCAAACCCATGTCTGGCGTCTTACGATTCGTCGGTTTAGTTCTTTAGACTTGTTACGTTGCATGATGATCCACCATGCAGGGGTCAACTTTTAATTACCTGCTTGCGTGCTTGCAAATCCAATCGACAGGCTAGACAGGGAAATAACGTACGAAGTACAGATCTGCCTTGCCGCTGCATGGTTTGGGATAGATGGGGCTGCTTATCAATCTCTGCATGTGCACGAAGTACTCCGGGGCTAGCTTTTCATGAACGCCCAGTTTAGCAACTCGTCACCTGCTCATAACAAGGTCGACTGGCTAATTATCTCTTCTAACTGTACAATTCCTCGACCGATCCTTAGTAATGCCAGATATCAAGGAAGTAGTCAGCATCGGGGACAACCGCCTTTCAGTCCCTGATGGACCCCCAGATGGTGGGCTACTGGCCTGGCTACAGGTAGCTGGGTCCTTCTGTCTCTACTTCTGCACATGGGGTACGATATCTGTCTGTCTGAGCATCGTGGCAGAGACTGACTGAATTATAGGCGTCATTGGAAGCTTCGGTAGCTTTCAAACTATTTACGAACGCGATGAGCTTGCGTCTCATACGCCGTTCCAAATATCAGTCATTGGCTCCCTCCAGACTTTTATCATGGTGTTTTCGGGCTTCATCGTAGGCCCTATTTACGACTCTGGCTATTTCAGACAGTTACTTGGTGTCGGATCCGTCTTTATCGTAGTCGGAACTGTGCTTCAAAGCATAAGCACAAGATATTGGCAGTATCTTCTGACACAGGGACTCATGATCGGTATTGGTACTGGCTGTCTGTCAATCCTGAGCGTGGCTATTCCTTCAATATGGTTCGCTAAGAAGTTGCCTCTTGCGAATGGGCTCGCGGCGTGCGGGAGTGGACTTGGGGGGTAAGTAATGATTAGCTGATATTGTTGTACCTTGAACTGATGAAAATCGCAGCGTCGTTTTACCAATTATGATCCGTGAACTAAGCATCAAGACAACTTTACAATGGGCCACCAGGGCCATGGCGCTTATTCTACTAGTTCTGCTGCTATTTTCCAACATCGCCCTTCGACCGCGTGGGAGCGGGACGTCGCGACGACCGTTCATTGATAAGACGGCCTTCACTGACTGGCCTTATCTGTTGTTCGTCGCCGGATGCTTCTCGGTCTTCTTGGGCATGTATACACCATTCGTGCACGTCCAAAGCTATGCTCTGGACCACAAGATTGTCTCGCCCGATCTGGCCTTGTACCTCTTAGCTATTCTGAACAGCAGTTCTATCTTTGGGCGTATTGTACCTGCATATATAGCTCAGTACTCAGGACCCATGAACACCATCATCGGAGCTGCAACAGTCTTGGCCGTCACAAGCTTTAGTCTTATCGTGGCGACAACCGCGCCTCGTCTGCTTGCTACGGTCATCGTCCAAGGTTTCATTACCGGATCCTTTTTCGCAATGCAACCAACAATATTTGTCAGGTTGACAGGTGATCCTCGAAAAATTGGAACGAGATTCGGCATGGCTTTTTCTGTTATGTCGTTCGCACTCCTGTTCGGACCACCTGTTGGTGGTGCTTTGAGAAAGTCTTTGGGATATACGGCGGCGTGGATTTGGGCTGGGTTGACTATCCTTACTGGAAGTTTTCTGATACTTTGCAGTCGCCTTCTAAAGGACAGAAAGTCATTTAAATTGTAAGGAGGCAGTGTCAACATCGAGCATCAAGCACCATTAGAAAGTTCGTTCAATGAGTATACGGTAGACTCAATGAATATTGTAGGCATTGTCATGTAATAACGCTCAACTGAGAATAAGTTAGATGGTTTTAGGTATTAGCGTCTAGGGTAGGCTAAACTCTTACCGAGGTATCTTTAAGCAAGGTGGGAGGGGACAAACGCCTCCAAGCCTTACCCCATGGGGCTTTGGATCGTAAGCGATAGTGCGATATCTCCGAGTTCAAAAAGTATGAACTTCCCACCCGACCAGGATATATACACCCATCAATAGTACAAGTCGCTGATAGTGCTCCCTGCAAGAAAGTGTATTTTGACAACATGAGTTCATCTATTGTACCGTTCAAAGCGGCTGTATCCGTGGCTCAGCTTACGGACGATTCATGGAGCGGCAATCTCGTCCGAGATTACTGCGTTGGTGCCGGTTCGTTATTACATGCCATTCCTACAAAAATATTAACTGATATCAATCGCAGTGCCAAATGGTGGGTATGTCGCGAGCGTGATGTATCAAGCCGTCGAGAGTCACGCACGGCATCTTGGCCTCGGACAAAACATCACCTCAGCTCAACTCCAGTACGTCAACCGCACTCAGATAGGTGATGCAAAGATCGCAATCGAGACCATCAAGAGTGGTCGCGCAACATCCACCTTTCATGCAGTCCTTCTGCAAGGCACGCGCAAGTGTGTTCTTGGCTACTTTGTATGTGTGGCTCCAACAACAAATGGTCTGACCCTCGCTACCGGCTGGCAACTTCTCCCTTCGACCCCGCCCATTGCTTTTCAGCGCGCTGTCAAAGGACTGGACCCGAACTGGTCGCCTGAAGCGGGTCGCATCCAGATAGATCACTTAGCATCCCTTGGGTTTGTGCGCGCTGTGGAAGGTGTCTTTGAGTCATTTTATCGGCGAGAGCCCGGTCGCAAAGGCCTGGAAGATGCATGGATTCGGCTGTCGAGCGGTGAACGTCTCACCAATGCCACACTGCCTCTTGTTGCGGATTCGAAGCCATATGTTGTTGAGAGCTGGAGGCCATTGCCCACCGCGAGTAGCGAAGCGGCGCCTTTCTCAAGGGATTCTCCATTTTGGTACCCGACACTGGTCATGAACCTCGACATCAAGAAGGAGTTGCCAAAGGAAGGCGTAGAGTGGCTGTTCATCAGGACTGAAGCCAGGAAGATTGATCAAGGACGGCTTGACTTGCAGGTCAGTATTTTGGATCAGGGTGGGGATCTTGTTGCAGTTGCCAGTCATATCAACCTGGTACTCTCGGCATCACGAAATCTTGGGAATAGGAAAGGAAAGGGAGTTCAAGAGAAACTGTAAGAGAGCAATAAGACGTCATATCATAAGAGAGTTGATACTATTACGATACAGCTTGTTTCACATATTTCTGCCGCCAGTTACACTGATCACCTGCCCAGTGATATAGGAAAATAGAGGACTACACACAGCCAGTATGGCTTTAAAAGCGTCTTCTGCCGAGCCCGGCCTGCGAAGTGGAATATCTTCAAACGAAGACTTTGCATCCCTTCCAGGAACACCAAGTTGGATCTTCTCCCCATCCGGCCCAGTGATACACGCCCCATCCTCTTTCGCCTGTGTTAGACGCGTCTCAATGTACCCAAACGCCACCGTATTAGCCCGAACATTGAACCCCGGGCCCCATTCCTTCGCGATCGTCTTCATCGGTCCCACCACACCGGCTTTGAAGAAGGCGTAATTGGACTGGCCGGCATTTCCGTGCACTCCTGATGTTGAAGATATGCCGATAATGTTCCTTTGCTTTCCATCCTTGACCCTGAAGTAAGGCGCTGCGGCGCGGATAAGCTGGAAGGGAGCATTGCCGTGAATGCTGGACATGGCAGCCCATTGCTTATCAGTCATCTTGTGCACCACGCCGTCCAATGTGTAACCTGTATTGTTCACGATGATATGGATCTCTCCTCCTCCGAACTCAGCTGCACGCTTGACGAGCTGGTCGATATAGTCTTTGTCTGTAATATCGCCAGCGACTGCGATAGCCTGGCCTCCAGATCTAGTGATCTTATCAGCCACACTTTGTGCTTTTGCTTGACGAATTGTTAGCATGATTCTGTATTCTTCCTGGAAAACTTACCTGAATCAACGTCGCAAACAACTACTTTTGCACCCTCTTGAGCGAATAGACGCGCTGCTTTGGCGCCAATTCCCTGTCCACTCCCCGTGATTATTGCAGTTTGTCCCGCGAGAAGACCTCTTGGGTAGGTAATGTGAGATGCAATTTGAGCAACACGTTCAGCCATGATTGCTGTTCTTCTTCTTGCTCTTTCACTACGAGTCCAGTGAATATTACTGGACACCAAATCAAGCCTTTAAGTCTCAACTCTGGGATCCAATCCAGCTTCATTCGCACTGGCTAGCTTCCAAGCCGCAGTCGGTGTTGTAGAGCCCCACTCGGCGTTATAAAGCTTATCAAGCCACATTCGGTGCTTTGGATCCACACACGGAGTTACCCCGGATTCCCTCAGACGGAACCCGGGTTAGCTCAGCTAGCCTCCCATTCACATACTGGCCTCTATGGAGACGGCTTGGATGACTTGCTTTATATCCGTACTGATGATCCTGTCCTGATAACGTCGTTCGGTAGCCTGTGTGAATCAAGCCTCGGTTCAAGCCTAAAGATGACAATGACTGAGAACGACGAAGCCAAGCCGAGGCAGAGACGGCAAGATGCTCGAAAGAGATCACCCAGGTAAGTCATGTGACGTTCAGCAAAACCGCTTTACTCCACAAAGCTTGGCTAACAAGATTAATGGCAGAGCATGCCTATCCTGCAGAGAGCGAAAGGTCCGCTGCGACGTGGCATTCGTCCGTGATAATACTTGCACCAACTGTGTCCTTGACAGTAAACAATGTGTCGTCACCTGTCGTCGCCCTAATCACCACAGGTAAGGTCAAGCAATCTGGGAAGCTTTTGTCTTGTCTGTTGTTCTCACAGGCCACCGACTATCCAGCTCTTTACACCACTTTGGGTAATGTATGGCGTGGTGATTCAACGACGTTCAATCTAACAAACGTCCAGGATCAGTTCCTTCGTGCTACTAGTCTCGGAACATCACCCAACCCGAATGATCCGGATCAGTCTTCACGCGTAGCATCTGCAACAGGTGGAACCACTTCTGGCACTGGATCATTCCAGGCCTTTGCCACGGGAACGCCTCATACACCTCTTCATGTTACTGGGTTAAGCTATCCTACCACTGATCATGAGAACGCAGCATTCTCTTTTGGGTATCATATCTCTGACTATAATCCTGGTCCTACTACTTATCGTGTTATGGGCGGAGATTCTGAAACCGCGCCGATTATTGTCGCTGTTAATTTTTATATCCGTGTTCTTTGAGACTTGACATCCTTACGCTTCTCAATTGCTCAGCATCCATAGATATACGGCCTCTTTCTTATTCCTCGTAACTTAGTCTTGTTTGAAATCCCGAGCGGGGCTACTTTTTCTGCCTATTAAGGCGATCCCATGTCATGCTTCTGACCAATGATTTAAAGATAGGTTGGGCAGTTGAATAAGAATTTTAGAAAACAGTATTAATACAGTATCATTAGACTCATGCCAAGACCAATAGTTGCAAAACATGGCGTTCACCTTTTTTCAGCTTTGAACGCCAAACCAATTACAACTCCAACATCAACCTGCAGGGTGAAGGGAAATGTCAATGCACAATTCCACACATTATTTGAAGGTGTCTGTAAAGGCCCATGAGGATAATCTTCCACTAAGACTTGCCCTTCTACTCTTTCCTTCTAGTCGCAAAAGTGCTGCAATCTTTCAACGACATCAGGAAAGAATTCATCTCCTGTTTCCGTACTTTGTACTGTTCCATTATGTCATTTGAAATTTACAGAGGGGCTTGGACTGACTGGTCGCGTGGATCTGTTCTGGGTGCGACCATCACTCTTTCATCAAAAGACGCCAGTCTCCTCCTCGCCTTCATCGCGGCTTTCGTAACAATCGTCGCAATACGACTGTGGGTCATTATCGGCTTCTCAGTTCACCAGATCTTGGCCACAGGCAATAAGCATGATGGGCTCTACTATCAGAGACAGGTCATTCTGCGAAATGCAAAGTCTGCTCCCGCAGCTGCCTGGTTGTTTCTTCAACAGGCGTGGTACTGGACTGGCATTGCGCAGTCCGCCGTTCTCAGGACTATTCCCTTGGCGATCTTCTGCGTTCTCTATTTCGTAGGGTTCACAGCCCTAGCTATCTTCTCTTCCCAGATATCAGACTCCGTCTCAGAGTTCCGCCTCGCCTCGAGCTCAAACTGCGGTATCAAAACGCCGATTGACAGAGACGCTCTTCATGACAAGGCTAGACTTGATAACTTGCAAGCTTCTTTTTACTCCCGGCAATGTTACCACAACGTCACATCCAGCCTATGCAGAGCCCTTCCGGTTTCCTACATACCATGGACAAATTCATCCGTCCAGTGCCCATTTGGAGGGAGAATATGCTTGCCAGTTCCTGCATTCAAGATGGAAACTGGGATGATGGATTCTCATCGCGACTTCGGATTCAATGCTCCACCCGAAGACAGAATCACATATAAGAGAGAAACCATCTGTTCTCCGCTGAGAACTAAACCAGGATTTGTGGAAGAAGTGAAAGAACGAGAGAAAGATCCGAACACGCTAATAAAATATTACTACGGGCCAATGGAGTCTCGAACACAACCTGATGCAAAGCAAAACTACACTTTCCAGTACGACACGCACGGTCAGACCATGGACCTTGGATATTCAGCCTGGGTCTATTACTATCCCTCACTCGATCTTTGGAAACCAATAGACGAATTATTGGTACCCAACACGGATCTCACCCTTATCGCGATTGCACATAACGGTGTCCGACACGAGCAGGGAAATCGAGATCCTGTGTTCGGTACAATCGGTGACAAGCCCGAGCGATATGTTAGCCCGATCGCTTGTGTAGATAAGCATATTATTTGCAATCCCAACAACGACGAGTGTACAGCATTGACGGACAGTCGTGGCGTTATCAAGGACGCAGCAGGTGCCGGTCTAGCTTTAAACCGCGCGCAATTTGTGACAGTCCAACGCCTTGGACTTGTACTCCTAGAGTCTAGCACCTTCTACCATGCGATCTGGACACGTACGCAGGGATTTCTCCGTGCGCAAGAGAAAGTGGCAGGCACCACGAGCTTAGGTCTACCATCGAACCAGTGGGAGATCGAGATGACTTCTCTCTTCGACGACACGATGGCGATGTTGCAACATCGCATGATGGAGTATGTAGTTGGGTCTTCCGCACCAGGCAATATTGAGACTGTCAAGGTATGGGAAAACATGGAGAGCGTAAAACTGTGGGAGAACGTTTCCGATGTTGATGAATATGCTGGGGCCTTCAAAGACATGTGCTACAACCAGAGAGTAAAGGAAACTCAAGGAACACTGAACTTCTCTGTCCTTGGCTTGTCCTTGCTTATTGGTCTTAGTACTTATGTTATCTTGTTATCATTTGCCTTGGAGTTCCTCATGGCGCGGATTCAGGCTTGGCTGGGACGAGGAACAGGAAGAGCTAAAAGATGGGAAAGAGATGGAACTTTGCAGCAGATGAGGCTACTGTACGAGATGCAAGGAGATGGTGTTTGGGCAGGTACCACAGAGGACTTTCCCCGAACAGTGTCAGGAGATTTGTTTGAGCACGAAGGGGAGCTTGTCTCGTCGGTGAGGGAAGTTTGAGAATTAGTATACCTTTTACAGGTATGGTACTTCATTATAGAGATCTCAGTCGTGTATTAGTTAAGTTTATGTAGCTATGTAATTCCAGGTCTTTTGTGTTTACGGGTGGTGGTGTTGTTGCCATCATAAATCAGTAGTGCCGTAACAACTCGTGAAATTGGATATGAATCGTGAAGTCAAGCTATTGGATAAACACTTCTCTATTGATCAGTTCAGCAGGTCATAGAACAGAAATGCTGGAGAAGCTAGTCTTGGAAATCCCCTCTCAGCCAATGGTAAGACCGACAACAGAATGTGGTTTTTTCCACAAGTTACCCTATACGCCACTTCTTAAAACATCTGTCCGCTATGGAAACAACCCACCTACCGAAAACCCTTGTTCTCCAACACGCGCTGCGAGACCCTTGCTCGCCAGTGGTCGTACATGCTCCAATGAAACACAAGTTCGTGCGCACTCGCTGTCTCACATCACAGTCTTAGCTGACATGTGTCACTGAGAGACATTACGGCTAAGCCAAGACGGGCCAAAGCCTTTCCAGAACCATACCTGCACCATCGTTCAAGCTATAGCGACATACAAAGCGTAAAATCATGAGGTTTACAAGAACGCGGCAGCTCAATGGAAGGTAAGAGGAGGGGAATTTTATCAACAGGGGCCTTCACATTATCTCGTGCGGGGTTGGAATGATTGTGTTACCGGTCTCGGATCGTGCTGACAATATCTTACTACATTACGAAAATCTCACTGCGTGGTTTTGGCAAGGGTGAAGCCCAGCCCCGGGCAGCTGTAACGTTTAAAAAGCCTATAAAGTGCTCATATGTAGCATTCTCTTTGACTTCTTTTTCTGGGCTTTTCTTCCATGTAAAGCGTTAAGCAGACATATTTCCAGTGCTACCACTACCCATGGAAGAATTCGATCTGGTCGTGGTCGGAGCCGGTGAGTCTCGCACATCGTGGCACCTACGGGTAATTGACAAATCATAACCAAAGGCTACTACGGCCTCGGCGCCGCGAAACAGTACCACGTCACACACCCAGACCATTCCCTCGCCATCTTCGACGCGAACGCCTCGGTAGGCGGCGTCTGGTCCAATGAGCGCCTTTACCCGTGCCTCCGGTCCAACAACCTGCTGGGAACCTACGAGTATCCAGATTTTCCCATGGCTACTGAGCGTTTCGGCGTTAAACCACGCGAGTATATCCCAGGCGAGGTCATGCACAGTTATCTCGAGTCATACGCACGAGAATTTGGCATCGACCGATATTTGAGACTGAGTACCAAGGTTCTCTCAGCTGAGCATCAGATTGAAGGTGGTTGGCTACTTGAGATCCAAGGCGGAGGACTGGAGTCGTCTACCCGAGTCATCGCGAAGAGATTGATCGTTGCAACAGGCCAAGATTCGGAACCTTTAATGCCTCACATCCGTGGCCAAGAGCGATATGACAGGCCGCTCTTTCACAGCAGAGACTTCCGAAAGTATAGAGATACTGTCAATACTGGCAAGCGAGTGACCGTCTTTGGCGGGACTAAGTCTGCTTGGGACGCCGTCTATGCGTACGCCACCCATGGTGTCAAAGTCGACTGGATCATAAGACGTAGGTAACTCCAACATTTAAGACCGTCAATGACTTGAAGAGTTTGAACTAACGATCCTACCTGTATTCAGCAACCGGCCACGGTCCAGTTTGGATGTCGCCCTCGTTCGTAACGCCTTTCAAAGTATGGATTGAAAAGCTCGTTAGTAAGTCTAGAAAGATATCAATATCTACGTCTTTCTGAGTCCTGTAGCTGATATCGTCCGTTCTACAGATATTCGTTGGCTTCACTGGTTCGCACCATGTATCTGGGGCCAAGATAGCGGCTATCACGGCATCAACTACTTCTGGCATCGCACAACCATCGGTCGCGCCATCACCTCTGCCTTTTGGAAGATTCTAGCTGCCGACGTAATTGATCTGATGCAATTCGATACACATCCCGAACTCAAGAAGCTCAAGCCGACTTCGTCAGCCATGCATACCGGCACAGCCTTTGGCATCTTGAACTATCCAACGGACTTCTACGAGCTTGTACGCAACGGTACTGTTAAGATCTATGAGAACGACCTGTCGCATCTTAGTGAGGGCAAGGTTCACCTTGACGACGCGGAGGGAACTATTCTTGAGTCTGACGCTTTCGTTGCTGTCACTGGTTGGAAGCCATTCTCGCCTCTTAAATTTCTACCTGAGGGTTTCGATCGCAAGATTGGTCTTCCTTATGTACCAAACAGCAGTGACAAAGGGATTTTTCCAGACGAAGGGCTTGGAAGTTGCACTGCTCTCCTTGACAAAGCCGATCAACAGATTCAGGAGCGGTTCCCTAGTCTCAAGACACCAATGAAGTTCAATCCGAATTACAAGCACCTTAGCGAAACCAAGGCCTTCAACATGGCTCCCTCAGAAGCTCCTATTCTTTCGCACACATCTATGATGCTCTACCACTTTATGATTCCCGCCACCACCGAATTTCTTCGCAGCAAAGACCTTGCCTTCACCGGGTACTCTACCAACTTCAGCAACGGAACTTGTGCCCACATCCAGGGTCTTTGGATCAGCGCTTTCTTCGATGGCACGTTGGCCCGAGATCCAAGTTCAGCTGTTATTGGAATCAACAAGGGTGGCCAAGGGGGCATGACACAGGAGGAGGTTCAGTGGCAGACAGTTCTGCATAACCGATTTGGCAAATGGCGCTATCCAAATGATGCAGGTGCCAGAGTACCAGATTTTATCTTTGAAGCGGTGCCGTTTATGGATATGATGATGGCGGATTTAGGGTTGGCAGTGCATCGCAAGCAAGGGTGGTTCAAGGAGATGACTGAACCGTATGGACCAGAGGACTATAGGACTATCAACGAGGAGCACGCCACCAGAGTTACTAAGCATAAATGATGTTTCCCTTATTGGACCTGTTTTCTTTTACTGCCATGGATAGAGTGTGGAAAGTTAACCTTCAGCGAGTACAGCTCTTTGTTGCGTCCCATGAGCAAGTTTGGGCGAATTTAGAAGGATGTCTTATAGTGCAACCCCATGAACCTGATACCACCGCAGCGGAGATAGGCTGATTAATTGAGCCAGTTTGCGCATGATCCTCTTGACTTACAGTAATACGAGCATTGTCATTAGTCCTGATGTTTAAGCTATTGAATTGGCATTATTGGACCCATCCCCTTAGGTGTCCTGCCAATCTTTAGCTCATCTTGAATTCAGCCCTATATAACCCCACTCACAAGCACTGTCTTTATTTCCAACACTCGCTAGATGCCTTCCAGAGATCACTTGCCAAGATGAAGCTATTCTTTGCAACTCCACTGCCCTTCCTGGTAAGCTCAGCAATCAATGCCAAAACAAGTCTCATAGGCTATGGCCAGTTATGGTACGACCCCCCCTGCGCCTACGCCTGTCGCGCCGTCATCGGCAATGCACCACTCGAATGTCCATCAATAGACCACAGTAACATGGATATGGGTGGACACTCACACGGCGGCTCACCAATGCCTCCCTGAATCGCAGAGAACGGAGCCTTTCTACTTACCCTTGCCCACTGTCTTAGCACTCGGTGTGCAAATATCTCAGCTTCAAAGCTAGAAGCTTACCGGGCCGATCAGACAACGGGTGACAAGGCCGTCGACGCGAAATGGACTTATGGTGCTGCATTAGCCAATGTGGAACGGCCCAAGAGAACATATGTTGCTGGCGAGACATTGAACTATACCGCCCTGATTTCGGATGACAGTTATCAGTATCAGTATGACTTCAATGTCCATTTTGATTGGGAAGAGACAGTCCAATCGACCTTTGTGTCAGTCTTGCCCTTGTCTTTGCTATCTTATCTGGGCAACGAAACTATAGTATCGTTTTGATTGCCGTGGGTGAAGCGACACCCGTGTTTCTTTCAGCCATTACACACCTACCCTTCATGACCACCACCATAGCAAGGATCAAACCATATCTGATCTATCCATCGACAATCCGGGACTATAACATTCCCCCGCTACCTTATCTTCTAGGCAATGCACCAGCCAGGGGCCCTGGCCTCTGGATCGCCATGTTCGTTATACTGAACATTATCCTCGGTGTCGTTCCGTGCAAGACCTTCTCTTATCCTCATCCTTGGGGCTTTTCCAAGTCCGCCGAGGTGTTGGCGTACGTGGGATATTGGACAGGTCACATATCCTTTGCGCTACTACCACTAACAGTGCTCTTTTCTTCACGCAACAATATCCTGCTCTGGAATACCAACTGGCACTTTTCCACTTTTCTTGTTCTTCACCGATGGGTTGCTCGCCTCTGTGCATTTCACGCAATTATTCACTCCGTTACCCTTCTTGCCGCTTATGTCAGCCTTGGGACATACTACACAGATGTCCACAAGCCATACTGGATTTGGGGTATTGTTGGAACGCTATGCTTACTACTTCTTCTATTCCAGAGTGTCCTCTGGTTCCGACGCGCTTCATACGAATTCTTTCTCATCTTTCACACGCTTCTTACTCTTTTTGCCATAGTCGGTTGCTGGTATCATATTTACTACTGGAAGCCATATTGCGGTATTTACGAGGTATGAACATACATGGTCTGCGCAGTCTGGTTCTTCGATCGTGTCTTTCGAGTTCTTCGTGTGGCCAAGAATGGCATTCGACGAGCGACTATTGTTGAGCTGTCTAATGAGATCGTGCGCATCGATATGCAAGGCGTCAGATGGCTGATTGCCCCCGGGTATCACGCTTACGTTTACATTCCCACGCTTCAACCACTGCGACCTGGCAGAACCACCCATTCTCTGTCAACAATAGTGCACTCTTGCAGAAACTCACTCCATCAACACAATTGCTGTCTCATGATAAAGACATGGAACTGAACCGGACTGCGCCTCAGACTACCGTATCCCAGAAAGCCACAGGAACTGATAGTATCTCTACCTACATCAAGAAACACTGCGGCACCACATGTCTGCTCACGGAACGACTCGACCTTCCCGTTCTGTTGGAGGGTCCATACGGTGGCCCCAGTCAGGACATACTCAAATGCGATCGCGTACTACTCATTGGAGGCGGAATCGGCATCACTGGTCTGCTTTCCTGGACTCAAGCACACGTGAATGTCAAGCTAGCCTGGAGTCTAAAAGAGTTATCTCAAGCTCTTTTGAAAGATCTTGAAACTTGATTGAGCGGCATAGATGATAACACAGTTTTGGTTCGAGAGAGGCTCGACGTGAAGGCGGTACTGGAGCAAGGGGTGGAGGCGGGCTGGAAGAAGGTTGGTGTAGTTGTGTGTGGTCCTGCTGGGCTTTGTGATAGTGTACGTGCGACTGTTGTTACTTTGGGAAGGACTAGTGGAGTTGTCTTTGAGCTGGAGGTTGACGCATTCAGTTGGTAAACAGACTGCACATAAGATCTATTGTCTGTTTATTGATTCAAGGTTAGGGAACCTAGATCAAATGTTTTTCTTAGGATGCTACCTTGAACGTTTCGTTTAACCCTTAAATTGGGATCGACATTGCGTATGTTCTATACAGTCTTGCTCCTCTTTGACCAGGGATCCGTTGTGGCTAGCGTAAAGCTCATCATGCCAAGCATACTAAGTGGATAGACAGAAGATGCGAGGATGTTGATTTTCACGATCGAACAGCCCTGCACTCTGCCCGCGCCACAGTAAGGATGTATTTATCCTTTAATGACACGTTCTTTTTAATTGGCCCGGAATGTCTGTACCTTGCTTGCTTTATGCATTGCCGTCTCAATTCACCAGCTTAGCCTCGGTAGGATTTAAAGACTACAACCCACTACAAGCCGTTAGTCTTTTGGACATGGAATTGAGGGTCTAGAACCTTGGCTGAATCCTTCGAAGTAAGTACAGCTGATGCTCAAACGTTTTCTTAGACTCTCAACCTCGAAATGGGTACGCAAAAGCAACGTTGCAGAGACTTCCGTCGGAAGCCCGAACCAAGCAAGGATAATTAATGTTTGCCACATGCGCAGTAACAGTCTTGCCTTGGCATCACACGAGTGAAAACGATATTGTGAACATAAAGTTGGCCACGTTTTGACAAAACAGCGTCAGTACGGTAGTTGGGAAGCAATGGCAACGTAAAGTCTGAATTGTGTATTAGATGTGTTCTGTACAATTTGAGTACTAAGAAAAGTGCCCCCATTGTGGAAAAGCTATGTTCAAAACTATGTTTAATTTACTGACGGGAATGTGAAGCATGTAACCAGAGTTAAAGTAGTGTATATGAAATATGAACAACTGGAAGCAACCAAGTCTAGGGGCAAGGCCAGAAAATAAACAGTATGTACAGACTGGAGAACTAACACTAGATTACGACTAATTGCACCGACCGAAGCCTTTTTGGCACCCTGAACCACAATGGGTGCCAGTCGTACCACAGAAACCAGTAGAGCCACAGCACTGTCCGTTGAATGGACCACCAGCACAAGTCAGACCGACCTTGCTACCGCAAGTACTGTCCAACGAGGGAATATCCTTAGTCAGGCAAGCGCTGGAAGCGCCTTTTTGGCAGCCTTGACCACAGTGAGATGCACTGCTTCCACAGAAACCATTCGACGAGCAGCAGTTTCCGAGACCAGAGCCAGCGCAAGTCTTGCCGTTCCTGGTACCGCACTCAGAGTCAGAGGAGATACCGGTGCAGAGACCAAAAGCCTTCTGGCAACCATTGCGGCAGAAGGTGTCGCCCTTCCCACAGTAGCCATACTCAGAGCAACAATCGCCAAAGGCACTGCCCTTGCAGGTCTTGCCATTCTTGCCACAGCTTCCATCGGTCGAGACGTTGCTGGAAGCTTCGTCGCAAGTACCAAACTTAGACTGACAGCCAGCCTTGCAATGTCCTGCCTTACCGCAGTAGCCCTCAGCAGAACAGCAGTCACCGAAGGTGCTTCCCTTGCAGGTCTTGCCGTTTTTACCGCAGAAGCCATCTGTAGAAATGTTGCTGGCCTCGGCTTTGCAGGTACCGAACTTGGACTGACAGCCTGCATCACAGTGGGTGTCCTTGCCACACCAGTCACCAGCGGAGCAACAGTCACCGAACGTGCTGCCCTTGCATGTCTTGCCATTGAAGCTTCCGCAACGACCGTCAGTTGAGACAGTGCCAGAGTCCGCCTTGCAGGTGCCAAAAGCAGTTTGGCAACCTGCACCACAGTGACCGTCTTTTCCGCAGTACCCTTCCTTGGAGCAACAATCACCGTAAGTGCTTCCCTTACAAGTCTTTCCGTTCTTGCCACAAAAGCCATCGGTAGAAACGTCAGTCTCAGCATTGCACGAACCAAACTTGGTCTGGCATCCAGCATCACAGTGGGTGTCCTTGCCACAGTAACCTTCCCTGGAGCAGCAGTCACCGAATGTACTGCCCTTGCACGTCTTTCCATTCTTGCCGCAGAAGCCATCAGTGGATATATCCCCGGCATTGGTCAGGGTACAGTTGCCGAAGCCCTTCTGACAACCAGCACCGCAATGCTCGGCATCGCTTCCACACCAGCCGCCCATAGAGCAGCAGTTACCAAAACCGGAGTCGAGACAGATCTTGCCGTTGGCGCCACACTCACCGTCAAAGGTGATATTGCTAGGAGGGCCACATGTGCCGAAGTCGGGAGTACAGTTGTTACCGCAGTGGGCGGTAGAGTTACCACACCAGCCCTGGGTAGAACAACAGTCACCAAAGGCGCTACCACCACAAACGAATTTGTTTGTGCCGCCACAAGAACCATCGGGAGAGACGCTTCCAGGGCCAAGGGGAACTTCAGGAGGAGGAGCAGCGGCATTACAGTTTCCAGCCTTGCTCTGGCTACGTTCTGTTAGTTGTGTCTGAAATAATAATTCGTAGATAGAGAACGTACCATCCTTCTCCGCAGAACTTGCTGGATCGGCCGCATTGGCCGTCCTTGGAGCAACAGGCACCCCAGAGAGGGCTGCAGACGAAACCGGTATCTCCTCCACAGGTACCATCTTCAGTAACCATACCAGTCTGCCATGGAGACAAAGTCTGGGTAGGGGACTGAGCAGCAACGAAAGCTGGCAGAAGCCAGAACAGAGCAGCAACCTTCATGGTGTGTGAAATAGATTTGATGAGGTTGGTCGATGTTGACAATTCTGGCGATTCACGATATTGGAAACTCATATAAGGGTACTCATATACGAGTACTCGTTTACCGAGTGCAGTTCAGAATCGGGCAATTTCTTAGGCGCCACTTTTCTCGGCGAAGACGATCGGAAGGATCGTCTCAATTGAGCCGCAACCCCTGACCCATGTCACGCAGGGTCCGGCAAAGAAAACTTTTTCCACAACGATTGTATCGTATTGTACCCTATGAATCGTACTTGCTCTGGGTATTTCACGGAGCATAGCCTAAGTCAAGTTCAAGTGGCCCCGTCTCGAACATTAATTAGCGCAGCACCGCCCGATAGGCCGAGCATCCCATCTATACCGTTACATGAGCTAGTAGCATGGACCCATACAGTCGGCCGCCGTTTGGGGGCGGATAAGGCTTAGGTTAAGGTTAATTATCTTCGTCTGATCTCGTGAAACCAACAGCACTCCGAAAGAGCCGGACTACGTACCTACTAGGTACCATTGTAGGTTTCTTAGTTCAGCCACACCTTATTATCCGCTCAGTAAATGCTTCTATTAATAAGGTTTGATTTGTGATTACCATGATGTTAATATGTGCTGTTCCGATGGTTAGAATCACGACATCCCGCGATATTCCCCACCTAGTATTTAACTAAATGTTTTAATAACACATATGCACTGAAGCTCTTTAACTTTGTCTTGGACGTTCGATCAATGTCTTCAGGGTATTTGCCAACTGTTTGCGACTGTCTCGCGATGAATGGACTCATTCCGTCGGATCCGAATACTCGTTTAAAATTTTCATCCTGTCCTTGTACCCTAAACCCTTTGTAGAATGTCAAGAAGCGTCCCTTGCAGAGGAGCGGCCCGTCGGACGAGCCTCATCCTCCGTGTCGGGTAAAAAGAATATACAGCCCAGACGACCGGCATTTTTAGGCACATGTTTCTGCTCGGGGGTTTAATCAGCCAATTCTCTCGCTTCTTATTGGCTAAGTTCCGATCCTGCCGAGACTACTGCAAGTTGATCCTACGCTTGTCTGGAATCGGTTGACACCCGGAACTTTTCTTTACAGGGTTCGGCCGAGAAAGGGTCAGGGGGGTCAGGTCGGGCTATGCACTCGATCCTTCGATGGCAGATAGAAATGTGAGTGTGCCTAGTCTAGACCTCAGGAGCCACAAGATGGGATCATGATGAGAATCCGTTGCCGAGGCAGGCTATACCTAATTTGATTTCAAAATTTCCCTCATACATATCGTCAAAGTGCATTGTCACGTAGTATAGTGACTTCGCTATTGGTAACATGGGTATTGTAAACTGCATTATGCAAGGATGCGGACACAAAAATGGATACTCTCTTGGGGGCGAACCTTGAAGTGTATATAGTCCATTGTGCTCACCTATAGAACCAAATACTCAGACAAACACAGCGATAGTTACTTGTTTACCTCAACCTAGGTAATAACTATGGTGTCGCGACTTTCGAGCGTCGCCTTTTGGGCGGCTGCTCTTTGCTTCTTATGTTTTGTCACCTTCAGCAAAGCCGACACGCACCATCACCCCCATGGCCGCATCAATCGACGTTCTGTCATCAGTAAGGCTTTTTCTTCCGACTAGGTAAAAATCATACTGACTCCTAATCAATAGCTAAGGCTCCCGAATGGACCAAGAAGATTGTCATGAGCCCTGGTCACCAGAACCCTGCCGAGGCCCCCCCGAACCCCACTGAAGATCTTGAGCTCTCCGTCGATTCCGGTGTTAGCCTCGACCAATACTACGAGGATGCTCAGAATGCTACTGAGTCCTCTGCTGGTGTCACCCCCAACAAATCTGGTCTGTCACGTCGTTCTCTTGACAAGCGTGACGACGGTCCTCTGTACTGCAAGGGCCGTAAATGCCCCGACGAAAGTTGCTGTGGTCCCAAGGGCATCTGCGGTTATGGTCCTGACTTCTGTGGCGAGGGCTGCACATCTAACTGTGATGCCAAGGCCATGTGTGGAGAGTACAGTGAAGAGGGTGAGATGCCTTGCGGTATGAACCTCTGCTGCTCTGCTACCGGTTGGTGTGGTGTAAGTCGCTTTTGTTACCCTGTCTATCATTGTAAGCTAACCAAATCTATCGTTAGACCACCAGTGCCTTCTGTGACAACGCCGATCCCCTACACAAGACTCTGCCTTGCCAAGCTGGTTATGGAGGCTGCAACATCGTCTCATCCCCCTCATGCGCAAAGGGAGGCGGTAGCACAAGCGGACGAACAATCGGATACTATCAATCGTGGAACGTCCGCGCTCGTAAATGCGACACCAAAACGCCCAAGCAGCTCGATACGACAGGCTTCACCCATTTGTTCTACTCCTTCGCCTTTATCGACCCTGTCTCTTTCAAGCTCGTTCCTGCTCATAACGATGATGTTAAGCAGATGCGCGAATTCACCGACCTATCCAAGGGCGGCAAGCTTAAGACATGGATTGCTATCGGCGGCTACGATATGAGCAACGAGAAGACTCCTACCCACACCACGTGGAGTGATATGGTGTCCACCAAGGCTAATCGAGCTGCCTTCATTGCGTCTGTTCGTGATTATATGGATGAGTATGGCTTCACTGGTGTTGATCTCGATTGGGAGTACCCTGGTGAGCCTAAGCGTGGTGGTCGCAAGCTTGCTGATACTCGCAACCTCTCCATGCTGCTCAAGGAGATGCGCGCTGCCTACGGTTCCAAGTATGGTATCAGTTTGACTTTAGCGCCTGATTACTGGTATCTCCGTTGGTTCGACGCAAAGGCAATGGAGCCTTATGTTGATTTCTTTGGATTCATGGCTTATGGTAAGTTCCAATCTTTTTCTACTTTTTTACCATTTAACTAACACCCATGTTAGATCTCCACGGATCCTGGGACTCGGATGTGTTGACTTTGGGCAAGATCATTCGTGGACAAGCCGACATTCGCGAAATCCACAACAACACCATTCCTCTCTGGTTTGCCGGCCTCGATCCCAAGAAGATCAACTTCGGTCTTGCCATGTACGGTCGGGGTTACACTGTCGCTGATAAGAACTGCAAGAGCCTTGGATGTTCCTTTGCTGGACCTAGCAAGAAGGGAAAATGCACCGACGCTGACGGTGTCATGTCTTTGGGTGAGATCAAGAACCTTATCAAGGACGGCGTCGAGTCAACATACCTAAAGGACTCCATGATGAAGCAGATCGCCTGGGATGATCAGTGGATTGGATACGACGGTAAGCTATCCCTCGTATGATTCTACATCTGCTTGTTACTAACGATGACCACAGATGAAGAGACCTTTGCCGCCAAGAAGGCCTGGGCCGATGGTTTCTGCTTTGGAGGCACCATGATTTGGAGTATTGACTTCCAGGCTAGCGGCAGCTCATCGTAAGTGACCCCTTGCAAACACTTGAATAATTCAAATACTGATATATGACATAACAGCGGCGGTGGTAGTGGTAATACCGGAGACGAAGGTTCGGATCTCCCTGATATCAACATCCCTCCTCTAACGAAGAAACAAGTTGTGAAGGAGCTCATGGACAAGACGCTTCCCAACTGTAACGATGACTACGACAACGTTGAGGACAAAGGCAAGCTTTGGTTTGACTCTGGCGCTGAGCAATGGGTCGACAAATACATCAGTACACTGGATGACCACACTGAGTGGGCCAAGGACCTTTTGTACCTGCTCTTCAAAGACGTGAAAGGCAAGAGTATCGATAAGTCGGAATTCTCATGCGACGCGCCAGGAGCGGTTTGTGATTATCAACGGACTTGCGGTATGTGTCTTCCAGCATTCCATTCTTGCCGCCTCAATGCTAATAGTAATGTGCCATATAGAGGACTTCAACGACATCGGCAAGGGTGGACTCTTCTACATGTTCTTGTCTCTCAAGAACTATTTCCTCTGGATGACCCAGCTGTCTATCGAGCTTGATCAGCAGATGAGTAGCATTTCGGATTCATCTGTACCGAAGATGCGAACGGCGCTCAGAATTACCGGAAGCCCTCCGGCTGAGCTCAACATCCTCAGTATTCTTTCTGCTGCCTTCACTATTGCTAGCGGCCCTACCGCCCCGTTGGCTCCCGTTGCAGGTTACTTTGCAGGCACCGCTGGTTTACTGAGCATGTTTGGTGCTACTGTCGGTTCTGGCACCGTTTCACCCGACGGCCCAATCGATGCTGAGGGCTCGGCTCGGTATTTGATTGGTAATACCAGAGACGAGGGCATTAAGAACATTAAGAAGCTCATTGCAGCCGTTTTTGGTTACCAAGTTGCACAGAGCGATATCCCCGAATCTATGCTTGTTGGAGACTCGAAATACAAGAACCCCGTCGTTCGAGTCTTTGGATGGGGAGGGTGGGTGAGGTCAGTGAACATCAAGGGCATGGGCGAGTTCGTTGCCAACATCCGTTCCAACATGGACAAGGCCCTTCTATGGCAGATGGCAAGGAATTGGAGAGGTCTCTACGTTGTTGTTCGAGATGACTTGCCACAGCCCAAGTGTACCAACCCTAACAATGCTTGGGATGAAGACGGAAAACGTTGCCTTGACGTTCTCGCCTGGTACCCCAAGAAGGTGACCCAGACCCTGGGCGGTAACAAGGATATTGAGTTTGCCTGGAACGATTGGGGCATGGACAAGTTGGCCACTCTGCGCAACACTGTCCGCTGCTGGGAGGACAACAAGGGCCACATCGGTGAACCCAACACGGACATTGGTTCTCTTAAGAACAAGAACCCTTACGACCTACCCTGCTTCTTCGCCATGCCAGTCTTGAAGGGTAACTACAGTGACGTTTCCAAGGGCTCCATTTGGTTAGCGGGCAACTTTCCTGGTCAGGACAACCAGGCTGGTAAACTCTGGCCCAAGTCCAAGTGTGAGCAGGGAAACAAGGATCTGAAGCAAAACCCCTTCAACACAAAGAAGCCTTACCTTTGTGCTGATTTTGATCTTACCAAGGACCTTCAATAGACACTGAACCTGTGCAGATGGTGGTCCAGGGAGTTCCACTTGATTTCTGAGTGTTTTAAACATCAACTCGTTCTAGAC
The DNA here is from genome assembly GCA_004367485.1 of Fusarium citri. Classification (NCBI taxonomy): domain Eukaryota; kingdom Fungi; phylum Ascomycota; class Sordariomycetes; order Hypocreales; family Nectriaceae; genus Fusarium; species Fusarium citri. The sequence goes on along the minus strand of QHHH01000023.1, from coordinate 91,913 downwards.
ATTTATAGTTTCTTCAAATACATTTTTCTTTAGTCTCACTTGTGTTACCTTGCCATTGATAATGATTTCTTCTTACTCTGAAGTCTCGATCTACCCTTGTTGCTTTAACTCTAGTACTACGCACTATCAAGGCGATCTACGAGGCTGGCTAGGGCTGATGGAGGGTGTGTCTTGTACAGACGCCTTATCATGGTAAACTTGTTTCCAAGTGAAGCTTCATAAGCTGTCCGGTAAACAAGATAACACCACACGTTAGCATTGGTATGAAAATGTTTGCAATTTGTAACCTATGATGGAAACCTAGTGCCTCCAGATTAGATTAATAGATATTTAAAGTCTGTCAGTGATATATCTGGTGATAAGATACCCGGCAATGCGTAATGAATAAAATAACACTTTTGATGACTCGAACTATCATCCGACAGTTATCCTTTATGATGAACCTTATCCATTAGACTAATAACATCTCCTTATTATTGTTTGTGGTTTTTCACATCTTCCGAGACTCGGTTTATCATTACTGTCGACTACTATCAGTTAGAATCTTCCATGTGACAGTCAGGGGATAGCTTTGACTACAAACTCCCGATGGGTAACAATGAGGCCGACAGAGGCGTCGTCTGGGTCGGCCGACTGCCAAGGGCCCTTCTCCGCGGTTAACAGTCGTGTGACACAGCCCACAAATAGGAATATTTCCATTAAGCTTAATTCCTGCATGGACTTTGACATTACGGTGTGAGACCTCTGTAGCCACTCACGTTCTAGTGATGGATCACATGCAAGCTCCATTTTTACTTTCCAACCCCCATTCTCATCCGATGCCCAGAATGTCTGTGCCGCAATCCTTATAGTGAACCCTGTAGCTGCCTAGAAAAGCCTCCACCGAAACTGAAGGATTTGCCAAGCTATTAGCTAAACGAGTAACTGCACATAGGAAAGGAATTTTCCGTCCTGCATGCTGCATCGCAAAGACCGAGCCCTGCAGCTGCAAGGCTTTGCGGTATATAATACCAGGGCCTGGATGTACTAGGATGGCCATCCTGCAAGTGGAGCAATTGTTGACGGCTTTCTATTGTTTTGCTGGCGACTGGATGATTTACTTTCCAGTTCTAGAATAGAACGTATCGAGGATCAGACAAGGATTAGTACTGCTACAAGATCCCTCTGGGATTGGTTATAAAGCAGTAGATTATCCTCCTCATTTCCATCTACTCATCTCAATACCGCTCCAATACCTCAGTCACTGTCACCCTCCAACCCCTCGACCTCACAAACATAATTTATATACCCAACATGCAGTTCTCTACTGTTTTCGCTGCTATTGCCTTCGCTGCTGGTGCCCACGCCTGGGCGCAGTCTGGCAACGGTGAATGGATTGCCAACAACGAACTCTACGGTATCATGCCTTACTCTGGAGGTGCCAGTAAGTCTTTTACAAACGCTTATAATGTTGAGAATTTTATATTTACATGTTGGATAGTTAAGGTCTTTGAGGCATGCACCTACCATGGCTCAAACGCCTTGGTCCCTGCTGGTCACGGTTGCCGATACTGGACCAACGCTCAGGGCGGTATCTTCGCTGGAAGTAAGTATCACCTTTTCATCTCTCACTAATTGAAGGATGCTAACAGAATTCCTAGCTTGCCGTGATACTCCTGGTCATGTTATTACTACCCGCAACTGCCAATAAGCTTGTGGTCAGTTATATTCTACCTGGAGGAAAAGGGAGGGCTCAAATCAAGATAATAATAAATTGCTTATGGAGTAAATACACGTATTTCAATCTCTGCATTATATCCATGTAACTTTCATGCTCTCTGCAATCTAATCAATCAACATAAAAGAACCAGCAGAACGCCCATTATCAGCCTTTGCAATCAATACGATGAGAAATTGATCTCTAGGAACCTTGGCCAAAGCTTGGTACCTGTCAGTGCTCTTCGGCCGAGTAAGACGGCCCGTCCATACCCAGTTGCTTCCCTCCCAACTAACCGCATTAGTTGGTTCACCATTAGCAAAGACCTTCAAGCTGACCCCATCGCCTGTTGAAGTTTCGAGACGACAAGTTCCTGTTACTTTCACCATGCGAACATCTGAATCAGGGTCGTCCTCCTTCACGGTTGTTGTAGACGCCACACTTAAAACAGGTGTTATCATAGTGGGAGGTTCAGGCTTGGAGTCGGCAACAGAAATTTCATCGGAAGGCAGAAGTGGCGCCAAAGGCGGAATCTGTCGACGTTTCGATGCTGTCTCATAGGCGTACGCATAGCTCATCAAGGCAGAATCGTCATATGCCTTGCCACAGAAGGATAGACCGACAGGCATCTTCTCATCCGCAAGATTTCCCATAGGCACAGTAATGCAAGGAACTCCGAGATGTTTAAGTGAACGACCACCATTTGCATACTTGACTCCGTCACGTAGCGCAGAAACCATCGACTCGTAGTTTTCATCCGCATCAGCCAATGCGACGTCACCATTTGTAGGGAACACAACAACGTCGTAGTTGTTCTCGGTCATCCAGTCTTCCAAGTCCTTCTTTCGCATGGCTTCGAGGGCCTGGAGCGCATCCTTACATCCGGGCAAATCGAGGAGGCGGTTATCTCCCCGGTTCTTCACCGCAGCAACCATGTCCTCATAGCGGACCTGATTCTGGGACTCGGTATGCTGCGATGGATCATCCATCGGAGCAATGTGAGGATGAATCTTGTCGAGTTCGACAGATAAGAAGTCCGGGATGTCCTTGTCTCCATTGCCACGGAGAAAGTCGTCCCAACTCAAGGCAATCATCTCACAGCGCTCAAGTGCCGCCCATTCTTGAGACAAATTAGGCACGTTCATGCTCTGGCCAGGAAAGTCCTGTCTAGTGTAGTTCTCAAAGAGCGGGAAATCTGTCTCAATCACAGTGGCGCCCAGTTTCTCCAGATCTACTCGCGCTCTCTCCCAAAGAACCTTAACGCCCGGAGAGCAAGCGTTGTCCGGTTTCGCACCCTCGACTCCGATGAAACATCGCGGAACAGCCAACCGTCGACCTTGAAGCGCTTTGGGATTGGCGAGCGTAAGATAATCAGCTGGTCGAACCTCGCTAACTCTTGGCAGTGGTACAAACGGCTGCGAGCGCCAAAAGTCAGCGTCCCCCGCCCTGTCATCATCCACGGCAACAACGTTGAGCACGTGAAACAAATCCATCATGGTTCTTGTGTGGGGGACGACTTGATCGCAAGTTGGATACAAAGGCCATAGCCCCCGTGGAGAAATCATACTGCGAGAAGGAGCATAAGCCACAAGTGCATTATTAGATGCTGGGGAGCGGCCCGAGGTGACTGATTCCCCGGCGAAGCCAAAGGCAGCCAAGCTTGCTGCAGTAGATACTCCACAGCCATAAGAAGAGCCAGAGGCATAAGCAGTGCACATGTACTTCTGATTATACGGGCTCTCAGAACGGCCGTACAATCCACGCTGACAACCTCCGTCAGCCATAGGCGGCATGTTAGTCTTGCCGAGAACGACAGCTCCAGCATTGCGAAGGAGCTCGACGATAGCGGCATCCGAAGTTGCTTGAAGGTCAGCAAAGGCAGGCGAAGCAGCAGCGACTGTCATGCCCCTGACTTTGTAGCTATCTTTGACCGTAAATGGAATACCTTCCAGAGGTCGAGGTTGCTTTCCCGAGGCACGATGATCGTCTGAGGCTTGAGCTTCAGCAAATACGTCTGGGTTGATTTGACAAATGGAGTTGAGACGTGGACCTCTGCAGTCATATTTGCCGATTCGATGGAGGTAAAGAGCGACGAGCTCGACGCTTGTGATGGTTCGATTGTCTAACAACTGTTTGAGGTCGCTGATGCTAGCGTCGAGCAGTCTTATAGTAGGTCGGTTGGTCATGTTGAGGGAAAAGAAGAAGTAGGAGATGGGTTTTGATTGTGAAAGATATTGAGGTCGAATGCTTGGGAGAAGATGAATTACTTATAGGCATTTTGTCGTGGTGTTGTCCAAGGTTCCGATATTGAATTGCCAGTTGCTTCATCCCTCCGAAGTTACAAGATCAGCACTCCGACATTCCTTTCTGGACCTAGCGTCTCCGAGACTCACTTTCTGAAGTCACTAGCCTCCAAATGGAAGTCGTCTTCAACAATTTATGGGCCTTCGTCCAATTACAGGTTCGAGTCGTCCATTACCCCTCCCTGAAGATCAGATAAATAGCCATTCCGAACTTCAAGACTCTTGCATTTTCGGAAGTCAGAAGCCAACGAAGCGAGGTTCCCGTTAATTGCAACTCAGCCATGCAAGACGCTACGAAACCGGTTTGTTGTTGGACATGCAAGATCCGACACGTAAAATGTGACGGCGCAATTACAGCATGCTTGCAATGTACCAGTAGGCAAGTTCATTGTCATGGATACGGACCAATGCCATCATGGATGGACGGAGGCGAAAATGAAAGGCAAGAGAGGCAGCACATCAAGTTTGCTGTGAAGAAGAATTTTAAGCAACAAAAGAAAACTCGGGCGCGTCAACTGAGAGGTCATAACCAAACCGTACGAAGTCAAGCAAAGCCTACTGCAGACCCTAAGGGTCTACAAGACAGTGTGACAGTGAGCGTCAATTCAGGCTCGGCGACAAGATCAACTCCTCAATCCTTACAAAGTCGCATCTTGTCGGGACAATCATTCGCAGAACCCCTCCAATACGACGAAGCGAGTTTGCTGATGCACTACTTGGATCATGTATTTCCCTATCAATACCCCTGTTATAATAAAGCAAAATGGTCTCGTGGCTGGCTTCTTTGGCTGCTGAGCAAAAATGGGCCTCTTTATCGAGCTTCATTGGGTCTCGCTGCGTTCCACCAGCGCTCCTTGACAGGCGAAGCAAACAACGACCATCTTGAGCTTCAGTTTCATACTAAAGCGGTCAGCCAGCTTCATGACTTTCTGACCTCCATAGACCTTGCTGCGCTTGAGGTTGAAAATGAAACACTGGTTGAAGTTATCACTTGTGGTGTAGCACTGATTAGCTTTGAGGTGAGAATAGCCGTGAAGATGATGGATCTTTACTAACAGACAATAGGTACTTCGGGGAAGCACGGAAGACTGGCAATCACACCTATGCGCAATGGCTTCTATCGCAGTCACAATACATCACCAGCCTCAGCTTCCGAAATCGCCAGATCAACTTATTGGTGGCAGGGGTATTGCCGCTATCGAGTTCCACATTCCTGTTCTGCTTTGGATGGATCTACTAGCATGTGTAGCGACACAAGAAAGACCAAAACTTCCATACGATGAGTGGCTAGGACATGATTGCACCTTCCAACTAAGAGATATAATGGGCTGTCACAACTCTGTCATGAGGGCCATAGGGGACCTGGCAGTTTTGAGTCAGTGGAAATTGAATCTTGTTACCGGTGATCTTGATCTCGGCGAGTTCAACCTCAGAGCACGACAAATTGAAGATAGTCTAGAGAACGCCATGGATACGACACCAATGAAAACTTCTGGATCGGAGTTGCAACCCAGCCAGAATAGTGCCACTCGGATATTCGCTACGGCAACGTTAGCCCAGCTCGCTTCTTTGAGCTCGAACGCTCCAGATGATAACACTTCGAGTCGGATAAGACGAGCTGTTAGCCGTGTGATCCTTGAGATCCAAATGGCGGATCAAACAGTCACTCCTCGGCAACTGAGCTGGCCTCTATGCGTTGCTGGGTGTCTAGCCGACCAGGACCAGCAGGACTTCTTTGAAATGTTCCTGAATCCTGTAATATCTGAAGGAACTGGTATGATAGGGAACTGTGGCACTATCCGAGATATCCTGAAAGCTTGTTGGACGAATAAGATAGAGAGGCCGGATGAATGGTGGGATTGTAGTAGTACCATGAAGGAAATAGGCGTACATGCACTTTTGATATAGCAGAAACTGTAGTAGACTTGGAATAAATTGATATCTAAGTGAAACTAGCTGAAGGTACCCGCGAGCTCCGTTAATAATGTAAAATCGTGCCCGCTAAAGCGAGACATATTCATTCAACCCACCGGGTGTCACGGGAACATAGGTGACAGGTATCGTCAGAGTAGAAATCATCAGTATCCAGAGAACGAAGCTTATCAGGTATGGCCTTATCAGTCGAAAAGCAGATTGCCAAAAGACTATTGGCCATGGTCCAGTAACCTGCAGCTTTGACATGGGAATCCCTTCAACTATGTCTGGTGTTAGCGACAAGCGCACACATAGTTCATCATCCCTCGCATTGCACGAGACCTCTTTCGAGTGTATGATCGTCTCAGTCAATGACCCCACCACATCCAGAAACCTGGTGCTCTTCTCCTCGAGTTCCTATCGGCTTAGGTATGTAGCTGTCACCCAGTGTTGGCCTCCGCCGTCATCCGGTTGTACCTTTCGACCCAACAAGACCAAGATTAGGTCTGAACTGGTCGTTGATTTGTAAAGAAGTACAACACGAAAATTAGGATAAGTCTTCAGCACAATATCCATATGGCGATCATCAGGGTAGAAACTGAAAAAGCGGAGCAACTCACGAGCGTCAGTCATCATAACTCCATGAAGTTTGTATTGGCCGAAAATGGTGGAGGGTTTGAGACCCTTCGCGCTGATGTAGAATCCATGCTCGTATCTCTCTTTTTCAGCCTGACTATTCTCAAACTTTGAGTGCTCCAGTTCCTCTAGCTCGCGTCGTATCGTGTATGAAGATGTCCAGGGCTGATCGTAGTAGTGTCCACGAACCTCATCTGCATGTCGCAGCCCATACAGGCTGTATGGAGATATGATGCTTCTGAGAGGCTTAACACTGGCCAGCTCACCGAGGCGAGTTCGTGCATAGCGATCTCCATCTTGACGTCTAAGATAGATACCCGCTATACGGCCTGGATTCCCACCAAAACAACAGTTCAATAATAGAATCACAGTATGGTAACGCTCATAGTTGGGCCTTAAATCTTGTATCCGACCAGTGACTCTGATGCCTCTGTTACTGACAGTCCAGGGTTCCCGGGGTGCCCTCGAATCCCAGAGTCTCATCAAGTTGTCTTTCCCTTGTTCCGATCTCTGCATTGACTTGTCTCCTCTATCCAAGAAGTTCTGAAACTCTCTTGGAGACTGGGCAAACAGTCCTCGGGCTTCCTCTTTATCGGCCCCAGACGCGGTTGAGCGCCATGCAAATAGTGTTTGGTCGGCTGACTGCTTGAGAATCTCTTCTTGTAATCGCAAGAAGGATCTGGCGCCTTCTCCGTACAAAAGCGGCATATTAACACCAAAGATACCTAGGAGAGAATAGGCGATATCTTCCTCACGGCTGGTCTGTCTATAGGCCGCCCAGCTCATCCTCCTAGCTATACTAACCTGTTCCAGAGGACCACCCTGAAGAACAAAGGTGTCAATTCCCGTTATGTTTCGTAATTCGGAGACCATGTCTTGTTTTTCTCCGATCAGATTCCAATCCTTATCGTAAAATTCCATATTACTTGGCGCAATTAGTTCTTGGAGAGTCCATCCTCTGGTGAACCAGCGGCTGTTCGTTAAACCAATTCCTCCTGATGTTGGTCTGCATATTTGTTTAGGCGCAGCAGGCTGCTTTGTTGATACGTCTTCCAAGAACGCGTAACACACAGCTGCTTCACGATACCACTTGAACATGGAGTTGATGGCCTCTCCTAGCTCTGTGCTGCTAGTCTTATCGATAGAGCATGTATCCACCCAGGCATAATCGAGCCCTTGAGAACGCGCTTGACGGCATGTAGCGAAGATCTTAGCAATTTCCCTGCTTCCTTTCCTGTAGGTTCGATTTTGGAACTCCTGCAACGTTGTTTCGCGATCGCCCCAAGTGTGAGAGAGGATGGCATATGGAGGGACTTTGTCAATGAATTCCTGCAGTTTGAATGTTTTCGTATTGATGAGTCTCATTCTGGTAGTTTCTGCATTGCATTAATTATTGCAAGACTCTTGTGTAAATACCTCAGTAGAAGTATCTCTTGGTAATATCGCAGCCTGATTCAATGGTGGCTTTTGCTAAAGTGGGCTCATCTGCTGGAATGCTTACGTGCACGAAAATAGAGATGACTGCATAACTTGGAATCAAGATGCGGTGATAATTATCCCATTATGGACTCCCCCGTCTGCAACTCAACGACTGTAAGACTCTGATTCGGTCTAACTGCGGAGTAGTTGCAATAAGCGACGGTGCCTCCCATTGTTTCCAGGGCGTTATTCGTGGAGAATATTGATAAGCTAGCAATCACCGACAATAATTAAATAGATACCTGTTTGCAAAATTGCAGTCCCGACTCACTGGCAGAGCCCAACTAATATCCGGTGATAAACACTACGAGATATTGCGTGCGTGGCTTGCTAATCCTCTTACAACCTGCCAAAGAAAGATAAAGTCTGATTTGGATCAAACGCGCTACAGGCTGTCAGAGTTACATGGCGTTGGCGCACGAGTCAGCGCGAGTGAACCACAGCTTCATCAACTCTCCCAAAAGAATAAAAGCCCACCCGAAGGACAGTAAGAAAGGGAACATGAACAAATAAACAAATAATAAACAAATATAAGAAATATTGCCTATGTTCACTTTATTATTCACAGATGATTGCATGATGGAGAGACCTGACTGTTAATCTGACAGGAAGGTACAAGCGCAGATGGAGCCTCAACCGTCAGCCCTGGAGAAAAAGGTCCTGGCGTGAAACAATGCCTGTCACATTGAAATAAGCCTTGCAGATCACCGGCCTAACGGAGATAAAGCACTTCCTACTCGAATGAAAAGTAAGCAATACGCAACAAAGGATGCACTAATATGTAGATCACCTAAATTCCAGCCGGTTGGACGTGAATCTAACGTAACCAGGGCAGAATACGATGCGAAACCGAAAATACCATTGGCTCTCCGGGGACATTCATGTGTCAGCCTCAGAAGAAGAGCCGAGGCGTGTCTCCACAAGGCGTAGAATCCCTTCCCTCGCCTTCTTGTTCCACACTAGCTTCTCACAGTGACGACTGCTTCATATCCCGAAGGCTAAACTTAATAAAGCATCTGCTGGACTTGTATCCCCTGAAGATCCTCTTCGTACCAATCAGCTCTCTTACCATTGACTTTCCTTCTGATTGTCTCGGTAGAGGATCGTCAACGGCTTGCATCCGGTTGAAGATCATGGTCCACTGTTGGTTTGCTCCCCTGTTGCAGATCAAATCTGCATGAAAGGAGAACCGTGTTTTGATAACTCACAAAGACCATACATAATAAATCTTCGGACGTGACAATCCTTTTAGGGATGAAGCCAGACTCTTCTCGAACTTTCGTTGCTACAAGCCAGTCAAGATGTTGCTGTCCAGAATGTTAACATCTGGTCTCTCTCTCAGTGACGTGAGAGTCATCACTGTCATTCAGCAAGTCTGCTCAGTATTGTCAATCGTAGGCTGCTTGTTCATCATTACCACATTCCTTCTCTGCGATGCCTTCCACAAACCGATTAATCGTCTGGTCTTTTACGCCTCATTCGGCAACATCATGGCAAGTATCTGCTTCATCATGGCCGACTCCTTTGTTAAGCATCCGAATGGACCCGGGTGTCAGACACAAGCCTTTCTGCTCCACACGTAAGTACAACACCCTACTGGATCTCCGTCTTTTGCTGACATGACATAGATTTGTGGGCGCGGATGCGATGTGGACTTTAGCTATGGCCGTCAATGTTTATCTCGCCTTCTACCACCGTTTCGATGCACAGCGACTCCGAAAGATGGAACTGCCTTACTTAGGCCTTTGCTACGGAATTCCATTTCTACCAGCTTTTATCTTCTTGTTCATTAAGAACGGTGATGGCGTTCGCGTATACGGCAGTGCTGTCCAATGGTGTTGGATCACACCTGAGTATGACATATTGCGTATTGCGACATTCTATGGCCCTATCTGGTATGCCAGGAACTCTCGTCACTTTTCGATACAATCTCTAATGAAAGGACAGGGTTGTTATTACAGTCACTCTAGGTATCTACGTCCGATCCGGCGGCACGATTTATCGCAAACGTCAGCAACTTCTGAAGGCTCAAGGATCCGGCTCGGGCTCAGGAGGCCTATCCTACGTCAACCAGACCTCTACCAATTACGTCAAAACGACCGAAGTCACCATTGTACGCGAGTCGATAAATCAGCCAGAGGCAGTTCAACTCCAGAACTTAGGTCATCAAGCGTCTGTTCGCGTCCACAGAGCCACGATCGACCGAGAAGACACTCGAGCGAGCGTAGCCGCGAACCCACAGCCGAACAACCCGAAGCCATCCGTGCGACCGAGCAACGATGTATACAAAGCAGCATGGGCTTATACCAAAGTCGCCATGCTTTTCTTCGTCGTCATCCTCACAACGTGGATTCCCTCTAGTGCTAACAGAATGTACTCGCATATCCATCCCGATCAAGTTAGCAAGCCATTGCAGTTTATGAGCGCGACGGTTCTTCCGCTTCAAGGGTTCTGGAACGCTGTTATATATGCAGTCACAAGTAAGGCGGCTTGCAAAGCACTATTGGAAGAAAGAGGCCTTTGGATTCAGAAGACTCAATTGAACGAGTCAACTTGGGGCGAACAGAGACGAAGTAAGAGTAGGACCATATTGGGCTCGAGACCAGAAGATTCGGAGAGTTTACGAGAGTTGGCGCGTCTGGCCAAGTCTGATGATGGAAGAAGCGTATGAGGTAACCAAGCAGAAGATTACTTACTCCCTTCCAGTGGCAATCAATTAATTTATTTAATGATAAAACCTGTAAGACGCTTATAAGTACTATTTAATGTTTCATATGTCAACTAGAATAACACAGATCCACCTGAAAGGCTCCTCCCAGTTTTGGGCACTTCCAAAATGCCATGCGCCACCAGGTCTTGAGCCAGTCTAGGGATAAGGCCATCGCAACCCCGAGCCACCATAATATCGACAGTGACAGGTAGCTTCTCCTCATGACGAGTAATATTACTAAAGCCTGAGACTTCCCCAAGAGGATAAACGCTATCAGGCGCTTCGCTAAAAATGGACAGCTTGCTGAGAGACCAGCCGAATGGAACCCTGGGAGGATCCTTGTAAACGTCGCGTCGGCCAAAGCTTCCGGTGCTTTCAGTATGGAGAAGAATTCTAGTGGAACACCTTTGTGGGTCATCGTCTTTTGGAAGGACTTGCTCGTTGAACCAGTCCATAAAGATCGTCTTGTTCTTTAAGGCGTCGGCGAGGATGGAGTCTGGTTGGCTCTCACCCCATTCCCAACGTACGCTGGGAGCTGGGTTGATGTACGGTTGCCGACCTTCATTGGCAGCTGGTTGTTGATTAGTTCTTAGATACACTTGATTCTGGTTACTGAAACTTACCGGCGTAGTCTCTGAAGAATGGTTCCTTGACCAGTGCGATCTGCTGCTTGGTAATGAGCGCAGGATAGGTCGTGTTGAGAAAGTCCGTCAACAGAAGGTCTTGAACGGGTTCTGGAGCTGTGGAAGCCCAATCCTGGTCCAGATCGTATTCTGTAATGTTTGTAGCGAGAAAGTAGGCGAGATCATTTGCGAAACGATGGATGATTGCACCATTCGGTGTGCTGTTATCCGGGAACCCAAGAGTGTATATGACTTGTGGGTACTGAACAGCCTCGGAAAAGGTAGTGTAGTTGTCCTTGTACATCGCAGCTTGAGCCAATCCCCAAAGCTCCGGATCGCGAGTAAGGAACCCGGCTGTGTCCATCGAGGGCGATAAAGGCATCGCGTTGTCAAGACTAACGAGATTATGCGTAGGTCTGTTTCCAAAGACACCAGTAACACCAGCAGGTCCACGAATAGAGCCTCCCGTGTCACTTCCAACAGCAATGTCCAACCACGGGTAAGATGCCACAGATGCTCCTGCGCCAGATGAGGATGAGGAAGGACCTTGGTAGCCGTCTCCACGGGGATTGAAGGGGGCTGAGTAAGAGACCCAGTCCGCTGTAGGATTCTCTCCATTGGCAAACTGAGAAAGCTTTTGCGTTCCAACGATGACGGCTCCAGCGTCAATCAGATTTTGGATAGCCGGTGCGGTTTTATTGGCAACGGGATAAAGGTTGTACCAGGCACGATTGCCTCGTGAGCTCTTGACTCCCTCGATATCGAATAGGTCCTTGACTGCAACTCGAACGCCTGCCAATGGCTGATCCTTGGTTCGTGTATAGTACAGGCGCGATGGGACGCCAATGGTAAGAGAAGCGCTGCTGGAGGTGTGTGCTGAGAGAGTTTGGAACTTTCCGTCCGGTAGGTGAACAAGGGACTCGGCGAAGGTCCCTGAGAAGTCATCGTAAAGTCGATATACTCTGTGAAGGCTCCCACTGTTTGTGTTCAAGAAATAAGGTCCCTGAGGAATTTCGAATGAGTCGACGCATGAGACTGTCGATTTGATGTCATCATGGAATTTGTTGGTTCCTGATTTGCAAGCTACAGAGTTCTTAACGATCACTGTTTCCAAGAACCCAGGTTGCCAAACGTCGTCCTTTTGCTTCCAATCCGAGAAGATGGCTTTGAGATCATCTTGTGCAGTGGTACTGTTGCCAACCACTGTAATAGGCATAAAGGTGAAGGAATCAGCAGTCTCAGCTGACGGACGAAGGCTGGAAGGTAACTTTGTTTCTGGCGAAGGCGACACGAAATAGTCGATCCCGTTGAGAGTTAATGAGATGCCATTGGGGCGTAACACCTCTGCCGCGGCTGAGGTGGTTAGACTCAGTAAAGCTATGAGCAACATCGTGAAAAAGAGGCCGTGTGGAGAAACGGCTTTGGTGATCCTGAGATTCTAAAAAGAAGACAAGGCTTTATAAAAGCTCACCTCAAAGCGGGGTAGAAAACGTTGAAGTCACGATGCTTCTTGTTGATGGTAACATTGTCTATCTTCATCCCGAGGAGTCGGTCAAGCTGAGCGATATTAAACAGAGATGCCAATAGTACAATCCATGTCTGCGATATCGGGTCAACCATACAGATAGATTCTGTTACATAACTTTCCATTCAGCAATCCTATCTCAGTAGATCATATGCCCATCTAGGCGTAGGCTCTTCAACGCCAAGTTGGAAATGGTGATTTCACTGGAATAGGTGCGAACTGTTCAGGCATAATCCTTGCTATAGATAGGGTAGATAAGCCGTGTTAGGAAGGTGGGAATGGCCAGGGACCATTTAGATAGAGTTATCTTATGGGTCCGCGATAACAAGCCTACGTTTATCCGGCGTGGAGAAGAGGGCATTGAGAACATGTTTAAACACAAATACCTAAGATGCGATCGGTAAGCGGGGAGAACATAAAGCGACGGTGATATTTGTTCATTTATGTCATAGTTCGTCGGTTCACTGAACTCTACTCTCAATCTCAAACAGCTGGGGCAGTAACCCAGACAACATATCCTCAAGCGGCTGCCACTTGATCCCCAAAGCTTTCTCAGTCTCACTAGCATCAACGCCAAAATGAGTCTCAGCCTCTCTCAAGCCAGGACTTCCAACAGGAATCCTACTCTTATTCTTCCCTGCAACCTCTCGCGAAACATCGGCAATCTCCTGATTGCAGTATACCCCAGCGGCTAGAAGATATCTCTCTCCTCCAGCTTCAGGAACTTGAATTGCCCTAAGGTGTGCTAGTGCAACATCTTGGACACTAACCCAGACTGGGCCTCGAGTCGGTGGGATGGAAGCCTCGTCGCCGGCTGAGACAATGCCATATACAATCTGATTGGATGTGTTGAGTTCTTTTGGGGAATTGGGGACTGCGCCTTGCAGGAATGGGCCGAACACCATGGCTGGGTTGAGGCTCACGAGATCGAACTGTACAGAGGAATTATCATCCATCCACTGCCACGCAACCTTTTCCGCTACCGTTTTACTGGCTCGGTACGCTACTGCTGCGGCTGGAGCATTGACGCCATCCTCGTACGTCAAGGGCGACCAGTCCTCAGCAGTATATATTTTCCCTGGCTGAAGTCCCTTGGACGCATCGTAGATGCCGGCAAACGAATTGGTATGTACAATTCGCTGTACACCTCCCAATTGTTTAGCTGCATTGAGAATAGCCGTTGAGCCTTTGACAGCAGGTATCATAAGGTCATTCTCCAAATCGGTTGCATCATAGTTGAATGGTGCGGCGAGGTGTAAGATGGCGTCTGGCCGAGTTGACCCGAAGGCTGAGAGATATGATTCGATTGAAGTAATGTCCTCAACCACTTTCACAGAAAGACTGGGATCTCGCCCATGGAGGTTCAGCACTTGTTTTGCTTTTGAAGCTGAACGGACAGTGCCTACAACTCTGTAGCCTTCTGATAAGAGGAGTTTGATACAATGCTGGGCTATAAACCCGTTGGCCCCTGTAACGGCAATAAGGGATGGGGGTAAGATGGGTTTGGGATATGCTGAAGGCATGATTCAAAAAGATAAATCGGTAACAAAGTAATTGGGGGTAGGCAGAAATGAAACCGTGAGATACTGGAATCTCGGTTCAAATAGTTAAGACATCGATGGTTCGGCACCCAATCCCTGGAACCTACAACGACAAGCGGCGGATGTGAGCTTCAACGCCGAGTGACTCTATTTCTGTTTGGCTCTAGTGCTGTGCGGCCCCCGTCGGAAAGACAAGTTTGCGACGGTTGCAGCGGGGCTGAACAGTGATTGGCTTTTCGATCCTGGTATCCCTACCGCGCACTTGACGCGTCGCAATTGTTCTGTAGCCGCGTCGGTACGCAGCGCGCGACTATTCAACTGGTCATGTTCTGCCGGTGATATCATCTTGTGATCAAGATAGGCAATCGATCCAACTCGCATAATGCCTGACGATCAGAGCGCACGTCGCATAGATTTTGGGTGATTTAAGCCAAGGTTTGCGTCGTAGACAGTACGGAGCAGTGCTTAGCGTTTTACCAGAAAGTCTAGCCACATTGATCCACTTCTCCGCACAGCCACCCGATGCCGCCACAGGTAGTCTACTTCCTACCCTGTGCAATGAGATTGCCATCAAACTGACAATGACTTGGCGAAGTTAAGAAGACAATTTTGTCGTTCTTGATATCTAAAAAGTTTCTAAAATCATACTGTAATAATATCTTGCCTTTTTTTCTTATGCTTTTGCGTGGTGGACCGCTGGCGACAATGAATTGAGTTAAACAAATTGTTTTACAATCAGATATTGATATTTCAGCAAGACATGAAACCCAACCGTTCACTAGAACACGACGTCCTCAACGACATAACTCCAGGCTCTATCGATACCATGAAAATACAGGGATACTTAATGACATCACCACAGTAAGATCTTAGAATCAATGACGTAAATTGAAAAGAGGATATCTAGACACCAGCGATAGCCCTCTTCTTCAATACAGCAGAATTCTCATTCAACCCATCCCAATCATGCGCATCTAAACAAGCCTGCCGACTCAATAACACTGCAACACTGGTCCTCTCCCTCAACTCGCTTTCATAATCATCAATAGCCTGTTTAAAGTCTTTTCCTTGGTTATATACTGCCTCCAAAGCCTTGGTGAGTCTGTACGCGTCCAGAATACCGTGATTTGCTGCCTCTCCTCGATACATCGTCATCGCGTGCGCCGCGTCGCCTGCAAGCGTGATTCTGCCATTTCGGTTGTCCCAAGGCGGGCATGGCCAATCTTGGAGAACAATCTCGATTACCTCCGAGCCCTCAGGTATCGCGTGCACGACGTCGCGTAGCACGGGATTGAACTCCGTTGCCCGTTGCTTCATATATGTCAAGCGCTCCGCGTCCGTAGGCTTGACTTCATCTTCCTCTGTCTTCAGAGGCCACGATATCATGACTTGGATTCGATAGTGTTCTTTATTTGTCCCAGCTGTACCGTTGACTTGTGGTGTTTCGAGCATACTGAACCAGAAGAATGTTCCTGTTACAGGGTGGCAGCCCTGGAAGAGTAGTGGGTCGATATCCTTTAGCGGCTTGACCTGCTCTGGCGTGAGGTCTAGAGCAGCACCAGTGAAGCGTATTGGGAGCCGGATATTTCGATAGGAATCAGGCACCAGGTGTTTTCTTGTACTTGAATTGCTTCCTTCGACACCAACAACGAGGAAACCTTCGGCTTGAGTTCCATCCTCAAATATCGCTGTCACTTGATCGTCATGTTCCTGAATAGAGGCAAGGCGTTTGTTCCATGTGACATGCTCAGATACATCCTTCATAAGAACCTTCCGAAGCTTTTCTCTATTGACTCGTCGTCGGTCGCCAGGTGGGATAAGAAACTTGGGCTCAAGAGTCTCAAGATTGATGAAGACAAACTTTCCAAGGCCTTGACGATCAGCTTCGGGGTCAACCTGGACTGATTCGACGCCTTTGAAAGTATCGTCTGATAAGAGCTCTCGGAGGAAAGGTAGGACCCAGTGAAGGGTTATAGCCCAGCCTTGTCCACGAGAGCTGATGTGGCTGTCGCGCTCGTAGATTTTAAATGGAATGCCAAGCTTCTGATGTGTTAGAAAAGTCTTTGTAGAGTGAGGTTTGGTGAAGGGTACCTTTTTGAGCCCGTGTGCTAGTACGAGGCCGACAACTCCAGCGCCGATTATGAGAACTGGCTTGCGGTCTTTGGACATTATGATAGCGGGGCTTGAGTAAGGTGGGAGTATATCTGTGGTTCTGTATAGCTGAACAAGAGAATAATTATAAATGAAGTCTGCTTAATTGAGACTCAAGAAGCGCGCATACTGCATAATATTATGTCCCGGTCGTCTTGAGTATCAGTGAAATAGCGATGCTTACGACGGCCCAGTGCCATCGACATTGGCGATGCCCTGATTAGATAGCGCGTCCCAGCACAGCGGTTCATTGCAGCGCCCGAGAGGGGAAATGGCAGGCGACCCCGTCGGAAATCAGCGCTATTCATGCAACCGTCGGAAAACAAGAGCTGGCGCTAACCAGACCTAGATTCCACTCTCTGTAAAGATAGCGGGGTGCTCCGCGGTATGGGAATTGTAACCGCTGTAATAAAATCGAACGACAGATTGGCACATTAATGAGAGGGTAAATAATGAGAAGATCAGACTCATTCAAGCATTGATTATCTTACAATTGACTCATCAAACTTCTTCTTCTCCAATTGCATTGTCAACAAGTAACAACCATGACACAAGACCACAAACATGAGGCCCTCCAGCCCGTCCACCCCTCCATGAAAGGCAAACTCGACCCCGTCTTCGAAAAGCTCTACAACGACAACGTCGCCAACACACCCCTCAAACCAATCGACCTCGGCATCCTACGATCCAAATACTCCGTCCTCTATTCCTACGGCACCGGCCCAGCGCCAGATGTCGCTCGTGAATATGACGCGCAGATTGTAACTCATGAGGACGTCACTCTTGATGTTAGAGTCTATGAACCTGATACCGCTGGACCCTGGCCGGTTCACATCGATTATCATGGAGGTGGCTGGGGTCTGGGCGATCTTGATACTGAGAGCCATATTTGCAAGCATATTTGCAAAGTCGCTGGTGTTGTGGTTATTGATGTTGCTTATCGGCTTGTACCAGAAAACGCCTTTCCTTGTGGTATAACCGATAGCTTTGCAGCTCTCAAATACATCTACGAAAAGGGCGCCGAGAGATTCAGCATCGACCCAGAGAGAATATCTGTCGGTGGTGTGTCTGCAGGTGGATTCATCAGTCTGGCGCTTGCCCACATGGCTCGCGATGCAGGCATCCCTCTCAAGCTCGTCGCTGTGGGTACCCCTGTGATCGATGACCTGAGTAAATACTCGAGCGCATCAGACTCACCTTTTCCATCAATGCAAGAGAACGAACATGCACCGACACTCAATTGGGGGCGCTTGGCATGGTTCGACAAGCTGAAGTGGAGTTCTCTCGGATCAGACCCCGAGGAAATTGCCAGCCGACGCAAGAAGATACCAGAGATATATGGCAATCTCTTTAAGGCTTCAGACTTTAGCAATTTGGCAAAAACAGTCATTTACACAGCTGGCGCAGATCCCTTGAGAGATGAAGGCGAGGCTTATGGTATGAAGTTGATTGAGCATGGGAATGAGGTTACTATGAAGAGATTTCCGGGTGTGCCGCATCCTTTTATGCATATGGATAAGGATCTTTGGCAGGCGAGGGAGTTTATTTTGCAGACTGCTTGTGCGATTCGGGACGCGCTTCATTCTTAGTTACATAGATCTGAATGTAATTGAATGTTTTGATATCTGAATTCGAAAGTTTCTCAAAGTTGTTACAATGCTGCTGTAGATAATTAATTGCATTATTGGAATAGAGGGTGGCAATTGAGCCTGGCAGTTTCTCCTCAGAAGGACCGTCAATTGCGATCTCGGTCCCTAAAGTTACAGTGCTATCTACCCCGCTTCTCGCTCCTCGATAGCGCCAGATATGACGGGCACTCACTAACTCTCCAGAGCCTAGCCCACCCAGTACCAAGATAACTAACCACGGAACCGACATCCGACAGACCCCATAACCGCTTCCACTACCCCAGCTTTTGTCCTAAGTCAATTCACCCACAATGACCTCGACTGACGTTTGCTTCCGCTGCGCTGATATCAAGCAGCGATGTAGAGGCGGTACCCCCTGCGATCGCTGTACTCGGCTGAGTCTGCCGTGCCGTCCCAAGGGTTTTACGGATGAGCTCGGCACCGGCGATGGTACGCTACAGCAGCCAAAAGCTAGGATCCGAAGGGTTCAAACTGGCTGTTTGACGTGCAAGAGACGCAAGAAGAAGTGCGACGAAAGGTTAGTTGAAACATGTCGCCTAACTGGACTAAACTCATTGAGATGGTAGGAAACCTCACTGTGGCGATTGTCAAAGGCTATGCCTAGGTTGCACATGGCCTACAGAAAGAACAAGCAGAGGGCGACTCAACAGCTGGACCAGTGAATCATGGTTGAATGCGGATCAAGTCATCGAACTCTCATCAAACCAATCCCCGAGTCCATGTCACTCAACCGACTCAGCCCAATCAACTCTGGATCTCAGCATTGCCGATCTCCTCTGTCAAATGTCAAATGCCATTCCTGACGACATGACCGCCCCGCTGCAAGATATCTCATGGGATCTTTCGCCAGATTCAACATGGCTTGACATCCTCCCAGATACACCTGCGGCTGCAGATAGTCCCCCAACTACAACGCTGAGCTTGTATACACCCAGCCTGCTTCCGGATATGACGTCTCCGCATGACAAGGCGTTACTCAACCACTATTCCACGATTGTTGCGTTCGTATTATCACGACATCCAAATACTGCTTCGAATCCCTACACGAGTTATATCGTACCAATGGCTGTGTCGAACCAACTTGTTCTCCATTCTGTGCTCGCATTGAGTGCAACACATTGGGAGAAGCTCCAACCAGATATGCGGGATCGAGCCTTATTCCACAAAGGACAAGCAACAAAGTCTCTCGCCAATTTACTCCCAACAGTTGACTCCACCTCTGTTGATATTGCTTTGGTTTCATGTCTGTTACTCTGTATGTCAGAGCTATTTGACGGGACATCAGCCGGCTGGAAGCTCCACCTACAAGGAGCGAAGCGTCTTCTGTCCACTTTCAAAGCGCAGACAAGCTCAAGTTCAGCTGGCGGCCACTTCAAATTCTTGATCAAGCTCGCACGTTTCCTTGACAGCGCTGCGACAACAAGTACCTGCAAACCTCCACTCATCGACGAGACGACAGTAAGGCCGATCGAAGATACCAATGGCGATGATGCAGCAGTGTATGGGATCCCGAAGGAGCTATTCCATATGGTTGACCGAGTCAATAACCTGGCTAGCAAGCGAGGAACAAGAGTGGATGAGGAATCAGAAGCGCTGTTTCGCCAAGAGGCAGAACGAGTTCAAGGGTTGCTGGATAGTTGGGCATACGACTATGGTGGGCTTGCAGGCGCCGTTGCTTCACTCAACCCAACGAATGACGATGTCCTCCATGCAACGACCGCATACGAGTGGGCTCTCCGTCTTCGTCTCCACCAAATCACCGAAGGCTACTCACTGACCGAAAAAGTATCCGATTGCGTGCAACATATTCTGGACTCTGCTCAAAAGATCCGTTACGGCAGCTCTCTAGAGACGTGTTTACTATTTCCACTCGTCATGGCCGGCGGTGCGTGTAATTCTCTAGAACAGAGAATGGTGGTGCAGGATAGATTGATGGTTATGGAGCGGACGTGTGGTTTTGGGTATGTTCATCAGAGTAGGGAATTGGTGGAGACTGTTTGGAAGAGGAGGGAAACGGAGACGATGGTTAATTGGGCGAGGATTCGGTATGAGGAGATGGGTGGTTTGGCTCTTTACTAGTTGAACTGACAATGAACGATTTCAATTGCTATGCTTATACAGAGTCTTCTTCAAGACCCTACTTCCTTGACCAATTCTGCGATGTGCGCGTGCATATCATAAGCACACACCTCATCAATCGTCAACATCCCTGGCTTAGTATCCTTACTAGACCACCCAATCCTCTCGTTCAAGTTCTCCCTCGCACGCTTACTAGCCTCCTGCAACCTTGTAGCTCGTGGCTTGCGCTCCAACTCATACAATCTCAGTCGCTCCTCCACAGTCAAGTCGGAGTACTTCTCCGAGAACAAGATACCCAATGCACCGGCATCTTCAATAGCCATACAAGCGCCCTGACTCTGATCCGGCATCATAGGATGAGCAGCGTCGCCCAGCAGAGTACATTTGCCCTTGCTCCAGTAGGGATACGGGTCGTGGTTGTAGAGCCGCCACATCTTGATGTCTTGCGCGTTGAGGAAGAGTTTGATGAGCTTGGGGTCTAGACCTGGAAAGGTAGATGCGAGAACATCTCCAGTTGTAGAGATGTTCCAGCCATCTTCTCTGATATCGTTCTTCTCAGCTGGGTAGAAGCAGTAGCAAGAAACAACATTGTTTTCGCTACATGCTGAGAGAACAATCTTGGTCTTGGAGTCACCACCCCAGAACTCAATCGCATCGTTGTGAAGATACTCTTCTAGCCCAAGCTCGTGAAGCTTGTCGGCGTAAATAATGCAGCGATAGCAACAAGATGTGCTTGGGACGAACTGAGGAATGACGCCCAGTTGCTCACGCATCACACTTCGAATACCATCAGCGCAGATGATAGCGTCGTGTGTAGCTTCAACCCCATTCTCAAACGTAATATGTCCCGTCTCAGTGTCGCAGCTAGAAGCTTTATGCCACGTCTTAAGCTCCGCCGGTTTGCCCTTCCCATGCTTCGACAATGCAACTTCTTTCAGATGATTGTGCAAGTCAATCCGATGGAAATTATTATAATCAGTACCAAAGCGCTGACGATAGTCTCCCAAAGGATAAGTCCCTTGAACTTCGCCGGTAGAGTATTCATGACGGATAAGATTGCGCAGAATAACGGGTTTGGCAGCTGGGATGTCGATATCCCATTCTTCTAAGAAGCGAGAGCCGTTTGAGGCTACTGATAAAGAGGCTCCGACTTCACCACCGAAATCGTAGCGCTCGTAGAGGGTGACGTTGTGGCCTGCGCGACGAAGGGCGATGGCGGCGGAGAGACCGCCTAGGCCGGAGCCTACGATGCCGATTGAGAGAGACGTTTCGGTACGTCCAGGCATGTTGTTTGGTATTGTGATTTAGTTGATCAGGGCCTTTGAGACAATGTTTCGATGAGTTAAGAGTAGTGATAAGTAGAACGGAACAGAGAGTTGGGCGATGTTTGGCGATGGTTTGTCTAATTGGCAATGCCCAATTGTGACTCTAAATATGCTTGCAACTTTGCCCTTCACGATCCTCCCAAGATACTCCCTATCACTCATTCCAGCCAAAGATGAACCCCTCCTCATAATTGAAGCTGAACTTCCCCATCTTCAAATCCGCGCGGACCGCTATCGTCATGGGTTGAACCCAAATCATCCCCGCAATGTAATTTCGCACATCTTATTGGACGCGCCCGATCCGACGGTTGCAGCTTATCAGAGTCTAGCCCATTCGAGACAAAGTTTACCGACGTATCTACGCCCATGGTCTCGACCAAGACGAATTGTCATGAGATCTTGACTTATCTCAAGAGCTTCTGGCTAACTGGCCTCTTCGTGTCTTCATCGGTATCGCGAGCTTGGGTACTTAACTTGCCTCATGGTCGCTGCCTCAGTTGAGTCTCGTATCAGCTCTTCATCACTAGCTGTACCTCATCCTACCAATCAAAACGTCCAATTGCTTCAGTGACTGCCCAGAAGAGGGCATTCCTACCATTGTAAAGAAAGTTCGCTCCAATGTGAGTATCTCTGCTTTGAGTCTTTAACCATTAGCTGACTTACGCGTTACAGCATCAAATCGACCGAACAGGGTCACCATCCCGTCAACATGGCACCAAGCGAAATGGAAAAGACCGAAACCAACACCCGCCCCGCCTCCATCACCAAAGGCTCAGTCGCCGACATAATCAGCGAAGCATCCCTAAAGCCCATCACCCGTAAAGTCGACTACCACCTCGTCCCACTCATGTTAGTCTGTTACTTTCTCCAATTCCTCGACAAAGTCCTCATCAACTATGCCAACATTATGGGTCTTTCCGAAAATCTCAAATTCACGGGCAACGACTTTTCGTGGATGGCGACTGCTTTCTTTATTGGATTTGCAGTCGCTGAGTTTCCACAAGGTGTTCTGATTCAGAAGTTCCCTGTTAGTAAAGTGCTCGGTATTAATGTGGTTCTTTGGGGTGCTGTTATCTGCTGTTCTGCTGCGGCAGTAAACTTTCCGGGTATGACAGCTGCAAGGACTTTGCTCGGCATGTTTGAAGCTGTCATTTCTCCTGCTCTTATCATGATTACCTCTCAATGGTATACCCGAAAACAGGCGACGCCCAGAACTGGTATCTGGTACTGTGGTCTTGGCATTGGCCAAACCGTCGGTGGACTCATCTCATTCGCCGCCCAGCACGGTAGCAGGACAGGCAGCTTTCAAGGATGGCGCATCATGTTCGTGTCAGTTGGCGCTTTCAACATCATGATTGGCCTCCTTGTTGTCTTCTGGATGCCATCCAGTATCAAGGAGGCCAAGTTCCTGACCGAGCATGAGCAGCTTCTACTTCAAGAAGCTTTGGCAGCGGACCAGGGTGGACACAGTGCCAAGGTGTTTCGACGTGCTGGAATTTGGGATGCTCTCAAGGATGTTCAAGTCTGGCTTCTCTTCCTCAACACTGTTCTCATCGTTATACCCTCTGGTATCATCACCACGTTCTCGGCTACCCTGATTCGAGGATTCGGATACGACCCCAAGCAGGCGGCTTTGTTGAACATGCCTGCAGGCGTTGTGTCCGTTAGTGCGACCCTTCTCAGCACATTTGCCATTCTTTACGGTTTTCCCAGATGGTTGGGTCTCTGTCTTCTCATGGTTCCAACTCTCATCGGAGCTGGACTCATGTCCTTCTACTCTGATAGTCAAGCTGGGTCTCTGGCCGGTATTTACCTCATCAACTTCGACGTTGCACCACTTGCCCTCATATACGCACTCGTCGGCGCCAACATCCAAGGCTACACCAAGAAGGTTACCACAAATGCTATTATCGCCGTTGGTTTCTCCATTGCCAATATTATCGGACCCCAGACCTTTCAAGCCAAGGATGCGCCGACCTTTATCCCGGCCAAGATTACAGTCTTTTGTGTCTGTGGTGGTTCAGTAGTCGTGACCATTTTGACCAGGATCCTGTATGGTGTGCGAAACAGGGCTGGACGAGTATCGCGCGATGTCAGTGAAGTTGACGAGGCTGAGATGACGGACAGGAACAACCCGAACTTCTTTTATGTCTACTGATCGGGAACTCACAATGTATGCAGTTTGTCTCTATGTCATGATAATTTAATTTATTCTTCGCCAATGATGTATTCGAAAGACCTGCATTACGTGACAGTGACAAGATTTCGTTCAGCCTAGCAAATGCGTTAGCAAGAGCCGACTTGGATTGACATCTGTCTTCTCGGCGGACGGACAGATGGACCAACTTGCTGTGCTGTGCTGGATTGGTTGATTAGCCTTGTAAGGCAGAACGTCTTAGCGTATAGCAGGGTCATTGTAATGTCTGTGTTGGCTAGCCAAGCCTTAGCTTCATTAAAAAGGCGATGATCTGATCCCGACGCCGAATAATACCCAGTGCCAAAGCTTCCCGCCGGTATGGAAGCGTGAAAGATCAAGTATTATTCGCATAGCTTTCCACTTCGGGAAACGCTGGCGTCCTTGTTAGAATGCAACACAATCCTTCGCCGCGATCATGATTCAGGTACCAACCTCATGAATAGCCTATTTCATAGGCTCCCCATAGAGAAATCACCGAAAGGATCCGCGCTTGGACTGAAAACGTGACCTCAGCTCGTCAGCCAAGAACCCCATGGGGCAAAACGCCTCGCCGCCAAGCGCGCTTGACGTAGCGCAGCCCAGTAGCAAAGGAGAATATTCGCGTCTAGTGACAACAAACAGGTAATGCTCGCTTGGCGCGCATGGCAATTTTGGACTTGGCAGTATTTCCCCGGATCGTCAAATAGCTTCCGTTTCCTCCTCGCTTAGCCTTATTCCCCATCAACTTCAGCTGGGTTCTATTGCCAGTATCTTCATTCATCATGCCTACCGCTACAGAATTCTTTGGCTTTAGTGCACACAACCTGGGACCTCTGACAACAACATTCACCGCGCCATCGAGCTGCGCTACAGGCACAGACCACATTGTCTTTGTCAACGCAAGTGATCCTGTACATGTCGGTGGTGTCCCAACATGTGGTGCGACGAAATTTGACGATTGCCTTCCCAGTGGAAGTGCCAGAGACGATGTGTTTCACCAGACTACTGAGTGGGTGCAGGGCCAATACGTCTACTACTCCCCAGGCATCGCTTGTCCTTCTGGATGGCGTACCGTGGGCGCCCTCAAGCATGATGGTGATGAGTCGAGTGCGTCTGGCGCACTTGCATCCCCTACGTGGGGTGAATATGGAAGGTTGCCTGTGCCTCTGCCGCCCCAAGAGTTCTGGCTTGGACTGCTAGACCCTTCTGAGACTCTTGCTTTCTGCTGTCCATCGTAAGTGCATGATGACCTATACTCAATATCTATCTAATGGATGTAGTGACTATCAGGCCGATGCCTACGGACATTGTATCTCCACGCTTGGTCCAACCCAATCGTACACCTACTCTGAAATGTGTATGGTCTTTAGCAACAACAGAATGGTGCCAATCAGTACATTCGGTGGTTCCACGTTGGGCGAATACCAGTTGGTTTCTCTCGCATCTGTGACCGACGAGCCTAGAACTACCCTGGATGACAATTTCTTGACCCCGACTGAAGTTGCTGAGTACTGGGGCATTGGTACTTTTGTGCCAGCTATACCACTGATTTACAAAGAGGAGGATGTGAAGAATGCTACTGAGACAGGAAGCGACGATGAGGAAGACGATGACGACGCTGTCGTTGTTGACAACAGTGCTCCGTCGCGAGGAGGTGTTGTGAGCGTGCTTGGTGTGATTCTGGGTTTACTCGCTGGAGTTGGTTTGATGATGTAGTGGTAGCTGACGATACCCGTCTTGAGATTTCTGCGATACTTTCTTTTACTAAGCATCCACATAAACGAGTTGACTGTCAATTGAACTTTTACACCTAAGTAAATACAGACTCAAACCTTCTTTGCCGCCCTATAGCGTACCATTGTACTGAAACACTGGTCCTGCACGGATCTAGCGTTCCCTAGTTTCGGTATACGCGGGCCTCAACAGTCGTCCAATAAAACAGACACGTCAGGAGCAGAAATGTCGCTCAACCTTGGGCGCCACAATAAAAGCTCGATTGAAGTGATCTATACGGAGTAGTCAGTGAAATAACCATTGAAGCTTGCGTAACCAAGTTTCACATACCAGAGAAATCTGATACCCACTATGTTCTGCCTCCTCATCTAGACCCCATCTGAAACAGCTAATCCCTACCACCACCAACGGGGCACTCCTCATCCGAGTTCCAGATCAAGCTTCTCCACCAGGGTTTCGAATAGCCAAGGGAAAGCTTAACTGTAGATCTCTCGCTTCTAAAACTGCAACGCGTTTTTCTGGGGTAAACTGATACTGCAAACGAACCAGGCTTGGCGTTTTGTGTCTCAGCGTTGTTTGCAGACAAGCTTTTCGGTAGATCTATTTTGAGATCGTATGAGGTTGCGTAATGGGATGGAGATGGAGATGCTTCTATAAGAAGATTGTTTTTCTCTGTGGGTAAACTGTTTATTCAATTCATCATTCTCTCAGACTTTGTAGATTGCTTGACGTAATCTTTCTTCTCTTCTATTCAACTGCTGTGCAGTCTATTTCCAACTGTTCTTTTTCTTTCTCTTTTCCATTTCTCAAGTCCGGAACCCCTTCCTTTTTTCTCCTCTTTTCCCCATTCATCCAAGATGTATTTCTCAAATGTTGTCGTCGGCATCCTCGCCGCCCAGGCCATGTCAAATGACAGAAGGCCAAGCCCAGCTCAGGCTGGCAAGTACGCAGTAAGTCACTTTCGTTAGTATCCTCCTTCTCAATTACTAATGATAGAAGGCCTTGATGGCTGCTGCAGCTCTTCCCGCTTCTGGAGCACCCTTGATGGGCCTGATTGAACCACGCATGGTAAGTCACAACTTATCCTTTGTCAGCGCTCGATACTAATGGTGTAGCCTCATCACAAGCGAGGCCAGAACGCTCAAGGCGGTCAGCAAGGCGGCCAGAACAACAATGATCAGGAAGATCAAGATCAAGATCAAGACAACCAGAACGATCAAGATGACGAGGAGGAACAAGATAATGCTCAAGGCCAGGATGGTCAGGGTAACGGACAGGGTAACCAGAACAACGGAAACCAAGGAAACAACCAGAACGACAACGACAATGATAACCAGGAGGACGGTCAGAACGGCAACCAGGGCGGCAACCAGAATGAAGACGAGCAGAATAATAATAACGGCAACGACCAGAACATGGGAGACAACAACGGCAACCAGAACGGCGGCGCTGATCAGACCGCTACCGAGACTCTTGCCACTGAAACCCAAACCGATGCCGCCGCCACCGAGGCCCAGACTGACGCTGCCAACGCGACTCAAGATGCTGGTGCTGCTGAGACCACCGCTGTTGTTGAGACTGGTGCTGCCAACGAGACGGCGGCTGCTACTACTACTGCGGATGCTGCGGCGACTGAGGCTCCTCAAGGTTGCAATGCTGGTAACAACAATGGAAACAACAACGGTAACAACGGAAACGGAAACAACAATGACCAGAACAACGAAAATGGAAACGACAATGGAAACGACAACCGAGGTAACGGCAATGACAACCAGGGAGGCAATGGCAATGACAATGCCGAGAACGATAACGCAGACAACAATGAAGATGCTGGTAATGATAACGCCAACAATGATAACGACAACGCAGGTGGAAACAAGGATGACGCTGCAAACAATGATGATGCTGCTGGCAACGATGATGCTGCTGAGAACGATAACGCCGCTGGTAATGACAATGCTGCTGATGAGGGCAATGCCAACAACGGCGAGGATGCGGCTGGTAACGCTGGAAAGGACAACAACAACGCAAATGCAGGCGCTGGCAATGGAGACGATGCAGCAGCAGGTGACAATGCTGGGGATGACGCTGCTCAAGGCGGTAACAATGGTCAAGATGGTGCCAAGGCTGGTGGAAACGCCAACGACAACGCTGCGTGCCAGGCTAAGGCCAAGGCTAAGCGTGGTATCTTGGACAATCTCCTTGGAAGCTTGACGGGAGGTGCAGCCGGTGCTGGTCAGGATGATGCTGCTGCTGAGTGCGACAACTAAATGGGCACTGTATTATCTTAGTGGATGGTATTGGATCCTCTGAGCAGTGATCAGATCAGTCTGCTGGTACCGGATTGATATCACTGTTCAGAATGGGTGCTGGGCACCGACGGGCGGGCCCAGGATCATAGCTAGACTACTACATTTACGTATTGGTAATTGAATCACTTCAAGTCGCATTACATCTGGTATCACGAGTATCTTGTATGGAATGGTGATTTGACGGTAGAAAGAATGAGATAGACATTAAGATCCGTTGCAGGAAAGTAACTATCGATAATAAAGAATGTTAAGAATAAGTGAGCCATCCATGCCAAGCATTCCTCATACGCTCCGCCCTATCAACAGTCAAATAGGCCGAGTTGGCCAACCTCTGCTGCAACTCCTTGAACTTAGCCGTCGGCGCTCCCTTCTCAAACAACATGTCCAACTCCAGGTACGAAAGACCCTGGGTCTCAGGCAGACGGAAATAACAGTACAAGAAACAAAGGAAAGCAGTGGCAGCGTAGATGAAACAGGACTTTCCCTGCATGTTCCACGCTGTGGGGTTGAGCATCTGCGGAACGACCACGTTGTTGATGATCATGAAGACGTTGTAGACTACACGCGCCAGGGCGATGGTCTTGACGCGGAGACGGGTGGAGGGGATCTCGGCGACGATGACGTAGCATGTTGGACCGATGCTGAGGTTGTAGAGGAAGGTTGTGGTGATGAGGATGGCGCCGAGAGACCAGTTGAGACCCTTCTTGCCATCGAGGACGACAGAAAGAATACCACCGAGAGTAAGCATGACCACAGCAGCTGCAAGACCAGTGAGGTACAGCTTTCGGCGACCGATGTGAGAGAGCAAGAACCAAGAGATAATGCCTCCTACAAGAGCCATACCGTACATGCCAGTGGACAAGCTGAACGAGTGCGAAGAGTCAAAGCCAGCCTGTTCGAGAAAGTACGGAGCATAACCAGTCAAGATCCAACCACAAAGAGCTTGAACAGACCAAACCATGCAGGAAATCTCTGTACGTCGAAGATTCGCGCCCTTGAAGAGATCCATGTACGATGAACCACCGTAGTTAAGCTTGCGCTCAATACGGTTGGTATGTTCCATAACAGCGATGGTGTCGTCAATGTCAAGCTGGGATTGCTTGGTGAGACGTTGCAAAGCATGTCTAGCCTCGACCTTTCGCTCACGACGGATGAGCCACCAGGGACTCTCGGGTGCAAAGCAGATACCGATGAGGAGAGGGATGGCAAAGGCCCATTGAAGAGCGAAGGGGATACGATAGGACCATTCAGAGTCGTTGTGGACGAGAGAACGGAGGATACCGGTACCGAGGAGCTGACCGATGACCCAGCACATGTTGACGTTGCTGAGAAGGCAGGCTCGGATGGCTGAGGGTACGACTTCAGCGGCGTATGTAGCAGCCAGGGTCTGGATAACACCCCATGAGATACCTAGTGATGGTCAGTAAAGAACCTTAATAGTAGTGGGTGCGTGACTTACCACAAAGAGCCTGAGAAGCAACCAAAACACCAATGTTATGGGCAAAGAAAGCCGGAAAGACGGCAATGCACATCCAAGCCAGACTGATAAGCATCATCTTCTTGTATCCGATACTATAGGTGATCCAGCCATGCAACAACAATCCCAGAACCTCACACGCAATAGCAGAAACCTGCAGCGCAGTCTGCCACAGCGGCGAAATCTCGTATATGGGTCCATTCGGCGTCTCAAAGACTTCACCATATCGTCTTCTGAAGGCAGGAAACGCTACAAACCCCGCAACAAGACTCTTATCATACCCCTCCATAACAACAGTCAAGAACAGAAGCAACGACCAAAAGATGGCTTTGGGGAATTGTTTGCAGCATCCCAAGATGGTCATATCCTTTTCATTGTTCAGCGCACGACGCACTTTCTCGCCGGTATCGTCGGAGCTGTGCGAGCCGCGGGGAAGCCATAGTACCTCGATGGCGTTCTTGTTGGGATGGTTATCGGGGAGGTCGAAGGTGGTTGAAGCATCTTGCACGACGGGGATCTGGTGACCTTCTGGATCGTGGACTTTTGTCTCGATTTCTGTGACGCGGAGAATGCCGGGTTTGGATTGGACTGGTAACAGAACTATCTCGTCTTTGCTACCATTATCCGACGAGGAAGTTTTTCCTTTGCCGAACATGGTTGTAAAACGAGTGGAAGGTATTAATTAAAAAGGAATGGAATGCCTTGCGGCGCGTGCATCAGGAATGTCAGACATGGTTTTTCTTTGAATTGTGGCCTGCATATATAGGATCGGCAGAGATGGAGCAGCTGCCCCCTCGGTTACAACATCATCTGTTACTGTGGACAAGGAGCTGGGGTAAATTGACCCATGCACCCCAGGTTCTGTACAGTAGCTTGCAACTATCACGGCGGTTCTTCGGCGTGGCACATTTTTCTCCATGGGCAGAAGTGGATCTAGAAACTGGAGAAGAAAAAGAGTGAGTGTCGTTGAGCTAGCTGGACATTTACCCTAAATGGCTTGGTTCTTCCGATGCAATGGGGACTCGGAACAGAAGCGAGAAGAGGAGACAGACATTGCGACGATGTTACTGTTGCAGGATGTGAGGATGAGGCTTTTTTTCCACGTGGAATTCTAGAAGCTTGGACGACGACGATCATTTAAGAGTCAAATGCGGCTCTTTTTATCAGATGCACTTTTTTGCGTCTTCTCTTGTGTCGATTGGACGCCAAACGATATTCCCTGGGAAATGACACGTGGATGTGAACAGGATTGGATGGCTTCGTAAATTCCTTGCCTGGTCTGGTCTGTCTGGCTACCGGGGATCCGGATCATTATCTAAATCCTTCGCGGCTTGTCACCATCGATAGTATCGACTCATATAGTCTAGTGTGCCATCCTACCTGCTGTATCCGGAAATACCAATACCAATTATTTATGTAAACCAATACAGAGCCTCATTAAAAGCCAGTACCGTTCTGTCCGTTGGTGCGAATTATTCTCGTGAGCACGTCTCACCATCAGATTTGTCTTCTCCACTAATTCATCCCATGGGGAATGTCGTGCGGGGATTGGCTCGGAAGTAGAGTCTAGCTTAGCCTGGGGACCCCCTATTACGTACAGACACTGATGGAATGCTTGAATGGAAGTTCAGCTCCGAAGCAGCATCAGCAGATTCTTTGTGGCGCGTTGTCTTTTTTTTCTCCCGCGGGTTCTAACGGGCGTCGTGAGGTACGCTTGATGTCTAATTGGGGAGATCACCCGCGACTGGTGATCTTTTACCTGAATCGTGCAATGTGAGACTTTCCTACCGAGGTTAGTCGAAGGATTTGATGGCTTGGATCATTTCGACTGTTGATTGACAGGAATGTAATGTCTCGCTTGAAAGGAATCATAAGGCTGACCGAACGTGAATTTCTTTTACAGTATCAAGGCATGTCCTTGTTTCCCTGTTATTTTCCACAGAAACTAAACGCCATTTGACGTACAATCCCAGGATCGTATCCTCTCCCCCCATCGCTTCTTTTATCCGAGGTTACATCTGACACCAACGCCCACTAACGAACCACAGTGGCAGTCCCCCTTATTAAAAAGACGGTTGGTTCATTTTCCAAAGTCTAGACACTGCCCGATTTAGCATCTGCGGAACAACGTCCCGGATCTCCTGAGCTACAAAACCCAAATTGAGTCATAAACCCCGTCTGACATCTTTTGGCCCACCGTTTTTTACTTGATAATTATCTGAGACCTGATCTGACATGTCTGTGTGCTAACCATCAAGGGACGCTATTCCCGCGACTACGCTCGGATCCCATCGGCTTTGCGTCACGAGATCGCTTCAGCTTGTCAAGCTGGTGCTCAATTGAGTTGGTAGTGTATGGCATCAGCCAAGCGTGATGTGCAACAGCTGCATATGAGGCGCTTGTTCTAAATCCTTCCTCTGGTTCTACGCGTATTCTTGAAGCCGGGGACCTGGATAGGTTTGAGCTTGGCCTTGATAACTGCCAAATGCATTATGGCGTCTTCAACGGACGACTTGCGCCATGTGTTTCGTCGGCACGCCTTCGGATTTATGTTTAATGAGGGCCAGCCTTTGTTAGTCATCCTTCTAGAAGCATGCACAGCCTGGATTGGGATGTTTTCATTGACGTAGATACCCTGTAGTCTTATGATACCAATTAATTCTTTGATACAATCCCGTGACTAAAGTATTGAAGATAGTACTATTGACTGAAAGGAATAAATTGTTTTTACTGTTTCCTTGTCTACATATTGATGTCAGATCACAGGCCTGTGCAAGAAAGGAAAGCTTGTTTGCTATTCTATTTGTTTTCGTCTGGATATATTATGAATGTGACGCGAATAGCTTCCATCGGAGATTTACCTCCCTCGGGTGCGACAAGCTGAAAACGCGTCGAACAATTAAGCAAAAGCGCCAAACAATGACTAGCTCGTATTCCAAAAGGATTCGCCGAACTAAAACGGTATTGAATTCCTGAATTAATTGACGCGCACCCTTTTCATGCCATGCGCGACGTCGAACGTTATCCATCGACAGCCGTTGAAATTAAATGCACGTCAAAACGCAACCCCAGAACCCCAGATTTCGCTGTCAATCGCTAAATCAATAAAAAATGACGTGGGCTAGTGGAAGGGCGAATTATTCGGCCCTTCTTCTGCGACATTGAGGGGAAATAGAGTTGGCGATGCTCTGCGGGCCCTTAACGGCCCTTTTATGCTGAGAATGAGGAGGCGGGTACTTGACAGAATCTGGGGTTGAAACGGTGCATGGGTCAAGAGATAAGAAGAAAAGACAAAGAAATGTCGCGATGATGAATTTCAGAGTGGTGTCGCTGATGTTGTGACAGTTTTGCTGTGTGATGGCTGTGATTGTTACTCTGCTGGGACGAGAGATCGCCGACGAGATGTAGATCATAGCGAGAAATTGGGTGACAGCGCTAATCATCATTTCGGCAATTCCATTCGTATGTGTATACGCCTGAGATGCGACTGGCGTTAACGTTGAGTCGATATTGGCTTTTCGCATACATGATAGTCATAAACTCAATAGCAGACCCTGGACTACTCAAGAACTTGGAAGGCCAATCATAGCTTGGTTACTTATCGGAGAAGCAGACAGGTATTTGTTTCTATTGGTCCAGGTGATCGGTATAACCAGCTGGATGACATTGGAATAAAACAATAGTATTGGGTTAGGGTTAAATACATACGTGGAATACTCGAAGCTTGGCAGAATAGACAAAGTTGTTCTACCATCATTACTCATCTATCCCATGTATCGGCATCGGATTGTAATGTCCACCACCTACACAATACCGCAAGTTGAAAGTCTGATATCGAAACGCTCATACTCATGCTGCAACCTGGAGAACACAACGACCAGCAACCTGCCCAGTCGCCAACTTCTCAATCCACTCGTCAAGATCCTCAAGCTTACCCTTTGACAGAATGGGCTATAATAAGTCAGTAAACATTCATCAACACCTCCCACCAAAGAGACTTACCTTAACAAGTCCCCTAGCCGTAAAATCAAGCGCTTCCTCCACATCCTGTAAACTCCCTGTCACACTCCCCACAATCTTCAACCTCCTCAGCGCAACAGCCATCGGCGGTGCACCGGCCATAATAGTTGGATCTGTCGGAAGTCCCACGGCTACAACTGTCCCGTTTGGACGGAGGTAATTGGGTGCTGTTTCGTATGCTGCGCGTGTTGCTGCTGTTACGATGATGCCATGCGCGCCGTGTCCTGTGATCTTGAGGACTTGAGTGGCGATGTCCTTTGTCGTCTTGAAGTCAATATAGATTTCAGCGCCAAGGGATAAGCATAGCTCGCGCTTCGAGTCACCGCCGTCGATGGCGATGACGCGCATGCCCATTGCTTTGGCGTATTGAATTGCGAAGTGGCCGAGACCGCCTCCTGCGCCGGGGATGACGAGCCATTGCCCAGGAGCCACTCCAGATCTACGAAGGTCAGTATGTCTTAGCGACTGTCATGAGAGGTGACTCACCGTCTACAAGCAGTATACGCCGTGACACCACCACACATGATGGGTCCAGCCTCTTCATCAGTAACACCTTCCGGAATTCTAGACGTATACCTCCCATCCGCAACAACATACTCTTGAAACGTCCCGGCCGCCGAGAACCCACTATTCGTCTGCTCGGGACAATGAACCTCATCAGACCCAACTCTACAAAAGTCACAATCACCACAAGTACTAGCGATCCACTTGACGCCAGCTCTATCACCAAGCTTCCATCGCTTCTCCATGCCTTCGCCTACAGCTACAACAGTGCCAGCTCCCTCGTGGCCTGCGATGCCGTTGGTGACGTCTTTCATGATGAGACCGAAATCTGCCCATTCGTCGCGGAGGAGAGATTTGTCGGAGCCGCAGAGGCCGGTCCAGTTGATCTTAACGAGGATCTGGCCCGGGCCGGGAGCGGGGACTGGAATAGTCTGGATGGAGGTCTTGAAGTCCGAGCCACGAACGGCTGCGCGTTGTTGGGTAGGGACTTGTACTGACATGATTGAAAGAGTTGCACGAGGATATAAAATTAATTGCTACAGGAACATGAAGTATCTCTCATTTTGAGGGAAACCAGCAACGTTTTATACATAACCTCACATGTGGCGCAACACAGAAAACCTGACACAAGCATAGTCGAACAGCCCAGAATGCGGAATATCGTCCGCAAAATACAGCATGCCGAATGGGGAGATTCGAGTCGGTGCGATTGAGGAGGGGCAAGTGAGGTGATCCGAGGTGGATCTGAGCCTCGGTATCAAGACCAATCCAACAAACAGATTTGAGGCCGAAAGTCGGGCAAGAGGACAGCTTGTCAGTCATTTAGAGTAAGTATGCAGGTCTTTGACATCACTTATGCCCGTTAGCCCGGCTTGGAATGCGGGGGAGCTGAGATGATTTGGCGATGTACGAGTATCAGGCCACTGATGTCGATCCTCCGCATGTTAAAGATGTGCGGTCTTGGTTACGAAAATAGTATGAAAGAACCATGTTATTTACAACAGAGAATATAAGATCTTTCAAATGAGTTTTATTATTAAAATGGATCTTCATGTTAGATGTAGGTAGATTGGAGTAGCAACAGCACCCCTGCTCAGCCAGCCGGAAGGTGATGATGGAGCATCAGTTAATACCCCGCAAAGATTAATGACATACACTTTCGATAGACTATGACTCTCCGAGCATGACTCGAATAGAAACTGTGGACCTCCGCTTGAGAACTCACGTTACGGAAATCAAGATTCAGTGCCCACTACTCTCCTCACTGATTATATACAGATACCAGCTCATCCTGCCTGCCCGATATCCTCTCTACCCAAGGAAGCATATCTTCCTTCCCTAAAGCTTCAAGCTTCTGTACCCAGATCTTCTTAAGCCTCTGATTCAACAACCCATCTGGGTGTCCCTTCTCCATCAGAACTTCAAGAATATCGTGCCTATCATGCTCCATAGCAACCCATATAGCCTTTCGCACATTTTTCCTATTCCTCTCCGCACCAATCTTAAATAGAAGTTGAACCATCTCCATATCTCCTCTGCTCACAGCAAGTGGTAGTGAAATATCCCTCGGTTTCTCGCTGTCAACCAACGTCTGGACCGTCTCATCCTCAAGATCCTCGGAAGAGTGATTTGGACCAAGGTGGTAGCCCAACTCCACAAGCCTCTTGATTATTGGCATACAATCATCCAAAACAGCACGGTGAATTCTCGCCGTGCCCCAAGAACGAATGTTATGCGCGGCGTAACTATGCCTGTACGTCATCTTGGTCCACCAAACACCTTCTTTCTCGTTATATCCCTCCATGATAGCGTTGTAAGCAACGTCGAATACTTCCAAGCTCGTGGTCGCATCGAGAATCTTGCTCAGGCATTTAGCACCATATTTCCTAGTCTCCCAGCCCGTACGTCCAAAATGTTCCAGCTGAAAGTGGAGGCCTGGCACGACGACACTAAATTTTGTCAGCGTCGGGCTGGAATCGATGGCGTATTTCAGCCATTTTAGCTTGTCTGGAGTTCTTGACACTTCGATTATATCAGATATGACATCGTTTCGATCACGGCTTCTTTCGGGCAGAATATCCAATATTAGAGACGCGCACGTCATGTTGTCGGTCTGCACAGCTAATGCGACTGTGTTGGAGAGACGGATAAGAGAGCGGCCGCAGTCTGGACGTTGAAATCCAGATTTCGGGATCCAATCGTTATCTATCCCGACCCACGGATACGTGAAATTGGATACACGGCCGTTTTCTCCATCGGACGGTTGGTTGCTTTTCTGACTATGTTGCTGATGATCTGGACATCTCACTACCTGCTCTTTTGAGATAATTGCTTTGAAGATATCAGGCTCGTTGATGTAGACTGCAACTCCGAGTAATCCATCGCGAATAACACAGCATGTCTCATCTGACGGCGTCAAAGTCTCCTCTAGAGACTTCTCGCCGATGAAGAAATCTCTTCGGTCGTAGATAAATCCGTGCTTAACAGCCACCTCGCAAACAATGCGGATCGCATCTTCTTCTGTCACAATACAAGATGCCTTTTGGAGCTGCACATAATGCATCATCTGTTCTGCAGTTGCTTTCAACACAATGTGGTCTTCGGTTGGCGGCTTGGTTCTAATCTTTCCCAAAGTGCGGGCCGTCAGAAACCTGATCCAGAATTCGTTGCTTGGAACGAATTGGCTCTCGTTGGTGTCAGTGACGAGTTCTTCATTATCTTCAGCGTCCTGCGCTTTAAAGTATCGCGGTAGATAATCGTAATCATCCTCGTCGTCGCTGTACGTCGATTCGTCAAGGAGACATGGATACG
The DNA here is from genome assembly GCA_004367485.1 of Fusarium citri. NCBI lineage: Eukaryota > Fungi > Ascomycota > Sordariomycetes > Hypocreales > Nectriaceae > Fusarium > Fusarium citri. The sequence continues at coordinate 55,248 of QHHH01000023.1, read as the reverse complement.
TGTAGCCCTCATCTTCCACAATCTTCTCGTAGAACACTTTCGCTCCACGCACAGGGTCCCAATATACAGCGTCTTGTAAAATGTCGGATTCATATATGGCCTCCATTCCCATCTGATAGAATGTTTTATTAACAAAACAGACTTGCATCATTTCGTGGAGCGAAAATGACTCGGCGCAACGATAAAGGACTTGAAGCTGTATCTCATTTGGTAAGTCGGTAAGGCCATTGTGGCTTTGGTTGTGAACTCGCGACATGTCTGGTTCTGTCGCGTCCAGGTGAGAAGGGTTGGAGGGAAAGTAATATGGAACAAATAATTGAGGGTTGCGTTTTTATAACCAACCTAACCCTTATGCTACTTCAGGGCAAAATAAAAAGCAAAAGAAAAGACCAAAAGGCTCTGTGGAGGCAAAAGTGTTATTACTTATTTTTTGGAATGAGTTGTTAAGATGGTCGGTGAGGTTATTCTACAGGCAGGTAAGAAATCCTTTAGACTCGGTGAGTCAGCCCGAGGCAGTGCACTCAAGCCACCAACAGCCCTGTCTTACAGGCGACATGACCCCGCACAGTTCACGACAAGCAGACCAGAATGTTACCATCAAATCAACTGGTTAAACAAAACGCTCAAAACTACAATAGATATCAACAAACTCCTTCCCAATCAAATTTATAAGTCTTCAATCCTTATAGAACCCCATCCCTTTGCCCGTTCCCTCACAATCCCCATATCATCCATATTCAACATCCCAATCTCATTGTCAATCAACACCCGCCACGCGATATCCCTCACATTAGGTGGTTGTTTGGGTGTATCCCAGTATCTAGCCAACAACCCTCTAGACTCAGCTTGCTCGATTTGCGTCGCTGTCATATCCCTCTCTTTCTCAGGCAAGACATCCAAGCCGCTGTCATCGTTAGACCGGAAGAACTTGGCATTTTGAAAGCGCGTGGAAGCGAAGTATGAGTTGGAGATGTTGAAGCGGTATGTTGGTGGGTTGGTGATGAAGTTGTCTTCTGATGAGACTAGACGCTCGAGTTTGGCGTCCCAGAAGATGTCTCGGTGTGTGGGGTTCATGGCCAGGACTGACTCGAAGGGTGCGTTACCGGATAGTACGATGGTGAGGGGGCGGGTAATTCGTGCTGTGCCGTTCCAGTATGTGAGGTAGTTTAGATCTCGTAGTGGTTGCAGGTGTCGGTTCAACTCATCGAAGGTCGGAGCTCCTTTGGTCTTGAAGTCGATGAGAAGAGTCAAAGTCTGTTTTGGCGCTTTGTCGAACAGGCCCCTCCATGTACCATTGAGTCCATCATTCTGCGCACTGATCATACGCTGTATTGGCTCCAGGTACAATGCCTCCAGTGTCCTCGCAGCCTTGAGATTCAGTCTTGAGTGACCGACGAGTAGCTTGGACCCTCGTAGGTGGATGTCAGCCTCGACGCTGATGCAACCTGAACCGAGGGCTTCAAAGAGAGGAATGTTGCGCTCGTAGTCATTGTGTGAGTGGACGGGTACGGGATTGGCATTGCGAAGGAACGTTTGATGACTGTCGTCCCAGATCTCGGGGCTTTTGTAGCTGAGGTGGCCGAAGCGGAGGTCGTATGGGTCATTTGAGACTCGTTTGAAGCCTTTGTTGAGATGTTGGATGTAGCCGAGTTGGACGATACACCTAGTAGTCATGAGCTATAGTAAGATGAGGGATTTGGGGATGGACTTACAGGCTGAATAGCACACCAACGATGTATCGCAGCCAGTTCCTCCGACAGTGATATCGCAGCAGCATCCTTCTACTCGGCCGAACCCTCTCATCAACCCTACAATCTTCACAAGAACTACTCTCCTTGTAAACAGAAGCCATTTTGGAAATATCAACAGTTCAACAATGAGCCCGTTACGATAAAGAGGGGAATTTGCTCAATTATACGACGGAAGGCGCCAACGGAAGTTCTAGACTCCTCGACTCATGCAACCGAGTTAGTACCGTGGGACTTTTTTTTGCGGAGGATCAGTGGCTGCACTGCATTGCGCAAAGCGGCGTAGGCGTTTACGCCTTGGCCAATCAGGGTCTAGTTTCCACAAACGTTGCTCGGGGAGATTCTTCATAGCCACGAATTATTATCTGACGAATTTGATTCATGAAACCGTAAATGATTACGCAAGTACATTTTCTTAAACGAGGTGCAAATTTCGAGGCATGGAATCATTTTCGTGGTTGACTTGGTCAAGTGAACTCTGAAGGGTCCAGCAAGTGGGTAGGGGTCTAGATCGTGAAGAACAAGGGGCTAGGAATTGACTAACTCGTTAAGGGAAGTTTTTGAATTCTGCCAAGTGACAACAGTCTGTGCCTTGTCCCTGCATCAGTCTGGACTTTCAATTATTGTTCTGCCTTCGGAAGCAATACGAAAAAGGGAAGACCCGAACAGCAACGCCATTCATCGACAGCAAAGAGTCGGGTAAGCAACGTACGGGCATGATGTTTTCCATGCCTGATGTAAAATAAGGTTCAGGCTGCTGCATAAAATGCCTTGTTTGCTATTCAGTAGCTACGCGTTCAGGCAGCTATAATTCACATAATTTGCTCGGGTAAGTAACGTAATAACAGAACACCAACAGGCTTGTGTGTATTGGATGCATCTATGAGTAAATAATACTATTACAAAACAAAAAAACGTGATTACAACTTGGCCTTGATGTTGTTCTTTCGGAACAAAACATCAGACTCAGGATAAGGATCAAACACAATATCGTTGACAGGGTTATCCTCTGAAGCGCGCTTAAAAAGATCTTCATACACCTTTCCATCATATCGACCCAGCGCACTGTCAAGTTGCCAATCAGGGAATGACCAGGCATCCACGAGACGAACAGCGTGGGGTCGAACCTCCTCGAGAAGAGAAAGAGTGCGCTTTGTTCGTGCGAGTTGGATTTGTCGCACGGTGGTAGCGGCGCTGGTGAAGAATTCGGATGCAGAGCTTTGGAGGTGGTGTAGGGCGAAGAGCTCGAAAAGCTTGTGGAGGAGGGCGAGGGTGTTGGGGTCGAGAGAGGATTTGGTGGCTTCGTCCTTGAGAGCTTCGTGGAAGTTCTTGACGACTTGGTATTGAGCGTACGCAGTAGACAGACGCCAGAAATCAATCAGGAGACTGTTCCATGATTGCTTCTCCTCATCTCTGTGCTTGAGAGCCTCGAAGGTAAGGAATGACACGCGCCAGGCGAAAGCATCAACGAGATCTTGATCATCGCCGAGAACATCAAAGGCAGCGCCCATATCTTGTCTTCGGATAAACTCCTTGAAGATCTTGGAGATACCATTGTTAGGAGCCTTGCCAGCGAGAACGGCGCGGGCAGACTTGAGGAGGTATCGTGCGACTTGTTGGGTAAGCATGTAGTTGTCACCCTCCCATGTGACAGTAGGAAGATAATCAGCGTACCAGCTACCAATACCAGAAAAGGCAGAGTAACCGTGCCCACCGCAAGCGCGACGGCAGACTTCAAGACCCTCTGCGGCGGTTGTAGAAGCAAAGGCCTTGAGGGAGCAGGAGATGGCGTGCAGATCAGCCAAGTGATCGCTACCAGGGTTAAGCTCCTCAGGTCCAGGCGCGCGGTTGGAGGCCTTGCCGTCACGGCTTTGAGCCATGCGCTTCTGGTTGGCGTTGTAAAGGTTGATCATAGCGCGACCAGTGAAGTGAAGAGCGTAGGCAGATGCAAGCAGGGGAAGGAGACGGTGCTGAACCATGGTGTAGTTAAGAACCTGGTTCTCACCAGTCTCACCGGCACCGGCATCACGATCCTGGAACTGGCGACGCACAGCACAGTATCTCGTAGCGATGGTAACACCACGAGCAAGAACAGAGCCAGACTGGAAGACGATGGACGATCGGATAAAGGTCAAAGTTCCGTAAATAAGGGCTGGGTTGGAGGGGCGGATGTACTTGGATGTCTCGGGGTCAATGCCGGAGAAGCGGTTCAGCATGTTGGCGTGGGGGATCTTGACGTGGTTGAAGAGGAGGAATCCGTTGTCCATGGTGTTGTAACCGAACTTGGGACCGATGTCGCCCACGTGGATGTTCTCGAGGGGCTCGTGGGTCTTCATGTCGCGAATGGGCACGACGAAGGGGTGAGGACCGTAGGTCTTGCCATTGACGATGAGTTGGGCGACAACAACGGCATGGTTGGCTGCCTTGCCGAGAGAACCGATCCACCACTTTGACGCGGTGAGATGAGGCGAGTGGAGAGTAAAGGTCTTATCCTCAGGGTTCCAAGTAGCAGTGGTCTCCAGACCTCTAACATTAGAACCGTGACCCAGCTCAGTCTGCGCATAGCATCCAATAATCTCATAATTTCTGGCCTTCTCAAGGAAAAGCTTGTGCTGCACGGGCGTACCCTGTTCCTCAAGTGTCTTCAAGAACATAGACGCGTGAAGACCGTAAGGTGTAGGTTCGCTGATGAGATCATTGGCAGCGTGATACTCCTCCTCACTCCACTGGTGCTGATCGCGAAGACGCTTAAGATGCTTTGCTCTTTGGAGGGCAGCCTCAAGACGATCTGTGCGACCGCGGAAGTAGTTCTGCGACTTATCAAACACGGGGTCTGCCTGAAGAATCTTAAGAATACGGTCATTGCGCTCAAGAATTTCTTTTGTGAAGAGGAATGTCGCGAGTTGATCAACATTGATGTCGGACTGAGCGCGTTCCTGCGCGATGAGCTCAGAGCCCTGAGGGCCTGAGGGAGTAAGGGCCTTGACCCAGTCTGGATTAGGAGGAGGCATGATAGTTGTGAATGTTGTTTACCCCAGATTAAAGAAAAATACCCCAGAATTTAGTTTGATGGCGGAGAGAAGGGGGGAGGATAGGAGCGTGGACTTTATGGGGCATTGTTCGGCTGAGCGATGTCGGAAAATCGATGAGACTAAGACTCGCAAACCTCGGCTCTTTGGTTTAGTGTGGGTCATGACGACGGCGTTTATCTTAGCGGTGCCGAGGCATGTCCATGAGCCACAATATTGGTATCACGGAAAGATGATCTAAAGTTTAGTTAGGCGGCTACACATGTTGTCAAATGTGATCTGATAACTGTTTCGGTAACTTCTGATACTTTGACAGCGGCACAGAACTCGTTCCGACACCGGTTGATGGTCGAGGGTTAATGTTGTTCCGAGGATCTGATAAGATTAGATGACGTGTGGATACGTCATTAAACGCCGTCGGTGTTTGTCCCGCTTGGCTTCCCCTGAGTATAGGGTGGATGGAATTCATTTTCGGCAGATGATAACAATCCAGACACAGTAGTCAGTTCACGGGTTATTCCAAGGGAATGAATATGAGGATACCTAGATAATCTCCGGCATCGTGTCGTGACATGAAATCTAGGCAGCCATGTCACTCTGGCCAATCGGAGGGTAATCCCTCCGTTGAACCCGTCATCATTGCCAATCTCACCATAGATAAACATATTCAACACAAGACTATCCCCAACTCTTTTTTATCAAGTACCATAATCACCTTCTAAACGATGACAGAGTCTGATCAACCTGCGATTATCCTCTACGACTTGGCTTGTACCAAGAACATCTGCTTCTCGCCAGCTGTATGGAAGGTCCGCTTGATGCTCAACTACAAGAAAATCCCATACAAGGCCGTTTTTCTGGAGTTTCCCGACATCGAGCCGACCCTGAAAGAACTGTAAGTCGCTTCCACTTCTCTTCATAATTGGTATTGACCCGTTCATTAGCGGCGTGGCTCCTCATGACCCTGGCTCTCATGCAAAATACACTGTTCCTACAATCCAACATGTTCCTACAGGCGTTTTCATCATGGACTCTTTGCGTATTGCTGAATTCTTAGAATCTATTCACCCCGACCCACCGTTGTCTTTGCTCTCCGACCTAGGTCTCGAGATAGAGTCCAAAGCTCGCGGCGCTATTGGCCCGGCGTTTGCCATTTCAATCGTACCTCGCGAAAACCTCATCCTCTCACCCCGATCCCAAGAATATTTCCGCACAAAGAGAGAAGCGCATTTCGGCTGTAAGCTGGAGGATCTACTTGTAAAAGAAAAGAAGACTTGGGAAGGAGTGAAAGACAAGATGGAGGAGTTGAGCGAATTGATGATGAAGAATGGGGGGCCCTTTGTCTTGGGAGAGATGCCGAGTAATACGGATTTCTTCATTGCGGCTTCGCTTCAGTTGGCGAGGACTGTTGATGAAGGTGTTTTTGAGAGGTGTGTTGAGTTTGCTGGGTTCAGAAGGATTTATGAAGCTTGTTTGCCATATATGGAGAAGAAGGATTAGTTTAGATACGTTTACTCTATGCTACCCTCGACGAGTACCTAAAGGCCCGCTCTCTCGACCAGTGTTCAATAAGAAGACCCATTTACTAATCCAGTAATCCGGATAGTCACTGCCAACCTTGATCTTCGATGTGCCAAGAGCGGCACGGTGAATGTGGAGGTTGACGCCCGCAACAGAGCTTACCACCACCGATACGTCATACTTGCTCCCGTCTTGGCAGTGACACGAACGTGGCTCTTGGAAACTCTTGTCCCGATAGTGTAGTACTGCCAAGAACCTTTCCCTTCCGAGGTTCAAAAGATGGAGAAACAGTACCTTCAGTGCTGGCAAGCGGAGAGACGGGACAGAGGTGCCAAAATTAGATCAAGTATAAGATTATTGATAAAGGATCATCGGTGAAGAGGCTAACAATAGATCAGTCAGAGTTGACTACTACCAGGCGAGGATACCTTAATCTGCCCCTGTTACTAATCTCATGTTGAAGGTGGTGTGATTATTCCCGGTCTGTCTCGGTGAGGCGAGGCGAATGGCACCAGCTGAAAATGGGCTGATCCGAAACATCATGTGTCTGCCCGACCACGTTTCATCGCCATACCAAAGTCGACAGATACAATCGACTTATTCTTTCGCGGAAGAGATACTAACATAGCTCCTGTCGCTGATCATCTCAACGGTTTGTAGACGCCCCAGATTTCACATGTTAGCTTCAAAATGCCGCAATGAGATCAATCTCCGTAACGCCCAGCCATCACGAACCAATCACACTCTGTGTTATCGTCTTCATCGTCCGAGATAGGGCTGAACGGGTATGAACCCCGCAAGCTTTAGATAGTATTCGTCGGGTATCTATCTCTAGATCTTGCAGGTGCGGATAGCGCGTTGCTAACTTGTGCCCCCCGCAATATTGTTTGTGGGGTGCATTCCCGTTCATCAGAGACAATCTGACCCATGAGAGTCTCACTCTACAGTACAGAGACAGTGGAAGGTAGTACGGTGCTCTGCGCATGACTCGACTTGGATGCTGTGACATGCTAAGTGAAACTAGCATTACGTATCATCACATGATCTCAGAGCACTGCCCAGAATTAAGGACGATCGAAACCTGTCTGAGCGATGATTGCGGCGACGCATGACAAGAAGGACTCGGCAATTTGCGGGATTATCAGCCGTATCTGTATGTGCTGGCAGCTGACTTGTGATACATAATTAAAGCCTCTAGACGGATTCTAAAAAAACCAGGAACTGATTATATGCAGATTACTGCGGTAGCAAGATGGTAAAATGGTTGCAACCTTTTCCGAAAATTATACCGATGTATCATCTTTTATCTGACTTTTGGGTTCTCGGCACGGGTACCTAGCTGCGAATGTCAACAGTATTTACGGAATATCGCCCAGCAATAGAAACGTTAATTTCTATTTGGTTGATGCCCAAGCCTTGAACTCATACGATGTTAAACATGACAATCAGACATCAGATCATAGTTCTTGCTTCAATTAACCTTGCATGTTAAGCTTAAATTATACTCCCAGTGTTTAAAAAACAGGACCGGGAACGGTTAAGGCGGAATCAACCAGTCTTGGCAGCCATGAGTCGATCAGTTTGTGGGGGGTTGGCCTTTAGTGCTGAAAAGAGGCCGCCAGCGCTAGAGTTCCTTGTCTAGCCACTGCTACGATTCACTGCGCAGCGCCTCTTACAGAGGTACAAAAGTTACGAGTGGACCAATGCCCTGGTCATGGCCACTTCGCTATGATCTCATTTTGCTTGGCTTGGCGTCGGCTCATGATCAGAATCTTCCTTCACGTGTGACGTTGTTTTCGCACCCAAACGCCTGAGCCCGAAAAAGCCCGCCCCAGTTCCTGTTTTTTTGTGCGTCCTTGAAGGCGATATTACGGTGTCTTGAGCCCTGAAAAAAGATCTTGACTCAAAGACCTGACTCAAAGACCTCTCGATTCAATTTCAACTTCTACCCTCTTCTTTCAACTTACACAAACAAACAAACAAACAAACACCTCAGTACCAGCACACACACACACACACACACATCATGGGCGTCCGTGTCGCTACCAAAGAAGACATTCCCGCTTTGAAGGATATTATCCTCAAGGGATTGTCAGAAGATTCCGTCTTCAAATACTGTTTCCCAGCTACACGCTCAGAAACGGCAACAAATCACGTCGAAACCGTCCTCAGAAGAATCATCGACGCAGAAACCCAGAACTGGCTCTGCTTCGTGGTTGATGCCCCCAAGACTCACGACCCTGTCTCCTTGGCCATCTGCCAAACTCTTCACCAGAATGCCGATGGGCAAAAGGGTGTTGCCGAACAGGCTGAGCAAGGTACGTAAAACATGGAAATTAGCTGCCCCTCACTCACTCACTCTCCACTTCACCCACAATCAAGCAAGATTTTATTTTGAACCTTAAAAAAAAAAAGACTAACAAATTGGAATTGCAGTTTTTGGGTTGGACGCAGATGACAACCAGACAAAGACGATAAAGAGACTCAATGCTCTTCAGCTAGGCATCACGGAAACTCAGCAAACTTACCTTGCTCGCCATGAACACATCATCTTTCTCCATGCCGTCATCACGCACCCACACTGGATTCGCCAAGGCTTTGCCAAGACGCTCTCCAAGCAAACCCTGCAGGTCGCCCGCCAAAAGGGCGCTGTAGTCGTTGCCCTGGCCAGCCCCTTCAGCGGCTACGTCTTCTATTCCGGCACCGCCTTCTCCAACTGCGGCCGCAAGAAGGTCGAGACCGACAACGACATTGAAAACCTTGAGCTCCAGATCATGGTTTGCCAACCACCCAAGCCTCTCGAGCAGCGACGCAGCTCCATTATGGATTATCTTGGCGGCGGTGTCAAGAAGATGTCTCCCGCTGGCAGTCGACGCGAGTCGTATGACCAAGATGCTGCTGGTGCGCAGCAGGAGAGGCGGAGCTCGTTCCTTGACATGTTTGGATTTGGGCCCAAGACTCCCAACGGCGTTGACGATGATACCCGCAGGAAGTCTCACGCTTAGAATTGTCTCTTTTATAGATGGGGGGCATTTTCTTACATGTATTCCTTTTTTTCGCTAATTCCAACTATCTACGATTTTACGAGCTGAGAACAATTATACCACTATTCGTTTAACCCCGCACCAATTGATCCAGTACAAGCCCCATCGTGAAGAGGCCCATTGTTTGCTTCACCGAGTTTCATGTCTCGAATCATGCAGTTGCAAATGCATGACAACACACCATCAGCTAATTTTCCCCATTTGGCTACCAGCATAATAAGCCCTAAACACCAAAAACGATATGGAGTTAATTGCCATTAATTGTTTTGCGCTAACTAGACGAGATATACAATTGATATACCTTCTTTCGAGCACATTCACGGCACCTATTCCTCATGTATGCCGTTGGGATTCAAGCAACACCAAGAAACAGACCTTGAGTGTCCTTGAATACTATCGATGGAACCAGATATTTAATGCACAGAAGCGAACAATTGGCAATTGCCTCTAATTGCCTCAATGCGGACAAATGAACAGCTACTAACACGATATTTCTTTTGGAGCCCGACCAACGAAACAGATCTCAATGTACCCGGCCTTCTCAACCTCAACGTCTCAAGCTTGTTTCTATCGATCTCTCACAACTCCCGGCGACGTATACTATGTAGAAGTAATATCGCGTCGCCTGATAGCATCCTCCGCCGCACTCCTCATACTAAGAACAATCCCCGCCTCCCAAATCCTCCTCGGCACAAAATCAGCCATTCTTTCCGCCAAACCCTGAGCCCATTGAACATGCAGACTCCTCCTCCCACACCAGGCTCTCGCAAGCGCCGTTTTGACCGCATCATCAAGTGTCCATCTCGAAAAACTCGGCCCTCCCACGCCAGCGGTCGTGCCCAGGTTCACATTTATCAACTCAAGATCATAGTTTCCAAGCTTCATCTCTAGGGCTAACGAGTCCGTCATGGTCCGTAGGAATGACATGCTTGCTGCGTGCGTGGCTATGAGCGGCAGGCCTTTGTCTTGCGTGGAGCCCACTGTGATGATGAGTGACGGCGCATTGCGGCCGAGGATTGGAAGGACGGTTTTCATTAGGAGGAGCGGGAATGTGATATTTGCGCTTATATCTTGGGCGGTGCGCGTGTGCGAGAAGGAAGTAAGAAGACCGAATGGGATTTCTTCAAGACGTCTGCCAGTGTTGTTGACAAGAACCGTCAAGTTCAAGGGCTCCAGTTGATTATGGATCGCTTCAAAGTCTACTCCTTCCACTGCAGAAGAGTCGGCAAGGAGTGTCATGAAGGAACAATTAGGATGCCGCTTTTCATACTCGGCTTTCAGAAACTCCAGATCCTCCTTGTCACTGCCTTGCAAAACGACATTGAATCCTCGACTGGCGATCTCATGAGCAAAAGTAAGCCCGACTGTGCTTGTGACCTCTGTCACGAGAGCCCACGGATTGGCGCCATCTGGACGGTTCTCCTGGCAGCGGTGGAATTTACTTGACTGGAGAAAGTAGATGTTGATGAAGTTGAAGGCTTTGTATAGCCATATCAGGGACGTTATGAGGCCGATGAGGTAGAAAATGCTACTGAGGTAAAACATGCTGCTCTTTGAATGAGGGGTAATGGAGTTGGAAGGTTTCAGCTGAGACGCAGGACTTTATATAACTGTGCAGTGCTACCAAATCTCGACCGATCTTAAAGTCTTGGCTTTTGCATGCAACTGGTCCTTGCAAGGGTTGAGGATGATGGGTGCGGCGCAGCGTCCGGATACTGAAGTACGAGAATAAGCTTGATTGAATCTTAAACAAAAAAGACGCATATCATGATCGGATTCCAAACAGGAGTAGCAGACATATGGTGTAGGTCACGGGATGTCTAAGTGGCTGATCATGGTATGTTTGCTGACAACTAATCTTGGATCGAATGCGTTGTTTAGACAGTAGAACTATTCATCCGTTTAAATCAAAAGTCTTTAAACAGCTTTGTCAAGAAGAAGGCTCGACCTTTCTATAGTTCTTAGTGTAAGATATATAGCAAGGCTAAAGGTCGCTATAAACAATTTGATAGGCTCAAGAAGTGTCTTGTCCTCGGCACTTCGTTCCGACAGCACGGAATCAAATGCCCGGATGCTTGACTTAAGACTGACTGGAACCATTCTATAATAAGTATAAGATGAGTCGCAAGCCTCTGCTCGAACTTGCAATAGGTATAACTCAACTCTCTTAGTCTATGTTTAGGTCGACCACGTGGTACGTCGATCACAATAGTCAGCACAAACAGCAGTGCATCCGACCGAGGTACCGGGTCCTGGACTGCTCCTACAAGTAGAAGTCCCCGAATAGAGGGGAAAACAGGATATAAAGGTCCTAAATACTACCTAGTCAGGGACGCCAAGTTGTATTGCGCCGCAATAAGCCGAATTGAGTAATCTGTGCGAACCCGGTTCCGATCCTTCAGTGGGTTTCATACCCGCCATATAAAAGTGCCTTTCCCCTCACGTCAAATCGTGAGGCTAGATTAATCTATACCAATTTATAATATCACATTACAATCATGCTTATTCTCATTGCTGGTATCACTGGAATGGTCGGGCAGCCGCTTGCCCGAACAGCCATAGCCGAAGGCTACTCAGTCCGCGGTCTAAGTCGCAACCCCGACAATCTCCCTACCGAAATATCCTCTCAACTCGAGTCCTTCGTCACTTGTCGCGATTACTTCGACACTGAAGCTTACGCAAAGGCCGTCAAAGGTGTCGATGTCGTCATTGCCGCTTTGCCAACCGTGCCAAGCGTTGTTGGCGCAGGTCAATTAGCCCTGTTGCTAGAAGCAGAAAAAGCAGGTGTAAAAGTTCGGCCCCCAAATCCAACCTGCATGACATGATGCTAATTTCCAGGTTTTCCACGCTGCGAGTTGGAATTTTGATTGGACTAGACTTAGCTTGGGTGATCACGAGACGTACGATGCTTACATGTCATTCAAGCGTCTCGCTGAGCTTTCAAGCGGATTGAAGCCTATCTTCGCGTTTTGTGGAACAATTCTTGAGTACATGTTCATCAACTACAAAAAAGACGGTCGCCGTGCTGCCATTGATGTTGACAATAAGATGGCCATGTATGCCGGTAGTGGTGAGGAGAAAATGTCCTTGACAAGCGTTGATGACCTTGCGAAGTATACTCTTGCAGCTGTTACTGATGAAGAGATCATTCAGCGCGGTGTCTACTACGTCGAATCATTCCGGTCCACATTCCCTGAGCTGGCCGATATGTATGGAAAGGTGCGGGGTATGGAGATACAGAAACAATGCGTTGGTGGGCAAGCTGAGCTTGAAGGAATGCTGGCTCAGGCGAGACAGTTCATGGGTCCTTTGCAGGTTAATCAGTATGTCGAGTTGGCGTATGGACTTGCGATTTTGAAGGGCGTGGCTGTTTGTGATCCAAGTGACAACAAGAGATGGGAGGGAAAGATCACGCCCATTGGGTTTGAGCAGTGGCTTGATGAGCATCCTGACGTTTAAAATACTTGGAAGGAGGCGATATGTATGTCTGTTAAAGCTGACTAGTACGATAACGATTGTCTGATATTGGTCTGAGCCCATGGTACTAAGAATCTAGTTTCCCAGTCATCCCCAGATGTCCCACATATGGACTTGTCGCGACTGATGTATGCGAAGCAGTTCGTATCGGATCCGCGGTAGGTTTTCCCCTACAGTGGGGATCCGCTGCGCATGCATTATAGCAAGAAACCTCGGTGAATCCTTTCCCAAACTCTACAAAGGTTACTCCACCGGCATCTCTGTATTTGATACATCTTATAACCCTTTAACCTTTTACGGTTTTTAGACAAATGATACCCGAGGCTTGGGTCGTAAGCGTATATAAAAATTGCTTTGTTTCACAAACCATGCTAAAATCCATGTTAGTCTTGATCCTTGACGATATTCACGTAGCGTATCAAACAGAACAGCAACAGACGACTATTTCAGAAGGACTTGCCATTATTAAGATGCCACTCGTTATGTGGCGAAGGAAACTCGAGCTATCACGGCCGATTCAGTTAAAACATGTCGAAAAACTCGGAAACTCAACATACCTCATATCTGCGCAATAGCGCAGGCACCATCTTGTACATCTCGAGCAAGCTGATGTTCTTGCCAATGCAGGTCCTAGATCCTGCACCAAATGAAAACATGTAGTTTTCCATGCGTCGTTTCTGATCAACTGAAGCCTCGATCCATCTCGAGGGTCGCCAGCGGTCAGCATCAACGCCGAAGATTTCTTTGTTGCGGTGCAGGACCCAGGCGTTCACTCCCACTATGGTCCCTTCTGGGATGTGATGCCCGCAGACTTGTAGACCTTGGGCTGGGACAATGCGCTCTAACATGAGGCCTGCAGCTGGATGGCATCGAAGAGCCTCTTTAATAACGGCATTGAGGAAAGGTAGGTCTCTGACTTCGTTCCAGCTGAGCAGGCCATCTTGACGAGCGAAATGGCCAGCCTTTTCTTCTTTAGCCAATTCGGCCATTAGTGTCTCCATATCTTCTAAGTTTTTCATCAGATAGTAGAAGATGGCTCGTAAAGTGATTGCTGTTGTATCTGAGCCTGCAAACATGTTCGCAACAGTCAGAGCGAGTACTCGGTCATTAGTCATAAATCCTGGATCTTTCTGGTTAGCTTTGAGGAACCGCGACAGAAAATCAGGACGTTCGCTGTCTTGGCCAAACTGCATGTCGCCAAGCTTCTCTGGGTCGACACGAGCAAGCATTCGGCTACGAGCAAATGAAACAACTGGTGATGAAGAGTTGGTAAAGCCCCATTTTGTAAGTTTCAGTCTCAGCGGGTTTTTCAGGAATAGGCTGTCGAGAATCGGCAACTGGCCTATCTGTGGACTCGTTAGCATCAGCGGACCAGTCTGGCTTTTGAGGAATAGTACAGGAGCAGCGTAGTTGAGCAACCATTCGAGGTTCCCAATGATGTTGTCGACGTCTTTGCCTTGATCCACAAAACCAAGTCTCTTGGAGTAGGTCAGCTCGCCAATGACGTCAAAGGCATAATATTGAAGCCAGGTACCAAAGTCCAAGACAGCATTTTGAAAAGCATATCGCTTGTCAAGCTGTTTGAAGAACTCAGTGGTGGTTGAATCGACGAATGGCTCAAATTGGACCAATGTACTCATCGCATAAGCATTAGATACAGCGCGTCGAAGCTTTGAGTGGAATTTCTCATCTTGTGACGTGAAGAGGGTGATGAGTCGTTTGCCACTTTTGTTGATCGTTTGCTGAACCGTGCTGTTCATGTGTGAGCTACAACCGCAACATAATTCAGCTTCCAATGGGTCAAGTACTAGAAATCAGATTTGGTAAAGCCTGAGTTATGCGCGTAGATCGTTTGAACTGCAGCTGGGTCCGAAATGGATACTGTGTTGGGACCTAACCGCACAACGCTGCCGTACTTTTCATGGACAGTTACTTGCGTCACATCGGGTCGTCTTCGATACACATCAAGGAAACGCCAGAGATCAGTCAATGAAGCCAATGTCGGTCCAGGAACACTGCTCAAACCATTGCCGTATTTATTGACTAAGAGCTTCGTCGCCAACAACGTGATGAAGGCAACCACGAGGTACTTCCATGGATGCTGGAGCAGATATTCAACGATCATGTTGTGAGTCTGATAAGATTGAAAGGCATGGGGGAGGTTATGTTGCCAAGCTTGCAACTGGTAGCAAGCTAATGAATTTAAAAGCGTCGACACCTTCCATCTGGTTCAACTACCGGTGGTCCCGAAAATACCAAGGCTATGCATCCGAGCGACGATACATCTTCGTGAGGGGTCACAGTCCTAACACCAACCCCGGAACGTCGGCTTTTTCCGACTTTGGGACGTCTTTCTTCGGAACCATGTCAAACGTGCGAGCGGCGCATACCAAGAATGCAATCAAGCAATTTCTGGTCTGTGTTTTAACAAGCATGGTTCCCGAGGGACCCTTGAGACTACTATACCAGCTGCTTGGGACCTGGTCACGAGCAGAGCGAAGTTTGTTCTCCCTTGGTAAATTAATACAAAGCGGCGACTCCTGTTTTTGCCACGATCGCCTGCCTATGAGCAGTCAGACCATATGAAATTACAGATACAACGCACACTGCAAGTATTTGCACTGTGAATGGAAAAACTAATTTCTTTGCACTCTGAAAAGGCAAGCTCTGCACTTTGTGGTAATAATAGCTCTGGAAGATAGCATGGTTAGTGCAGTGCAGTGGTGTGTTTGGTGATGAGTGTGGTGGAAAGGGAGTGGCTGAAGTTTACAAAATGAAGCAAATGAGTTGCAGTTCAAATTTTCTGTTATTGCTTTAACATCTCGTGAAATAATCTCATTTATCAACTAAGGTGTTTCCATTAGTCGTGATATGACTAAATGTAAAGATAGCTAAGACTTTAATAACTTATCACCAGATGTGTTATCAGTAGACCCCGAGCAGACTTTAATATGAAAAGTACACTTATGTCAGCGGAACATTAGCAGGGCAACTTATCGACCGACCGATCGCTCGGCCCGCCCCACACGAATTGAACATGCCGATGATTGTGGATTTTCCCTCTTGAGAGGTTGGTTTAAGGGCTTAACTCAACTTCCGTCCCCACTCGGACTCAGCAGTGATGTCTATCTTGGGAAGGGATCAACGAACACAATTATCTTACTACTCACGATGCCCCAGCAATTATTGCTTTTGTTCCAGGGCAATCGTGTATGGTGCTTTTCGCGTATAAATGCCGCCTGAAATCAATGCCATTGAACAACTTACATCTTACATCAAAGCCAAACATGACAGCTCTCGTTTTTCTCCTACCACTAGCTTTGCTGGCTCTGGCTATCACCTACAAAGCGGCCATCACTCTTTACGACGCCTTCTTTTCTCCGCTCAAGAACATTCCAGGCCCTACAATTGCACGTTTCACGGATCTATGGTACATCAACCGAGTTCGCAAAGGCCATTTCGAACGCGACAACATTTCACTTCATCGCCAATATGGCCCCATCGTCCGCTATGGTCCCAACAGATACAGCTTTGATCACCCCGAGGCCGCTAAAATTATCTACGGAGTTGGAAAGTCCGACAAGTTTGCCAAATCTTCTTTCTTTAGAGCTTTCGGCGTACCAAATCGTGACCAGCCATCCATCTTTGCCCACGAGGATATCAAAGAGCATTCTCACATGCGTCGGCTCTATCAGAGCACGCACGCCATGTCCGCCCTCATCTCGTATGAGGACTTTGTCGACGAGTGTGCAGACCTGTTTGATCAGCGACTCCGAGAGATGACTGGCGGTCCCGTGTCTGCAAATGTCAAACCACTTGTTGACCTTGGTAAATGGCTCCAATGTTACGCCTTCGATGTCATTAGTATGATAACGTACTCGACAAGATTGGGATTCCTCGATCAGGGCGCTGACATAGCTGGTATCATGGAGTCTTTGGAAGGGTTTCTTGCTTATGCCAGCGTTGTTGGGGTTTATTCTTGGCTCCATCCTCTATTGTTCCATCTGCGCAACTCCCTTGCCGGAAACACAGGGACCGGAATCCACTACGTCATCCAGTTCACGGCGAAGCTCATGAAAGAGCACCAGGTCAAGCCCAAGAATCTTGACCTTGAAGATGAAGATAAGCAGCGCATGGACTTCTTGTCCAAGTATGTTGCTCGGCATCGCAAAGACCCATTGACATACAATGACTGGTATGTTCTTAGTGGATGTGCGTCTAATATGACGGCTGGATCCGACACAACTGCTATTAGCCTCTCAGCCATTATGTATTTCCTCATGACCAATCCTGAAGTCACAGACAAACTTCGTGAAGAGGTGTCTGAGCACCAATCAACAGCAGCACATCCTCAACACTTTAGCTTTAAGGAGACACAGGAGATGCCATACCTACAAGCCGTCATCAAGGAAGCTTTGAGGTTGCACCCCGCTGTTGGTCAGCCGTTGGAAAGGGTTGTCCCTTCAGGTGGTACGACTATCGCTGGACAATTTTTCCCTGAAGGAGTAAGTCATAAAGAATATCGATTGGTGTAAGCGGGCGAGCTAATACCTGTTACTAGACAATTGTTGGAGTCAACTGCTGGGTAGAGCACTACAGCTCAGTCTTCGGCCCTGACCCCGATGTATTTCGTCCCGAGCGCTGGCTTGACACGGACAAAGTTAAACTGGATACGATGAGTCGTCACTGGATGCCAGTAAGTGATGATTTACACGAAAAGATTTCAGGTTGCTAATTCTGTCTAGTTTGGCATGGGTACAAGAACATGTATTGGGAGACACATTTCCATGTTGGAGATTTCCAAACTGATACCACGTCTCGTTCGCGATTTTGACTTTAGGTTCCCCAACGGGGTTCAGGATTTCAAGACTAATAATCGATGGTTTGTTAAGCCCCAGGGTTTCAAAGTGCAGATAGAAGCTCGAAACTAGGTTGTTATTTTGGACACCCGAGTTCCGTTATGCAACAAATCATATTGTGCTTTACCTCGCAATGCCATAAATGATATACCTTTTCCCTTAAAAGATTATGATTCATGGAAAGCTTTTGAAAGCTAGAATTTTATTAGCGAAAAGTTCTTTCGGGCGGTCCAGTCTCGATATTCCAAACCACGAATTAACTGTCTCGCTTCAATGCAGGGCTATACGTCGTCAAGGTCAATGTCACCTGGGCTTTGCTCGTGGCGTAGATAGCCCTTATGCGGTTCTTGCTATGAGGCGATTCCGCCCATACATCTGCTATTGTATGTTAGTTGTATGTGCCCTTTCTTCAATAACAGCCGACGAACTGTTTAATATCGTCTAGAGGAAGCCTTGTCAGGTTTTATCACTAAAAGAGGCAAAGACATAGGATGGAGGGTGTTGGAGATAGCAAGTAAGGTCAACCATTTTGAAGCAACAAGGGAAGGCTTGATTGTGTTGCCAGACCAGATTAAACCCAACCGTAGCAACCCTAGTAAGACCGAGTGACTACAAAGTATATTGCAACCAAAGACCGGCTCATACATGATAAAAAAGCTTAAGGCCACATTCTCATACACCATGTCTGCCTGTCAGATTTCCTTGTACATGACCAACTCATAGGAACCTCTTGGCACCAAAGGTCTGGTGGATGTTGAAAGCCTTCTTTCGAATCCAAGGTCCGAACAAAAGCAATATGATGGTAAACCCGGCCAGTAGAGCCCACTGAATGATAGCCATTTGTAGGAACATCTTTTCCACACCGACTCTCGCCAGCCAACTTGAGGCTGTCTTGGTCAGGCCAAACGGAATAATGTGGGTAACAGCATTCATCAAAGTCGTGACTTCAGATGCATCGTATGGGTAACTGTCAATGCCGTACGACAGGACAGAAGGGGGTATAAGCATAAGACTGGCGGCCTGCATAGCATACCCGACTGCTGGACCAACATAAGATCCTTTGGTATAGGTATATCCAAAGAGCAAGAGACCTGAAGAAGAGAAAAGGAATGGCACGATTAGAGTATATAAACGGTATTCGGGCATGTGTTTGCCCGTTCGACGACCGATGAGCGAGGACACAGTATCGGTTAGGGGTCCTGCGATGGGGAAAGCAATAGCAACACCCACTAAACTGGTGGATGCCCAGTTGCCCAATTCAGCGGGACCCCATAAGAAGGGCGGTGCTGCAAATAGCTGGTTGGAGATGACAGAGATAGTAGCAACCCTGTAGAGTATTAGTAGAGGTCTGAAGCGAGCAAGTAGAATCTTACCATGCCAATATGACCCCCCACATCCCCGCAGATAGGATAACAATGGGATCGAACATAAATTCGATCTGAAGTAGGAACGAAATAAACCATTGTCTGAAACCGCCTCCGCGTACATGAGGATGTTTAGTGTAAAACGAGTTCTGCTTCCAGGTCGTGAGTGAGCTCTGATTACGTTCAAGGCTACCGGCCTGGTGGATAATGTCGGCGTCGATGTCTGCGCTTGTAGTACCCGCATCGACTTCGACATTGAACGCAGTCTCTGGACAAAATAAAAGAAGGGTAAGAAAATTGAAACCGCTGAGAATGGCTAGAAGTTTGAAAAACCACTGCCATCCTTCTGCTTCGATCAGATGGCCGGCGATCAGAGGGCCGCCTTGAGCTCCAACACATAGACTTGCTGCATATACACCCATGGATTTCGAGTAATTCTTCTCGAAAAATATCTCTTGAGATAAAATGTTAATGTTTTGGCCCAGGCGCATGCTGTATAAGCGATCGTTCGTCTACTTACCTCCAATGACTGCTGGACCAACAGCTTGGACGGCCCCGGCACCAAAAGCAGCAAGAATTCGAGATCCTAGCAGACTATTCATGGAGGTGGCTTGCGAGCCCCAGATGCACCCAACCATGAACATAATTTGCGAAGATAAGAGGACTGGTCGTTTTCCAAAAACGACAGCAGTCGGGATCCATAGAAAGGAACCGAGACCGATGCAAAGGACGGAGTAAGCAATTATATCACTCGCTTTGTCGTAGTTGCTATGGAAGTCGTATACTAGAGGGGAAAGCCCCGCGGAGATACCGGCCTATTTTTGAGACAGATGTCAATACTTGACTGTAGGGAATAGGGCATGTAGAGAGCAATACCGAGTAGAAGTTGCCGCAAAAGACCATAAAGCACAAATTTGCAAGAACCATTATCTTCAAGGTTGGACTCCATCTCTGGTGAAACAATATCAGTATTATAACAAGCGAAAAGGGGGTTACTGACTTTAGGATGATCCCGTAGTTCTTGACTAGTTGGCGTGCCTGGGTGGCTGGCATGCTCAATACGGGATTCATTGACCTTTTCCATGTTGGTAGCTTCCATTGTTCGTTATATATCACCCTTGTGAACAAAGTAAGATGCTGATCCGTTTGAAGATTACGGAGAGGAAATTGAGAGTTATAAATACTCGTAGCTATCTACCTCGCGGGTACCACTAATTCCACCCACGATGGCTGTTCAGCTGCCAAGGGTAAATGGCTTCAATAGTGCCAATAGTAGTCTTGCAAGTATATTTGGATGCAAACCGGAGGGCAAGAATCAATTTTAGATCACACTTAGACGATCTCGGCTTCCAGGCATGCGGTAGCCTGATCAAACACTACATAGGCACAATAATATCAACAATTTCGGAGGTCTTTTCTCACCCATCTGTGGTTTTTCCATAGATAAACAGGCCGTCGTAAGACAAGTACTTTTGCACTTACTATTGTGAACAAGATTCTATGAAATCCCCATCTCTCGTACAATGAACAAGCCAGGGTAGACCGGCTAGCGCCATCTTGTGACGACTTTAGGTTCCCATGGGGAAGATCGGTAGTTCCACGCTTCATCGGCTCCACATGACTCTGCTTTGCGGGGATGACGGGGATCACCGGCACTTGCGGAATATCACCCAGATTTCCGAGCAGAACTCATGCAATACTTAGCTTCGGGGTGACCGCAATTAACCGGAAAGATCCTTCGCAATCTCAACATCTCAAATACACTGCGTCAAGTTGATAATCGACTACTATCTGAAAGATGGGTATCAATCGTGTCGTTCAATTCCAGTTCAAGTCAGATACTGGAAATGACAAAATTCAGGAGGTACGTCTCGGATACTCATTCCAGAGAAAAAGGCAAGAAACTGAAAAAGGGCTGAAGGTTTCTGCCAAGATCAAGGAGATGAAGGGAAAGTGCGTACACCCTGAGTCAAAAAAGCCATACATCCGTTCTATCGAAGGTGGCGCCGACAGCGCCCCCGAAAGTCTACAAGTCAGCCCTCTCCTCTCTTTCGAACCCACGAGCTTCTAATCATCTCAACCCGCATCGATCCATTCTTCTTCTCCAAAGCGCTGATAAATGACAATAGCAAGGCATCACGCATGCATTCATCATCCAATTCGACAACTCAGAAGACAGGGACTACTACGCCCTCAAGGACCCAGCCCACCTCGCTGTTGTGGCACAGCTGGGCTCTTTGGTAGAGAAGGTTCAGATTATTGATCTCCCAAGGGAAGACTAAGCATGTTATTGAGATGCCCGATAGATATATTCGTCAGTGTGGCTATTCCTTGGATAATGAAGCATGTGTGGGGATTATCACAATTAGGATAGTAGCACTGTTGCTGAGGGGATAATTGAAGCAAGAAGTTATGAGCGTCGGATTTTCGGCTTTTAAAGATGCGTGTTTATTACAATTATTAATTTGACACTCCGTTTTTTCTTTCTCTACTTACTCTCACTTGAACAGCCATAATAGTAGTGTCACTCGGAAGCAATCGGCGGAAAGTGGAAGGTCACGTTAATGCCGCAGTATTGAGAGCAGTGATGAGACATTTTAACTGAATATTCCTTTTGAAAAAGTTTACAAAACGACTATATATTCAAACTCATACTAAGTTCCAGCTACTTCAGCAGCTACTTTCTTGGAAGCTTCACGTTCGCTCAACCGCTCAGCCCATGCAGCTACATTCTTTCTGCAGTTGATCAGATCACCAAGCTGTAGACGGTCTCTGATGAAACCGAGCCAAGGAAGATGAAACAGGTCAACGAGACTGTAGTTCTACATAGCCATCCATGTTAGTAATTATGGGTACAGCATTACAAGGTGTGTAGGTTCACGAACCTTTCCAGCAAGATAGTCCTGCTTTGTTAGTATATTCTCGTAGTAGTCAAGAGTGGTATTGAGCAATTCCTTCTGCTGATCAACGATCGCTTGGTCGGTTTCTCCAAGGTTGAATAACCTGCGAGTCATGTAAGTTCACAAATCGTGGTAAATTCTATAGCTTCACTGGATATCTCACTTTTTGAAGATAAGCTCGAAGGCGAGGGAGGAAACAGCAGGCTCGAAGTAAGTATACTCAACGCTAGCAGCTTGTTCAAACGCCGCCAATGCCTTGGGGTCTTCAACGGGTGGCGCCAGAGGAGACTTGTACTTTACGGCCAAGTATCTAGCAATCGCTCTAGACTCAAATATCTCGATTTCATCATCTTGATAGACTGGGATCTTGGCAAACGGATGGTGATCTCTCACGTATTCAGGGTCCTGTTCTCATGAGTTATAAAGGGGATAGGCTAGCAGTGTGTGGCAACTGACGTGATGCTGTCCTTTTGCAAGATCCACTAGTTTGAAATCATAATCTATACCAATCTCTTGGAGAGTCAACAAGACTTTTTGAGTGCGAGTTGATGCAGTCAACCCGAAAACTGTAGGTGCCATAATGAATCAGGGTAGAGTGAGATCCTACTAACGTCTGTGAAGGACAGTTCGATAAAAGCAGCTTATCTAGGAACAAGGTTTGGAGATTTAATAAGTCAGCACCATGAATGGCCATGAGCGACCAACCAACCACGCTTTCTCTCGGAACCCTGATGATCACTGCCGGTATCGCGGGGATAAACACTAGCTTGGCTTTCCAACGTGGAGCCGACGGGGCCGAGCCGAAATTAGGCTACCGAGAGATTGCAAGCTGAGCAGGATATTACGCAAGCTTTATCGATTTTATTTTCAAAATCTAAAAAGTAGTATTCAAGCATCAAGAGTGCTGGGTAGGATGATGAGGAGTGTCAGTACCAAGCATTTCCATAGTAGCAATACCGAAGTGGATCAACCATTCCTATAAATACTTCAGGTAGATCTTGCAAGAAGATAGGCATAATTACATCATTAATCAAAGGTCAAATAAACTGAGATTCGTGCAATTTCCTTGAAAGATAACATTTTCATCTGTCATGATGACTCCTGAGCCTTAAGGAAGTAAGTCTATACTTTCACCAGATAAGACATACAGTGCCATGTCCTCTATGACACCCACGCTCCATGCTCAAGAGTTGGATATCTCACTAGCTCGAAGACGCAGCAAAATCTGTGCGTACGTATTACTGATACCCCAAGCTTTTAACGATCTCAAAAGCGCCACCGCATCATCCAATAACTTAGTCCTACCTTCCACGCAAAGTAGGTTGCCGATTCCTGGGAGCTTTACTCGGCTCCAACCCACCTCAATCCAGGAATTATCGTCCATCTGATTTAGAGGTTTTGGGCCCAGGACCACACCCGGAGCTGAGCGTGTTTTCAAAGACTCGTCTGGATATCGTTCAGCAAGCGCTGAGTAAAGCCATAGAACCAATACTGCTCGAAGTAGTGTCACTGGTGTACCAAAATGTGAAGAGCGACTTGATCGCACAACGTAGAGGATACGCGCAGCGTAAAAACATCCAAGCCTCCCTTGTCCTGTTGAAGTCCGCCATCGATGGCTGGCTTCCGCCCAGTCCAAGCTTCCGAGCTTCCCATATATATATCTGAGAGTGGTAGGGAGCAGGCTGTGAATGGGGATGTTGTGAGTCATCAAAGCAGCCAGAACCATAATCTTGTGCGTCGTTGTCGCTTTAACATCGTCGATGAAATCTTGCCCCTGATCCTTGTCAATCAAATCCAAAAGATCAGTCAGGACGTTTGATGCAATTTGTTTGTCATGGTATGAGAAACCTGGTGTGCCAGCCTGACCCTGACTATTGTCTTTGACGACGTTGGTGAGATGTTGCAACATCACCTGTTTACCCAGGGTGTTTGTTTTTAACCAGATGAAACGCCAATTATCTTCGGATACCACTCTTTCCATTGTCGGAAGCCCGCCAGAACCAGAGGTATCTAAACACGTCAGCATATACATTTAGACTTTTGAACATTCGGACGCACCGGCAGCAGCAAAATTTGCCCAACATTGAGCTGTTGATGCGCCCCAGCGGTCATCAGGTTGGGGAAGCGATATCTGTAGCTCGGATAGTTTCATCAGATTCGTGAGATCAAAGTGCGTGTTGAAAGCCGAGTCTAGTAGCTAGAAAAGAGGACAACCAGTCAGCGCCTCGAAAACACCACGATCATTATGTGACAGAAAGACTCGTCTTACCCAGATGGAGAATCCCGCTCGTCGTCGCTCTTCATCAAGCAACCAAATCTGCCATTTCTGTGTATGCGGCAATTGAAGCTGAGCAAACTTGTTGACGGGGAACATGTTTGTGAAAAGACGTTTTCTTCGTCCAAGTGTCACGGGTAATGCTTGTAGAAACTCTCCAATCTCTAGAGATCTCCGCTCACCACCATAAAGCAGGCCAATGTGATTCAGGAGGATTGTTTGTGACATCCAGAGCTCTCGTCCATTGGAGTTTTGATACTCGCACTTGACATTGGTTAGTAAGTGATCAACTCCCAGTGCATGGATCTGAGACTCACCATGGTCGAACATAGACGACGAATAGTCTCATGCATAGCCCTCGAGCACGCTTGTGCATCTTTAATGCTCGAGAAATGGGCGCCAATAGCAGCCACTGCAAATATCAGCAGCCAGTGTCGTTTAGATGAACAGAAGCTTGGTTTGTGTAGAATCGGCATGACTGGATGAAAGTACTCGAAGTACAACTGAACCCATACATTAAGTACCGGTAATGGAGGGATTGCTAGATGTTTGAACAGCGGAAAGCTGCTGCCTCTTTGCATCTCTTGAGCCGCATGTGCTATACTTTTACCGACGTCTTCCGGGATATCGTCCACATGCGCCAGATTCTCGTGATCAACATCTTCTGCGGTGAGATACGACATATCGGGGAAACTAAGCTGGGCATCGAGCTCAATTGACACAGGTACATATTCTCTCGGTTCCACAGCATCCTTGTCCATTGCGGGAGAGTGGCTACGGCTGTACAGCTCTGCAACAGCCGATTGATCGACTATTGAAGTGGGAGTAAGTTGTGACGTGATAGGCTGCTAGGGCATCTTGAGACTTTCTTGGTCGAGCCAGAGGTCCTTGATTGTATGAAGAGATGCGTCGTTCGGCAGGAATAATGAGTTGAGAGCTTGGTCAGTACCACAATTGAGCCAATCTGTTGTTTCTGAAGCATTGGCAAAGAGGAGTGATGACAGAGGTGTAGGCATGCTTGCGGTAGAGTTGAACGGTACAAACAAGTCGCTGTCAAAGAACATGTCACTTGATCCAAGTTGAGCGGAGTACCCATTTAACATACTATCCGACGAGTCTAATAAAGAATCGATGGGTTGAACGTCGATACAATTGTCGTTAGTCTTGGTTATCTCAATGGAAGTATCGTGAGCCGGAGATATGTAGGCGTCGACGTGGCTCACTTGGTCAGAGCGGTTACCATTAATAGTCGGAGGCGGCGATAGTGGCGAGTTTCTAGTATTAGAGTCGGTGTTGACAGTGATGTTGTCAAGAACGTTACTATTGGTACTAGCCTTTTGGCGACATCGCTTCGAAGTTGATCTATCAGAACTAGCCTCGGACGTTTTGCGCTTCGAATGGGGCTCGTAGTAACAATTATGATCTTGCTGCCGGCATCGACGACATGGGTTTTCGCCGTCGCATCTCACTTTAGAGGTGCTGCATGGCTTACACGCCTGCGACACGCGACGACGATCATTTGAACGGTCTCGATTATCTTGTTGATCGGTACTTAGGTGAAGAGTTGTATGATGACGAGCAAGAGAATCCCTACAAGTGGTCAGATCTCATAACGATAACGTGGTAATGAGTTTGGTTGACTTACACTCGACCAAAACTTTGCCCACACTCGGAGCAGGTAAACGGTTTCTCTTTTGTGTGGGTACGAATGTGTCGCTGGTAGTGCTCCCTCCGTTGGAAGGGAAGGTTGCATGTCTCACAGGAGAATTCAGCCTGTGCGCTAGGCGGAGTCATTTTCGATGATGGATTGACATAAACTGTTGATGGCAAATCGAAAGATGATGACGTTGAGAACCTGTTTGCGATGGGTTGGCTGGTCGGTGCAGGTTTGAAATGTGTATACGAAGAATATGTGACTGTTGGAAGACGGAAAATGAGAAACGAGAGCACTCCAAGCTAAGGGTTGACCCCAGATTTGCGACTACCCCGTCTTTTGCAACGGCGCCACTTGGGGGTCTGGACATTACCCCAGACTTTTAGCGCAGAATGGATTGGAAATGTCCAATAGGCTTTTCGTTGTTTGAGGCTACTGGTATGCTAGTTTCGATCAGATGAGTGCGTAGTACGGGGGAAGGAGTCAAATTGTCAAGATTACCGGGGACGATACCAAAAAGAGTTTGGGACTTTTCGGAATCCGGAAGTTTTCCGAGCACCTTTTCCAACTGATACACAAGACCTTTTGTCAAACTGGGCAGGGGAAGTGAGGGGCTGCGTCTTTACCATTACAAATTGGCTTTAGCATAGTGCCGAAGACCCTTAGTAAGCGGCAGTTCGTTGACCAATCCCTGCATGTAAGAAGGTGCTAGTCGCTGATTAACTTTGCATCATTGGCGTCTAGGGTACATGGTGTTTGACGAAATAAACCCGTAGAACATATCTCAAAACGCTGGTAGATGATGAGCGCGTGGCCTAGCTTACAAAATTGTCTGGAACCCTGAATCGGATATCGGGAACAGATTGTTGTCAAGTTTTAGAAACGCATATATTTACAACGTTGACATACATTGGGACGCTTGTGAGGGGAACTATTTTTGAGTTTTTCTGAGGCGTAAGTCCCCAATACACCGGTCAAACCAACGCAAGATAGTGGGGGGAACGCTCGAGGAAATACCATAACAGTAATTGCAACAACATAATCATTTGTTTGCTTACCGCCTCCAGGCACGTCTTTTCCATCAAAGGTTGGAGCAGTCAGTAAACAATTATGACAGTTCCAAGACATCATCACGATAACCATTCAAGAGCGATTAACTATACACCCTAAGATGGCTACAATCACAGACTGCCATTTCAATCCGAATCGTGAGTCAATTTTTATGCTCTAGTTGTCATGATTGATGACAGGAAGAGTAAGCCAACTAGTTTCACCACCAACTGTGATGAAGTTTTTCCCATCAAAAATCTTGGGATCACGGTCATTGGGATGCTCGTGAGAGAATTTCCCCACACCCTGAGTATCATGACCAGCAATCTCCAACACCAAAGTCTCTCCGGGTTCTAACACCACATTCGTTGGCCAGACCTCAACGTCCACCTCATACCTCTTGTTCTCCTCGACGGACTGTATGTCAGTTGAATAGTAGTTACGATAGGGTAGATACTCTTTGTGAAGCTTGTTGTTAGGATCTACCATGCGTAAGGAGACTCGCTGCCAGCCCTTGACGATGGGAACAGGGTCGCCCATCGTGCCAGTGTAGAAGACTTCATTACCCTCGGTGTTGAGTTTGCGGAGAGTTACGAAAAGATCGATATTTGATGGGGGAGCGGCGTCAGAAGACTTGCGGGTTGCCGACACAGTGAGATGAGCTACAATATGACCGGTTATCTCCAGAGACGACGAAGTCTCATATTTGAAGCTAATAGGTTCTCTGAATGGATGTGAGTACAGGACTTTGCAGCTTTATTTAGGATGACTTGACTTACCCGTGCAAAGCATCATACTCGATCATCTCGACTGACGAAGACGATGTGTTGCTCAAAGTATTGTTGGGGCCAAGGTAAAACTTGGTGTACTTTGTTCTAGGTAGTGGCCAGTCTGTCTTATCTCTGGATGGAAAGCTTCGTTCACGCTCAGGATCATCTACACCGGCTTCTCCCTTGCGCAAAGTGAGGCGGACTCGAGGCTGCTTTCCGGATTTCCAGCCATCTGTATCATCGTCCTTCAGAAATGAGTTCAAGAAAGATAATTGTAGCTCAGCTGACTCCGGGTAGTAGAACGGAAGGTCGTGGCGTCCTACTATGAAGTGGAGGAACTTGTACTCAGAACTTGCGCGGATCCATCCCAGAACGTTGCCTCGAAGGTGAAGTAGGATACCTCCCTGGGATACAATGTTAGCAAGGTTATGATAGCAATGAAAATGACTCACCCAGTTAGCTACACTGAGAAGAGGCACTTCAATATCTTCCACATTAAAATCTCGAGTGTGGTAATACTCCTCATCGCGGAACTTATGCACAGCCGTGTCTAGTGTTTGATCTTGACGATTGTTTCGGAGAGTGTCATCGTCCAAATCGCCTTCAAGGGTGTCATCGCCCCAGTTTCTGGCGCCACGGCCTGACCTCCCATACTGGTTGGGGCTGACTCCATTGTTCCACCAAAAGTCTAGGTAGCTGTGTTAGGAACGAATGTATGCCAGTTCATAGTCAATACTCTTACCGATGAACCTATCAGACAGAATCCCGCCATGCCTGACTCGATCACGGTAGTAATCACTCATACCCTCCCAAGGAATAATGGCAGCTAATCCCTTTGGCTTTCGTGCAGCAACTCGCCACTGAGTACCAGCATAATAGCTAATACCAAGGAGACCAACTTTACCGGAAGACCACTCCTGCGCCGCAGCCCATTCAATCACATCGAAAAAGGCTTCGCTGGTACCCCTTGACATAGTGTCAAGAAGACCAGGACTTTGACCAGCTCCCCTCTCGTCAGCTCTCACCACTATGTATCCTTTTCCTGTCCAGTACGCAGGGTCTGGTGTTTCCCAGGCTGCATGTGAAGACTTCATTTCGGGGTTGAGCTGCTCCCAGCTTTTTTTGTAGAAGACACCATATGGGACATCTTTTCCGTCTGCTTGTAGAATCAGCAAATACTCCCGGAAGTGGTGTATTGGGATATCACATACAAGGCCCATACGTGGCAATGACAGGGTATTTTTTATCTCCAAAGGGGGCCGCATCCTTGGGCAAGAAAACGTTGGCACGAAGAAGACCGGTTTCGTATGTCTTCAACGGAATGTCAATGTTCTTCATAAAAACATATGGAAAGTTCTCTTTGTCGATCTTCAGGTATTTGTTTTCAGCCATTTTTTTCTTCTTCTTTTTTTCTTCCAAGATGTGATGATGTTGGTCGCGTAGATATGGCAAAGTCGATGCAAATTCTTTATTTAACGATGATTGCCTCTGGGTTTATCACGATGCAATTATGGCGAGTATTCCGGTGATTTGATCGGAACTGCTTTGATTGGGTCCGGAGATTAGTTGTTTGTGGTTCCATTACGGCCGTGTGGTCCCGAGCCGAAACCTCACCTGACGAGTCGCAGAGGAATGAAGCAACATGATCAAGTGCTGCCACTTCATGCAGTTGACTATTCTCTCGGGCTCTCCAGTATCCGCTCGGGGTTCTCTATTTGACCCGAATTCCGCTGAGTGATGAGGTGTTTCTCGACCTCTTCAGAGATCAGTATCCGCGCACCAACCTGACTGCCACTACACCACTATCACTACTTACGTCGGCGTGAAAACCCCTCCTTGCACAAACAAAATGTCGGCCACTCAGATATGTACCGCCGGTACCAACGACAACAACACTCGTCTTAGACTCGCCGCTTCAGTTGACGATGCGCTCCAAGACTATAAGATTCATCACTCGTCGCATCAACCATCGCCTCAGCAACACCAAAATGGTGCTAGTAACATAGTTATTGTTGCGGGCGATATCCCTAGAGAAGCACAGCCGAATGACTTCGACCCTTCTCTAGCTCCACACCCGACTGTCCCTTATCCTGTATCCAATCCAGACTGGTGGACTGACAATTTCAGGCGCGTGCCTGATTATCGACCTATCAACCAACATCTTGATTTGAACGAGAGGCGTCAGATGCTTCTTTTTACAATTGTCGGTGGAATTATGGTTAGAGGGTGTTGGCTTATGTCGGTAGGTGACCTGATTTCTGTCTCACTGCCGTTAATACTGACTCTATTTCGGAGTGTTGGGCGCAGGCTTGGAGGAATACGGCTGGGAGATTGACAGATATTGGCCTCTCAAAGGTTGGGGGTGAATGGTAGAAGTGAAGCTATGCATTTTCTGTTTTCTTTTAGATTAATGTTAAAGAATCGCGTGACACACTTTCTATCTCTGCATATCGACCGTGCTTTTCCCAACATTCACACCGGCGTCTAGAGATATCTGACTAATTTACGAATTCAATTCTAGTTTCGAATCTATATGAATTCCACTTCATTGGACGACACTGTAGTGTGTTACCTTTGATTACAGAATCTTGAGCGCCTAAATCCCAATTGCTTTGGATATGAACTTGGAAGAGCAGCAGCCTGTTCTTTATTGATAGAATATGTGGTCAAGACAATTCCCTGCAATGAGATACTAGAAGCCGGTTAAGAATATTACGGTGAACGCCGCTTATTCGCTAGACTCATCCCAGTTACCAAGTTGATACTGGCTATTACACATATTCACCAACTCCCAACACTCGCCCAGAAACCTATTAGGCCCTTCATCTTCTTCACTTCCAGCCGCGCCAGCCGCAAACAAGGTCGCCATGTAATGATCATCAGTTCCATGGGCTTCCTTGTATCGAGGATGTTTCATCAGTCTCGTGACAGCCCGGCGTAGAGCAGGGCCGTTGTTCTGTGTAATCGCGTCTTCCAACGCTTGTCTAAACTCAAGTGCAAAATCACCAGGTGGTACTGGTTGAGCGAAGTTATCTCGGTAGGTGAGCATCTGATACCAATGGTTCCGGTATAGATTATGGACAGATCCTCCGCTACCGATGATGACCGTGTCTTCGTAACGCAATGGCCGTAGAGCAGCTCCAATCTTAGTATGCAAATGTGGGTCGTATCGTGCGTTCATGGAAACGATTGTTGTAGGTAGTGGGATGCAGTGCGGAAACATGCGAATGACAATTAGAAAGGTGTCGTGAACCCATTCGAACTTGGGATCGGGTTGAGCATTGATACCGGCCGCTTGAAGCATATGAGTTACGCGCTCGCCGCCTTCAATATCTGCTACCATCTTGTACGGCATGTATCGAGCTTCCGTAACGCTGCCTACGGGATCTTTAGTGGCATTGGGGTTCATGCTGACTCGGACGGTATCATATGGAGAGTCCCAGTGAGCACCCTATTCTTTGTTCAGTACTATCCATGGATTTTCTTCTTCGCGGAAATGAAAATACATACCATCATGACAATACGCTTAACGCCGCGCCGAAGACATTCGTTGCCGACATTTTCCCAAATTCTAGCCGGCTCTGACTCTTCACCGAGCATCATGGTAGATCCATGAGCAAATAGAAATACCGGAGTCGGCTCTGGAATGCAATTGTCATTATTTTCCACGCTCAGATTGTGGTTGGAAACCCTCTTACTGCTTTTTTGTGCTGGTATACTGCCCATGCTGACTTTGTTGCTATTTCTTCCCCTATGTTAAGCCGGAATCGCTGCGACACGGAGATTTGAAGTTGATCAATGATCTCGAAATTTATTCTGCTAAATTTCCGAATCTTCCGCGATCAACGTATGATCACAAGGTTTAAGGTTCGTTATCTCCCTACTCACTCCTTTGTTGTTACGCCATGTCTTTGTGGAGCCGAGCCGAAGATCATCTCTATCGGATCACGGAGCTGTCGGTCATGAAAATCTCCGAGACGTGTCAAAGACGCGTATAGCAAGCCTCTGTAGAGTAAACTGTTCCGACGGCCAAGTATTTCTTCTTTTTATCAGTCCACCCATCGAAGCTTTTTGCGGTAGACAAGGAAAGAACACAGCAATTATGACGTCTACACTGAAACAATATCAAGCGGTTAATGCAGCGTGGACCGAAGGCCGCCTGGAAAATGTCCTACAGCGCCAAAAGGAACTTGCTTTATTGCATACCAATCTCAAGAAATCCTCATCAGAAATGATCAGAGCAATCTCGGATGGTGAGTTCCTCCATTTCACACTTGGTGATCCGGTGAAAAAGTTAACCAAAATGAACCAGATTTACAAACTTCAGACGCAAGCGCAGCTGATGAGCTTCAATTGTCTCTCGACTCGATCAAACAACTCTATGAAGACCTTGATTTTCCAGGGACCCTTTCCAAGGAGAAACTTGTGAGAAATGGTGCTAGTTCACTTCACAATCCCGTTCCCGTGGGTCCTTCGTTGATTGACCCTTCTCCGTACTCGCCCCTCGCAAGCGTTATTGTACCACTTGCTGCGGCTCTTGCTGCCGGAAGTCCTACAATTGTGTTGGCTTCATCGGTAACCCCCGTGGTAAACACGGAGCTACGCAAGCTCATCACGAAAAGCCTGGACGTCGAGGCGTTCGCAATAACCGATGACGATTCGACAAGCGCGCGCGGCGACCTTAGTGCAAAATATTTTGGTGCTGCAGCCCTCCAAAACTTAGCTCATCGCGATGCTCTCTTCGCATCTCTCTACAAATCAAACACATTGATCAGGTTACTAGCACCACCTTGTGGTATACCTGCGGCGTTTGTCGATCGCTCTGCCAAAGATCTCAAAGCTGTAGCAAATGACATTATCCATGCTACTGTTCGAGCAACACGGCACAACCCTTTGAGAACACCCCGTCTAGTATTCGTTGACGAAATCAGCATTGCACAGCTGGATAAGCTAGTACGCGCAGACTCCAGGGAAAGTAATAAGCTTTCACTAAGCAACGGCGAGGATAGTGCTCAAGCTTTCGAGAAAATCTTTCAATCGGCGTTCCCAGCATCGAAGCTTAAACTTTCGGCACATGGCTCTGGGCATTTGCCTGCCGTCATCACTTTAGACAATGCCGAGTAAGTATCCGCTTAGCATAAGGGCATTTACCACCAGACTGACGATTTTGAAAGCTCGATTGTAGGAGAAAATATTCAAAAAGTCATACATGTACTTCAAGAAAGCACCAACGGTCTCCTTCTCGTACCCATACGTAGTCTCGATCACGGTATCGACATTCTGTCTAAGCTGTACGTCCGTCAATCCAGACCACATTTCTGGATAACTTAGACCTAACCTTTTATTAGGAATTCGGATAGCCCATCTCAAGCAGTGTACATTTTCGCATCTTCCAAGGCGGGTTCTTACGTAGCATTGTTCACAAACTCTGCCCAGGTGTTTATCAATTCTATTCCTCGATGGTCGCTAGGTAAGGTCTTGATTCAGCCCAGGCCAGTAACTGTTGCTAACCTAAATGCACAAAAAGCTGTTATCGCTCCGTTTACACAGTTTGTCAAAGATCGCCTTTTGTATTCCAGGGATGACTTTTCTGTCAATAAGTCGATCTTGCAAGAGTCGGTCAAGCCCGCAGGTGCATTTGCGGCTGGTGCTGGTACTCTTTGGCCTTTTCTGTCGCTAAGCGTGGATTTAGCAAGGATCAAGCAACCGAAAGGTGGTAGATTAAGCTACTTTGAGCGCGGCTTGTTAGTTGGTCTCGCTATCTCATTGATCGCCATTTCGGGTACAGGATTCGGGATTTACCGAGGCATCCAACGATTTATCATCAGGCCATGATCATCGGGCGAATCACAAGTTTCATTTACTAAGTATAGATAATCAATGCCAAGGACGTATCAGAGAATCAGTCTGTGCAACTACCATCTTGAAGTCATGCTTCAACCCTTCTTGATTGATGGACTCCACCCCACTACAGGGGGGTTTTTTCAATCGTATAAATTTTGTATGAGAAAAGGCACGCCATACCAGTTGATTGGATTACTTCCAAAACTTGTAAAATGAAAAGGTGGCGGCATGAAAGGCATGAAAGGCGTATAATCTTGAGTGAGCTGACAAACCCTTGTCAATCTTGACGTATTTCCGACGGGTCATTTTAGCCTTCCTTGCCTGATCTCATCGACGCTACATCATACCAAACTCTTGAATTTCCACAATTGAAATTGCACTGCTTGCGTATGGAAACTGTTACAAATCGCCCATAATTATCTTCTATGGATTCACGTCGGTTCATTTTCACTTTAACTTAATTAAATTTCTCGGTTTTGAGGATCGGCGTACCACATCATCCTACATCGATAGCATGTCCCAAAAACCTGCTGTCTTTACGGCTCGCGCATCAGAACTTCATCACTTTGTAGCCGCTTTCCGATGATAAAACTGTTGGAACGAGTCAAAGGGATATCACAATGAGGACAACCTTGTTCAGCAAGTTAAATAGTTGATTCATAACGTAATAAGCCTATTCTCAATATTCAACATCGTTCTTTCAAGTGGGTCTAGGGTAAGTGGAACAAGCCCTACATAACGGCATTTGCCAGTCATTTATCGATAAGACTCAATGGTAACAGTATAGATCTGTCGGTCCGAGATAGTTCAGGACGATGAAACACGCTGATTAAGCGAAGTCCGAACACCCGACTGAGCTGTGGAGCCGTGTGGGCAGGCCTGACCACCGGATTTGAACATGTTAACATTATGGCCTTGGATTGTTCGACCAACACGTGTTCACGGTGTATCGCTGCCGTACATTTAATAGCGATGATAGAAAGACAGACATGGAAAGTATTCGTTAGCGATCAATCGATAAGCTTCGAACCTCGAGAACAATGGGTCTTGGCGCTGGAACCCCCCTTAGACGCGTGGTAACCTACCACAAAGGCGACGCCTCTGCAGTTCTATCTGATCAAGAACTCCGACTCTCTTCCGGCTTCGGTAGCAACGCGGTCACAATCTGGAAGAATGACAGTTATCCTGCAGAGCTTGTCGACAATCATCCTTTGACCACCGATCCAGTAATCTATACTTCTGGCTCTCTGATTCGAGTCGTCGACTTTCCACCTAATTCCTCTGGTCACAACCATAGGACTGCATCGCTTGACTATGGGATTGTGTTTGAGGGCGAGCTAGAGATGATACTTGCAGATGACTCAAGAACGATCGTTCGCGCAGGTGATATTATTGTACAGCAAGCGGTAAGTGACATGTTACAACGTTATCGAATCCCTGCTTACTATGTCGGCCTTAAAGACTGTGCATCAGTGGAACAATCTGACGGGAAAGCCCGCTCGTTTGATATTTGTGCTGCTACCATCTCAGAGAACAGTCAATGGAGTTGATGTGTCCGAAATTGGTGTGCCTGAGAAATATCTTCCCAAAACCTTACAATGAGTGGTGAAAGGCGTTAGCTACATGGACTGGATACTAAGTAGAGGTCGTCAATATTATGAATCGAATGCTACTTGGTATTTATTAGAGACGTATGGAGCCAACTGAGTTAATCAAGAGGTTTATAGACGTTTTTACTTCTACAACAAGCCAGGCCCACGTGTGATGTTCTACCAGCCTATCTATTGACAGACTATCATCGTTTATCATTTCTCTCAAAATAATCACCAGTCATAGAATCATGACGACCCAACATGAATCTGTAGCAAGAATGGGTTTGAGTGATTTTATTGATCTAAGTGAAGCTGCCATAGACAATCGTAATCTAGCTAGGGTTCTTTTCAATGACACGAGTAACAAGATCACTAGCAGCCGAGAGTTAGCGTTAAATAATATCGGTTTAGCTATCGTCATGACTCACGTGTCCATATACGCCCTCACAGTCGCGATCTTGCCGCTGTCGTTAAAGCCCAAGACCCAAGTGTACTCATTTGGGAAAGGATCGCCACTTTTTGTCTTGGTGTTCTCAGCTTTCAGCTCAACAGCAGCTTGATTGCCGTCGACGATGATGTTTTGAGGGACAAGATGGAGCGGACCTGCCCAGGTTGACGACAAGGCGCTTGTGCCTTGTTGAAACTCTTCAATAGATTTGTAATGACCAGAAATCTTGCAGTGAGTACCTGTTTTGTTTGGTTAGCTATGGTTAGCTATAAATGAGAAGGTGTGGTTGGTGACTTGGAACCAAGCCTTACCCTTGACAATCCAGTCGACGTTTGATTCAACATGAGGCCAAAAGCTGGCCATGTCACCCTTAGAAGGGCCTTCAAAGATCTTTTGAACGTGATCGTGAGTAACCATTTTGACTGTCTTGTTGAGAATGAAGTAATCTGAAGTAGGCCTTGTAATTTAGGCGCTGCGTTTGGTTGCCAAGAAGCCCCGATACATTACCCGGTGGTTTGGATGTTAAGTATTGCAGAATGTTCACTAGAGTGGGGAATCTAATAACTCTACTTAAGCTAGAAGAAAGACCCATTGGCCCTTAACTCCGTCTTTCTTGCGGAGTCTGCTTCTGCTAGCTCGGCTGTTATTGTTGTGGCCCGTGTGGAGAGGGGCCGAGTCAGCGGGGAAAACGACAAGCCGGTGGAGCGGAAACAATTTAGCTTGTGACATGTTCGAAAGAGACCTGCCTTGGTTGAAGTCCCCTAGACCCGTGTAGACACGAGAACTGTGGAATACGGAAATGGTCCGGTACGAGAAATAGGACAAATCGAGAAGATGTGGCTTCATTCGACGATGAATGAGCTAGCTGGGTGACGGCATAGATTAATTTAGAGGTTGAAATTAAGGTAAGCTCACTTATTTATAATGTACGCGGCTGCCAACTTAAATTCAGTGTGAGAGGACTTCCTACGCCTGAGTAAATCTTTCACAAGTAAACCATTTCCTTGTTTCACTCTACACAGTATTCCTATGCCTCTCAAAGTCATTATTGCTGGCGCGGGCCTGGGTGGCTTGGGCGCTGCCATTGCAATTGCTCGCTCTGGCCACGACGTAGAGGTATACACAAGCTTCATACGATGTAGAATGAGACGGAGCTGACTTATCCAGGTTTTCGAGCAATCAAGCTTCCTGAACGAGATCGGTGCCGCCATTCACATTGCCCCCAATGCCACCAGGATTTTGAAGTCGTGGGACATCGACTTACCTGATCTACAAGCTGTCTTGTGCAATGCAATCAAAGTTTACGATAATATGGGAAACCTCATCTTTGTTCCAGTGGTCAGTAGATAAGCAGGAGTGATACTGTAACTACACTGACAAGGTGTCATCGGCCTAGAAACTCGAAGAACTTCAACAAAAGATTGGCAGCAAGGACGAATGGCTCCTAACGCACCGCGTAGACCTGCACAGCGCTCTCCACAAAGCAGCCACAAGCAAGCAATATGCAGACAGAATAAAAATCCATACTGCAAGCAAAGTTGTTACCGCGGTATGTATACGAGTCTGACATCCTTTCGGTTCACAATGCAATTAATCGCTGAACATCAACAGAACGCAGAAACTGGCGAAATCACCTTGGCAAACGGGGCCAAACATAGCGGTGACCTTCTGATCGGGGCCGATGGGGTGCATGTAAGTCATATTACCCTCCTGGGTGGAATGAACCCGATGGCATGGCTGACGTACATCAGTCGAAAGTCGTTACCTCAGTCGCAGGAAGCCCACCAGCAAGTGTCAGCACGAAGCAAAACACGTTCCGTTTCCTCGTACCAATCGACAAACTCATGACAAACCCAATAACAGGGCCCTTTTTTAGTAAGCTTGGCTTTGATTGTCAGCACGTCTTTACCACAAAAGATCGCCGAATGGTCATCTATCCTTGTCGAAATGCTAGGTTACTCAATATAGTCGCTATGCATCCAGCTGATGATGCCAGCCTCGGAATTGAATCCTCGTGGCTAGCAGGAGGAAAGGTGGAAGATTTGCTTGAAATTTATAAGGAGTTTAGGCCTGAGCTCATTGAAATGTGCAGAATCGGGGAGGATTTGAAGCTATGGAGTTTGGCCACGAGAGATCCCCCTGGCAAATTCTACAAAGGCAGGACAGTCCTGCTTGGCGATGCCGCGCACCCCATGCTTCCACGTAAGTCGATTCAATATTTGGAAGTCATTACCAAATTGACGGGTCTTTTAGATCAAGGACAAGGTGGAGCACAATCCTTCGAAGATGCGGCCGCTCTTGGGATCCTGTTCCCCGCCAACACATCACTCGCCGATATTCCTAAGCGACTGGAGCTTTACAATCAGCTTCGCTACCCACGATCAGTCACTGTCATGTTCATGTCAAAGATCAACGACGAGAGGCGAGGAGAAATGATGGATGACCTTCGCAAGTTTGTGCCTGATGCGGAACTGCCTCCGAATATTTTCCCATATCTCTGGAACAACTACGTTCTAGATGACGCAAAGAGAGCTTTGGTATCCGCAGCATGAGGTGTAAAATTGTTGTATAGTATTCTTGATAACTAAATAAGGATGGTGAGAATTCAAGTGACCAGATGCTGTGACCAGGGTTGCAAGAGGAAGCCTGCTGGTTAAGAAGCTATAACTCTACTGTGTGTTTGGTTCGTCGTATCATGTCGCAGCCTTGGGCTTTGCCCATGATAGAATATGTAATTATGAATCAAAGACTCACGCGTTGACATGTATCTTACCATATCAAGTATCATGGTGTCACAGAATATGATGGAGCATTGGAGACTTGGCCAAAGACTTGATTGGTCGAAAAAGTACATCTGAGTCACAAATCGGATAAAGATAACGTATATCAATCAACAATTTGAAAGTCAAGTGTCATGCATCGTGTCAAGTTTGCACAATGCACCCATGCCGGACGCCACTATCAACTCCTCGTGACAGGAAAACATTGTGATCGGCAAAACGAGGCGGCACCCTCTCTCTCGCCTTTCGCGTTCAACGTCCGACCACAAGCTTCGACGCTGATCTTCTGCTTACACATCCCTCCGAGTGGGGAC
This sequence comes from Fusarium citri, assembly GCA_004367485.1. Classification (NCBI taxonomy): domain Eukaryota; kingdom Fungi; phylum Ascomycota; class Sordariomycetes; order Hypocreales; family Nectriaceae; genus Fusarium; species Fusarium citri. Next base: position 16,579 of record QHHH01000023.1, on the reverse strand, counting down.
CTCGTCTCAGTTTCGGTTCCGGCCCACCGGATGACTACCATCATGAGCGAAGGTAGCTTCTCAAGGCACTTGCGGCGTTGCAGATTGAATGGATACTGTACTTTTCTGAAGGACAATTGTATATGAACCCAAATGGATTATATTGGTAGTGGGTAAATCCGTACTGCAACGTCAGTCTGTCAGAGCAAGACTTGAGCGTAGCGACACACCATCTCCCAATTAGATCAACAGCCATTATGACAGTCATGGCAACGCAAGTGGACGAAACACTCTCTTCCGCCAATCTGGCAAAGGACAAGTTCACTTCAATCGACCACGCGAACATCCCTCTCGAGAAAGAAGAATGGCCAGTTATCATCATCGGTTCTAGCATGGTTGGAAAAACCCTTGGACTTCTTCTCGGCTATCACGGGTAAGCGATCAGGCGAGAACCTGTTCACTTCTGAGCTTGGCTAATGATGGCAGTATCAAATCAATCTCGTTCGACCGTCACTCTCGAGCAGGTGCCCATCCCCGAGCTGCCGGTATCAACTTCCGTACGAGCGAGGTTCTTCGTCAACTCGATCTTGAGGACTTGACCTTGGAACAAAGCGGAAAGGAATTTGACCTTAATGCTGGTATGCTCCTTGTAGAGAAACTTGTCGGAGGAAGAGTCATCAAACACTTGCAAGAGCATGATCCTAAACACGTCAAAACCTTCACGCCGTCCAATTGGGTATGGATCTCTCAACGAATGTTCGAGCCTATTCTAAGTCAGAACGCCGAGAGTTTCAACAGTGAACAACGTCACGGACATGAAGTTCTACTTTATGAGGAACATGATGATCATGTTATCGTTGTCGTGAAAGAGTTGAGTACTGGAGAAATCAAGAAGTTCAAGACACACTATGTGGTGGCATGCGATGGCAATCGTAGTCCAACTCGGCAGAAAGAGGGCATCAGCTGGGAGGGACCAGGCGTCCTGAGGAACAGTCTTGGCATCAGCTTCAAATCTGATCTGAGCCCGTTTATCGGCAAGAGAATGGTCCATGGAGTGGTGTACGTGGCGAACAAAGACATTAACGGTGGCTTCCGCCTGGAGAATGAGGGTAAACAAGGTATTATCATGGTCAACAATGTCGGATCAAAGGCTAGTTTTGAGCCTGGATCTGTCAGTGTAGATGATGCTAAGCAATATTTTTACCAACTGTCTGGCTTGACTCCCGAACAGATCATTCCCGAGATAGTTTCGATCAATTATTGGACTATGGCCGCATATACTGCAGGCCGCTTCGAAAGCAAGGGCGGTCGAGTTTTCCTTGCCGGAGATTCCGCTCATACTATGCCACCAACTGGAGGCTTTGGTGGAAACACTGGAATAGCCGTGAGTTACCATATCCCTCCCACAAACATATTACTAAGTCTTTTCCTAGGACGCTCATAACCTCGCCTGGAAGTTGGCATACGTCTTGACCGGTAAAGCTTCGCACTCACTACTTGCGTCATACAATATTGAGCGACAACCCATTGACGAGTTTACCGTCATCCAAGCCTACAAACGTTTCCAGAATAGAATTGCTTTCCAAAAGCCTCCGGCTACAGAAGCCCCGGATACTTCCATTGAGCTGGGATACAGATACCCTCGAGGAGGGGCGTTTGTCTCCGAGGACGAGTATCTTGTTACCAAGGTCCTGTACGACGACCCAGCTCTTCCCAGTGCAGGTCCCGGATCTAGGTTTCCCCATTCCTGGATTGAGGATACCACCGACCCCGGTAAGACGATTTCTACCATTGACTTGGTGAAGAGAAACTTCTTACTGGTAACCATTGATCCTGACTCGCCGTGGATCGCGGCGGCGAGCAAGAGCCTCGTCAAACTCGATGCTTATGCCCTCAGTGCAGTATCGTCACCATTTAAAGATCCCTTAGGTGACGTCGAGAAGAAGTGTCGACTGAAACAAGGTGAAGCAATCTTGGTGAGGCCTGATGGTTTCATCGCCTGGCGTGGTGCGCGACTGGACAATGGACATGAAACCAAGCTTAGAGAAGGACTTGAGGCTATTTTAAGGTCGTATTGAGATGAGATCTGAGACACATAGGTGATACTGAGTTATGGTGCATTTATGCTTCAACCTCATAATATCGACATGACGTTCCAAGTGCACATTTAGTCAGCTATCACGGATCCTCATATAGCACTAAATATTGTTCATATGTAAACCTGGCTTGAATAAAGTACTGTCCCGTCTAACACTGGATGTAGGAAGTAGAGAAATACTTGAAGTCAAAGAATTCAAGATCCCTCCAGGTACCAGAAGAACGCGTCCTAAACACAATCAGCGTTGACAAATCTTCCAATACCCCTATTATCACTCAAAAGATAACAAGCTGGTTAGGAACTGCTTAAGCATGTAAAAAAGTACCTACACACTACATAGGCCGCCCAGAACAGATTTATGTAGTGAGGACCGCACTCTAGAACAGATGAACGTGGGTCTTTTGCATTGATAATTGTGTTGTATTCCTCAATCGAGGGAACATCCTTGTGATAGAGATAGCTGTCCATAACAACACGAGAGGGGCTGACAGGGTCGAATTAGCTTCGAAATATCCATCTGCTAAGGAGTGAACTGAGAGAGTCCAGTAAATCGCCAACACAACCGTTGAAGTATCACGAGTAACCTTACCGGTAGAGGTGGTCCACCTATGATTCTGGTGCGGACCGGTAGGAACCTGACGCAACAAGAAACAAGGACTTACCGGAGTTAATAGAGCATCCAATGCCCAAACCTTCTAATTGCCGATGCAGATGATTGAGAGAGAGGTCACTGCATAAATGGTTGTGGTCCCGAGCCGAACTCGGGTCCAGACAGTTCCGGGCCAGACTCCACTAGCCGCCTATCGAGCATGCACAACGTTTTACTGTTGAAGGCTTGAAAAACGCCAAGATCGTAATAGAAGAATGTATTATAAGCTACAAGTAGAATGTTGATTCGAGTATTGTACGATTGAAGCATTATCGCACCATTCATCGGAATCAATATTATCACATAAACTAAGTTTTTACCATGTCTCTCCAAATCAATGGATTTGATGTTGATGTAGCTCCGGTCATCAAGCCCGGGGCCAAAGAGGCTGGACCTTATGATCCTCTGCAACCTTCAGTCACTGTTCTGCCTAAGGGTCACCGACGCACCTCTTTGAACAAAGCTTTTGAAGCCGACACAATCTTTGAGAAGGATATCGTATTGCCCATGCGTGATGGCGTAAAACTATACGCGGACGTTTTCCGACCCAAGACCGATGAGAAGGTACCTGCTATTCTAATCTGGAGCCCATACGGCAAGACTGGCAATGGTATGTGTTGGAATTCACTCTATCTATCTTCACTGATACTGAGATTTAGGCCCTCATGGACTTGGTATGTTACCTGGCCGATTTGGAGTTCCCGAAAGCGCAGTGAGCGGCTATGAGAAATTCGAAGGTCTTGACCCTGCTACATGGACAGCTAGAGGATACGCCATCATCAACGTCGACCTTCGAGGCTCCTGGGACTCTGAAGGGATTATTCCGTAAGTGACATTCTATACTGAAATGAGATTAATACCTCGATAAGCTCAATCTCCTTGTTCAGACAGAGCTAACCTTTTCAGATGGGTTGGCAACCAAGATGGTGAAGATGGCTACGACGCCATTGAGCACGTGGCCAAGCTTGACTGGTGTACAGGCAAAGTCGCCATGGGTGGAAACAGCTGGCTCGCTATGGTTCAATGGCAGATCGCTTCTCAGCAACCTCCCTCACTGGCTGCTATTGCGCCTTGGGAGGCCAACTCGGACTTTTACCGCGATACTCTTGCTCGTGGTGGCGTGCCGTATCCTTATTCGGCTATGTGGAAGTTGCTTCAGGATCTCATGGTTGGCCGCAATCATGCTGAAGCTCCTATATCAATGCTAGAGAAATACCCTCTCTTTAACGATTACTGGGAAGACAAGAATGTCAGGCTCGAGAGGATTCAGGTCCCTACATATGTTCTTGCCAGCTTCTCTACCGCGCTTCACACCACTGGCTCCATTCGCGGTTTCCATGATATCTCTTCCAAGGACAAATGGTATGCTATCCTTGCTCAAGATGAGCTTCTTCAAGACTCAGGCTGATATGATGGAAAAATTGATAGGCTTCGAATTCATGCCAAACAGGAATGGTCAGATTTGTATCATCCTGATAGCGTTGACGATCTGAACAAGTTTTACAACTACTTTGTCAAGGATATAAAGAATGATTGGCCGAGTACCCAGAAGGTCCGAGGGTCTCTTGTTGGATTTAACCTGGTGAGCCACTCTTCATCAACTCGAATATACAACACATACTAACGTCGGCTAGCCTAATATTTCAAACGTGCCGCTTGAATCATATCCAATTCCCAACACAAAGCATACCAAACTTCATCTCGGGTCGGGCCAAAGATTGGAGGTGGCTCCTCAAAAGGATGCTGACACGTTGTCATATAATGCAGCCTATCTCCCCAAACATCCTCTTGAGGGAGGCGAGGAACTTCTCTTCAGATACAGGTTTACCAAAAAGACTTGGCTAATCGGCTATTCATGGCTCAATATCAGCATTGAAAACGACGGCGATGATGATATCGATGTGTTTGCCCAGCTTGGAAAGCAGGATGCATCTGGGACTCAGTTGGTCAACATGAACGTTCCCCTACAGGACCTTATTCCCCCTGTCACAGTGCACAAAGAGGCTGCTGATACCTGCTTCCTGAAATACCTTGGTCCTACAGGTTCCCTCAGAGGAAGCCATGCTATTACAAAGGTCGATCCGAAGCCTGGAAGATTCACTGGCGAATGGCCCGAATACACCAACACTACACGCCAGGCCATTCCAGCTGGTACTGTTGCGAATCTTGAGGTTCCTATCTGGCCTACCGGTATTATCTTTGAAGAGGGAGAGTATTTGACTTTAAAGGTATCTGGTCACTATATGAGCTTTATGGAGTTTGACTTCCTCTACACAGCTGCTCATGATAACAAGGGTCGTCATACAATTCACATTGGAGATAACTCTGAAAGCTATTTGGTGGTTCCTCTAGTAGAACCTTTAATTTAGCTAGTTTAGTAGAGAATAAAGACATCCTGTAATACGTCGCTCGTGAAAACAAAGCAAAGGTCCAGATGAGTCCAGATATCTCTCCATTCAATAAATTGTGTGATGTGTCGGAGCTATTGATCAAGCTAAGGCTACTAACCACAGCCAGTGGCTCTTTATCCCTAAATGACAGGGGTTTCAGCACTGCAAACTTCTGACAAGTCGGGGCACTGCATGGATTCGACTTTAACGAACCAATTTATTTCCATTAGTCTCTAGAAACGTCCCAGCGGATCAGAGACGAGACCTGAAAATGGGACCACTGTGTTAATTGTGGCCGTGGAAAAATACTAACTGCCGCGTCTAGAAGTTAAATCACGATATGGGTTGGCATTAGTACGCTTCAAAGAGATAAATCGTAACCGACGGTTCGAATAAAGGATACTTCATCGATAGAAGTTAATGTTGCCTTTGAACAGTCAGGCGGGTAGTGACCAGAGTGCTAATTTTAGCGCTCGGCTAGGGACGTGGTGCTGTAACGTTCCGCCAAACAGGCTTTCTTGTCGGGGCGTGGCGTCAACTTTTATCAGCTGTAGTCTGGACACCATTTATTCTAGCACATCTCATTTTACAGCAAGACCAAAGAGCACAAAAGACAACAATCAAACCACATTCTAATTACGCTCTATTATAAATATCATTTCTAAATAAATTAATCTAGTTCCAATTTGCTTTTATTAGTCTTTTCTCATTCTGCCAAGTGAGCTATTGTATCAGATCTTGGTCTTGATCGCAAACCACTCCCCAATCAGGAAAGCTCTGGCAGCAATTAAACAGCCCAGTCCTAAAGCAATGATGCCAGTCAACAGTCCACTCAAAGCTTGGGTGCCCATTTTCTCTACCATAGTGCCACTTGTAGGAATAGCGATTAAAAGCGAGAAACTGATGAAGAAGTTGAGAGTGCCGTAGTATCGGCCATAGTCTTTGGGATCACACGTCTTTCCGACACATACTAGATCTTGTTAGGTGGCCCACGCCATTTCGATCGAGAAGAGGAAGACTTACCTGGTGTGATGGATAAGAAACCTCCAGAGCAAAATCCCCATAGGCCACTGAATACATAGAGAATAACGCTCCTGTTACCGAAAGGCACAAACAGAGACCCCATGAAGATGAGCGTCATGATCATCATGAATACGAAGACATTGCAGTGGCCCAGCTTATCGCCTACTAAACCAGGAATAATGCGGCCGAAGGCTGAAGCCCCACCAACGATAGAAAGTAAGGTATATCCTGCCTCGGGCTTTAACCCGGCCTCGATAGCAAATGTTGGCAATAGACCTCCAATGCCGTAAAGGACGAATTGTATGGCGAACGCCATAACAGAAACCAGCGAGAACGGCACAGATGAGAAAGCCGATAAGTTGGGAAGCGCTATGCCTCCTTTATTCGGAGTCGGTAATGCGACGAGTTTGGTGAGTCGTATGTATGGAATCAGACACAGAGTACCAATTATGAAGATGGCAAGTGAAACAAAAGCCACAACTCGCATGGACCATGCCCATCCAAGCTTTGGAAGTAATGACCGAAGCATAATTGGGAAAATCACCGTTCCAATGGATGACCCAGTAAGAGCGATCCCTATAGCCAGTCCTCGTCTCCTCGTAAAGAGCTTCGCAGCGACAGTGACGCCAATAGTACCTGCAATAGCCGTCGCCAGTCCACCAAGTATCCCAAAGCAAAGCATGAAATGCCAGTATTCTTTACACTCGGCGAGAAGGATGAACATGATGACGACACCGCCTCCGCCGATAATGCCGACTGCGAAGGGTCCATGTTGGTCGAGAACGGGCCCGACTTGGATGGCGGCAAGCATGGAGAGGAATACGTACATTCCAGAGATCCAACCGATTTCTCCGGCGGTGTAGTCGCTGAGCTGGTTCAGCTCTAGGTAGGATTGGTATGTACCGACGGATTGCATCATTCCTAGAAGGTTAGAGAAATTGCGTGAGGAGCGAAGGGGATGAATGTACCGAATGTAGGCATCAGGAAGAGGAAACTACCGAGTACGCATGTCCATGCTGCCAAACTTGACTCAATGTCAACAACTGAGGTGTCATCGCGGCTGTCAGATAATTGTTCATCGAGCGTCGTGGATTGCTGTTGATTAGACCCATCCCCGGCGCGTTCGGGAGACTTTTCCGTTGGTGACATCGTTCGTAAGTAGCCTCCAAGCCATGGAGCAAGTAAAAAGGTTCGATGTAACCACTAAATCCAGGAACAATGTTTCGTTAGAATTGAAGCTTGGAGAGAAAACAAAGGAATTGGGGAAGAAGAATTAGCATACTTTCGGATACGTGATCCGACTCCGGCTATTGCACTTCGCTAAGATTTCACCCGAAAGATCGCAAGTCTCCGCGATGCTGCTCCACTTAATTACCCTATTGCAGCTGACAACTCCAGAACGGGCCTAACTGGTTAGGTACCTGGATCTACAGGGCGCGCCGGTGTCGCTGGAGATAACGTTCGATCGAAATAACTTGTTATCAATTTAGAGGGGTCTATCGTTCAACTATTCTGGAAGATAAATCGAATTGCATACATGAAAAAATTGCAGTTTTCGACTGAAAGTTGATTGAGGTTCTGCTAACACGGGCTGGTCAAGGCCTAGAGTCAGAGTCTGACCTACTATCTCGCTCCTATAGAAATACCACCACGTGTGTTTATCCCGCAAGGGACCAATAAAACTCTTTTAAACAGTACATCAGAGGAGAATCATTATATGTGGGTCCTAGGATTGATCGATACTGTCAGTTGTGTCAGTGACTATGATGGAAAGCGCCCGCTTCTCAGCCGGAACTTAAGGAATGCTTGAGAGGACTAGTGGACATAGAAATGCCTTATGTAGGAGGTTATGGCACTGAGCAGGATATGATGCAAGTCTTTGCCACACAGCATGCCAGGATCTTACAGATTCTGGCTTTTATAATTGTCCAATGGTGCTCATAAATTATCATGATGCTCACAATGCATACTTCTTCTAAGACTTTTAGGCAGATGAAGGGTTTTGAAGACGTGCTAAAGACAGTCAAGGGGGGGGTTAAATGGAAATAGATTCCTCTAGGAGCCTAACCTCTGAGACATAGGGTAATTACTGAATCATCTGGGCAAAAGTTCTCTATCACTAAGAACGGAAACTTCACTATGGGTAGTTAGCTGAGTATATGTGGCCACAGGTGTAGTTAATCTAAGAGAAAGATTAGCATATTGCAGAACAATGAGTACAGTCTGCTTCTCCATCAAAAAGCTATCAGCACGGAGTTTCAAAAGGGCTTTATTAAGATATTTCGTTTCCAGCATTTTACGCGTGACTATGTTTCCATAGAATAAGACTTCGGGGTTTCAAACGGCCGACTACCGATCTCTTGCCAATTTTAAGTAGAGCAATCAGGAGCGTTGTGAAGAGGATCTGCAAATTTCACAATTTCAACTCCCTGTCATGTCGGCGATTATCAATGCCGTTGACCGTGAATCTTGGAAGCTACGGTGGGTTGTCCCGCTGAGTCAGCGGTACGTATCGACTTTTTTAAAAGCACCGATCTGTAAATCAGTCGTATACCGGATAGGTCAATCCCTGTAGTTCAAAAATAAATTGAAATAAGCTCATCAATTGCAAGGATAGAAGTATGAAGATACAAAGGTGGAACGGTAGTCAGTTTCGCCAATTACGGCATCTGTCATCGGGTTCATATTTGAACCCGTTCACCGGGTCAGTATGTAGAACAAACTTAAAAAGATAGAAGATGCCACAAAGCAACTCTTTACTCACTCTATCCCAACCAACAACTCTCAGAACATCAAGTATTCAACTAATCTCAACAATGGGGTTCAAGGTCATTATCGTGGGCGGCAGTGTTTCCGGCTTGTCGGTGGCTAATATGCTTGAGCGTTTTGACATCGACTACGTTCTCCTCGAAGCTTACCCAACCATCGCGCCTCAAGTCGGTGCAAGTATTGGTATTTTACCCAACGGTTTTCGCATTTTGGACCAACTTGGGTGCTATGAACCCATCCTGGACATTGCAGGGGAATGTCGCTATACACTTGGCTCAGTGCGAGGGCCCGATGGTATCCCACTGACTGCCGCCTCAGAAACAAGCCTTTCTGTCCACTTTGAAAAGAGGTAATGAAATACTAGTGCAACGATATCCCTGACTCTTGCTGACTGTGAGGGCAGAACTGGCTACCCGTCTATCTTCATTGACCGACAAATGTTACTACAGGTTCTTCACAACAACATCAAGCACAAAGATCGGATCTTACCCAATAAAAGAGTTACACGAGTCGAATGGACTTTTAATGGAGCTCGAGTTCACACCAAAGATGGCTCCGTTTTCGATGGAGATGTCGTCGTTGGGGCCGATGGTATTCACAGCAAAGTCAGAGATGAAATGTGGCGCCTTGGCCAAGAGCAGAGTCCCGGGTACTTTCCAGTCAATGAAACCTCACGTATGTCTGCTAATATTCCCTTCCATTGATATTTCTGACACTTTTCTAACAGGCGTCCCGGTAACTACAAGATGCATTTTCGGAATTTCTAACCGACCCCCCAACTATGGCAGTCGAAGCCAACAGGGCGTGAGAGGACGAGGTCACTCCTACCTTGTAATTGCGGCGCCGATGGACCGTACCTATTGGTTCCTGTTTGATGGGCTCCCGGATACCCAATATGGTGATGGTATTTCCAAATATTCCAAGGCTGATGAAGAGGCTCTTGTGAAAGCTCATCGTGATGACCCTATCACTGAGGACGTGACCTTTGGTGAGCTGTACGACAGAAAGATCATGTCGACTCTAGTCCCGCTTGAAGAATACGTTTTTGAAAAATGGCACTATAAGCGCATTATCACGATAGGTGACTCGGCGCACAAGGTAAGTAAGTCCCAGAAACAATATCTTGGCAACAGCACTAACGACCTCAATTATCAGATCGACCCAGCGTCTGGCCAAGGAGGCAATGGTGCTATTGAGGCAGCCGCGCTTTTGGTCAATTCTCTCGTCCAGCATCTGAAAACGTCACCTCAAGGTCTTTCAGAATGTCAAATTGAGACTGCACTATCAAAAGTGCACACCCTACGATACGAGCGATCGCGTAATCTTGTGGCACAAGCACACCTTCTACAGAAGATATCAAGCCAGAGGATGCCTTGCGCCAGCCTCTTTTCATATGTCCTCCCGTTACTCGGCCCAACTGCATTCGCCGACGTTGTCGTCCCTGTCTGCTCCGCTGCTCCCAGGATCGAGGGCATTCCTCTACCATACCGGCCTCATTGTGTTCCATATGAGAACGAATTGCCTGCCAAGCCATTCAAAGGCAACTTTGCTAAGCAGGTTCCCTGGACACTTACTTGCGGCATTGGCATACTGGGATACTTTGCACTTGGACAAAATTCCATACAAAGACAAACAGGAATAGCCAAGGTATTCCAGCAATTGGGTACTGGAGGTGCTGTGTCTACATTGGCTGGCCTCAGATCTCCGATTGGACTTTCCATCAGTATGATCCCGACTCTATCCGCATGGATGACTGAAGGGTCTCGAAACAGAAGTGTCCTTGACCCTTTGTCATGGTTTGTACCACTCGATAAGAACTTTTTGATGTACTTGCTAACTCAGAATAGGATGACATTACAGTCCGTTTTTTACAGTCTGGCTGGACCAACTTCTTTGCCCACTTTCTTCAGTCTCTTTTCTGTTCTCTTCTCCAGCCCATCCATCACGCAGAGGCCAGTGAGAATCAATACTGCCAAGTCCATTGTACCAGGCATGGTTTTGGGCTACATAGTACCCACTTTGGGAGCTTTTCTTATTCAAGACACCAAGTATGTTCATCAACTTGGTCTCATATGGCGAGCATACCCACTTCTTTGCGTCGTTTTCACAAGAGGGATCGCAGCTCTTCGTGCTGCACGTGACAGGATGGTGGGTCGCAACGAACCAAAGCACGACGAGAAGAAGCCACTTGACTTCATTACCGACCACGAGCTTGAGATGTACAATGGTGAGGATGTGCCAATCCTCAAATCTGTCCATGGCTCTACTTTTGCTGCTTGTATCCTTTTGCCTCTTGCCATGAAGTTTATATCGAACGTTGGTGCACATGTTCCCGAAAGCCGATTCGACTTGATCTTGCCCATGCTTGGTTCCGTCCCGATGATTGGTGCCATCAACGCAGCATCAAGTCTTACATACTGCTTTTATTCGGCCTGGCAGTTGCGATCGCTTGGGTTCGTGAAGACACGAGAGGCTCTTTTCGGGGGCTTAGCTTCGCTCGCTGCTCTGGGTCTTGCAGGACCTGGTGCTGCTATAGCAGCAGTTTCTTATTGGCGGGAGTCTGTTATTTCGGGTTTAGGGAAGCTATATAGCTAGAGATGGCTGCAGTGGGGATGGACCAAGTTGGTGTAGAAAGATAGAAGATGGTTTGGTATCGCGGCTACGGGTGGATCAGGGTCAACTGACTGGCTCAGTATTTGAAATTGTGTCACCGGCTGTATGTGTTATCGTTATTTATATGTTGCGACTACCTTTATTTATAACCAAGTAGGGATAAGAAAGTATTAGTTGACTAGTTGCAAGACTTGGGGTCAGGGTTCTTGGTCCTACACTTTGATGTTTTGCACATAACTACAGCAGAAGTCTCCGGAAGAATACATTGCTACCGTGATAAATATAGTTATAAAGGAAGAAAGAATGTACAAGGATAATCCCGAAATCGATGTTTGTTACACGAGAGAATTGACGTAGTTCTCAAGGTTTGCGTAGCCGTTTGACGCTATCTTCATGCCATCTGAAGCATCCTTGGGGTTGAGGCCGTTCGCAGTCTCCCACTCATCGGGAATGCCGTCACCATCTGAGTCTTTGAGAGCGGTACCACTAGCAACTTCTCCAACACCACCGATGTCGTTCTCGTTGGAGATCAACTTTCCGGTCTTACCAAACGACTTGACCTCATTAATAAGGGAGGTGTCAACACTGTCTCTGTGTAGCGAGTTGCCCACACCAGTGAGGACAGCATCAACTGCCTGCTCGGCCGTAAGGACTTTAGCAGGAGCAGGGTAATCATGTGGGGTCTCAACGAGGTCCATGTCAGAGTAGCAGGTTGTTTTCTGGCAAAGAGCAGCACCATCAAGCTTTCCGTTGCGATTGGAATCATAGAAATTGTCCTTCACATCTGTTATGTTTTTATTAGCCTTTTATCGTCGAATAGAGTATGGTTATACGCACAAGCGTGGAAGTACTTATTGCCTCGTGTGAAGGCAGTAACACTGGTTTCGGGGCCAGAGATGAAGTAGTTGTTAACAATGTTAACATAACTGTCGGCCTCGCTACCTCCAGCGATATAACCACCTCCGCCTCCCCAGTTGTAAATGACCTATTAGCTGGTTAGTAAAGAAGCATTGCCTTGGTAGGTATCAATACATACATTGTTTTGGAAGTCGTTGACGCCCTTGACTTTGGGGTTTCGAGTCTTGTTATCGATGTACAAGTTGCGGAATAAGCTGACTCCACCATCAGTCTGCATCAAGCCACCACAAGAATGTGAGACAAGGCCTTGAGCAATGATGCTATCTTGGATAGTGACGTTTGTTACGTCACCATTGATGGAGAAGGTCTCGTCACGACCCCACGAAACACTGACATGGTCAAGAATAATGTTCTTGCCGTCCGCAATACCTATGGCGTCCTTGCCTGAAGTTCCTCCCCTTCCCATTCGGATGGTAATGTATCGCAGGATGGAATCATTGGCATTAGACAGCGACCAGCCATTTCCATAGACAACAATACCCTAAGACAAGTCAGTTAAAGTATGCATCTATAATCACCATATGGACTTACGCCACCAGGAGCAGTTTGTCCAGCGATGTAGATATTCTTGGATACAACAATACGCTCAGAAATCTTGATGATACCACCGACATCGAACACGACGATCCGATTAGGCTTTGACACTGCGTCTCGAAGGGATCCCTCACCCTTGTCGCTATTTTCAGGTCAGGTTGTTTGATGTTTGAGTTTTTAAGATCTACATCAACTTACTTGAGGTTTGTGACCTTGTAAACCTCGCCTTGACGGCCACCGACAGCATTCCTACCGAAGCCTTCAGCCCCAGGGAACGCAAGCTGAGCAGCTTGTGTCGCAGGAATAGCTGCAAGAGCCAGTAGTGTGGTAAACTTCATCTTGGATTGACGGTGATAAGATTAGCCTCTACCTGATCGTTATGTTCCAAGAGTAACCAAGGTTTATATACCAATTGCAAAAAGAGCCACTGTAACATTATAGGGGAACCCGGCTTGCTCTTCGTCTACCACTGCTAAGGGTTGCACAGGGGACTAAAAACTCCTCCAATGCCTGTATTGCATATACTCGTTTTGCTAAGTTGGTCCCTCCGAGGCTCCTTAACGAGTAATGATCGGGGAATTGGGTTTTCCATTTTAGTAGTGTTCGGAATGTGGTTGGTGGGATTTCTTAACAAGGGTCACCGTCGGCCTGTTTCAGTTGCATAGATGTTTCATCCCCATCAGCGATCATTAGTTGATGTACGGATTAAAGTGGACCACTAAGACTACCCTATATACCTGGCTATTCATATGATATTTTACTGGTAGTAGTTACCTAAAGTCGTAAACTCGTCAAAGAACTCTCCAGGGAGTGGGCTAGTTTAAGAATTAGTGTTCGGAAGACATAGGTATAATTTGCTCTTCGATTAGAACATTACTGGACCGCGATTTAGACCTAGGAAGCTTTTGTGAACCATAGGCCGAGGAGCACAGTGTGCAACCCAGCCTCAGACGAAAGGAATCCCTGAAAGTAGAAATCCTTTCTACATTTTGTCATAGCGTGTCGACTATTGGCAGTCATTGATACTACTTGAAGGTGCCGTTGTCAACAATGGCTGAGGATTAGCAAGATGATTCCTGTGTTATTGCAATACTGATAGACGTGACATTTGTCTTGTCAGTAGTGTTACCCTTGCTTCTTTGCCAAACCGGTTATTTCTCTGTGAACTTTAATAGAGGTCAGAGTAAATACTCCTCAACATGAGTAACGCCAGGTTATGTCATATTGTGAATTATCTATGCTCTAAATATGTGAACACTGATGGCAAGATAGGCTTGTCACTATAGACTACCTCGATTCCATGTTGCGTTCAGTTTATCTTTCAAGCGATGTATTGGCCACCCAACGCTCTTACCAAAGTCGTCTATAAATTCAAGCACCTCTTGTTGCTCCACAGGATCAGTTAATAAACACCCACCTGTCCAGTCAGTGATCTTAGTTAGATGGGACAGAAAGCATTCAGAACTTACAAGTGAAAAGTATATGATGTACGGTGAACCCAGCACCAATCACTGAGGGGTTATGGATGCCGAGACCGATGGCGATACGAAGGTCGTTCAAGGCCGCTTTCTACCATCCAAGTTTTAGTAATCTGGCTTGAAAGAAGATAAACTGACGTACATCTGCGACTACCCGATCCTCGATGGTTCTTAAACTAGAAACCCAGAGCCTGGGTTCAGAGATATGCAGCAGACTGCGAGCCATACAATAGTGTTGATATCCCATGACTGCAAATCGTCAGTCACATTTCTTGGTCAGACAGCATGAAATATACTGACCTTGGGCAGGATTCATCATCCACACCGTGGGAAACGCCGACTTGACCGCAGTTGATGTAGTCCTGAAATCAGAATAATATGGATGATAATGTGTCGGTATGGAATCATGCCATGCGGCAACCTCCTTACCAAGCCGAGCCCACGTTTCGTAGTTGGGTTGTGCGCCTGGGCCGAAACAAGTAGATAATACCTCACAGCAAAGGAGAATAACCCTATTGGCGTAGTCCTCGTCAGTCGTGTTTATGAATGATCTAGAACGTCTGTATTTGTTTAGATCTACTTGTATAGGCTCGCTTTTGATGAGCGAGATGTGCAAATTCTGTCGAAGCATGATCCAACTGGCTGCTTCGCTTAGACCTCCTTGGGCTATGAAGTCAGGGATGCCGTTCCAGAGTCGGGCGCACCCAATTAGATGTGTGCCAGTGTCAACATCTTCCAGGGCATTAATACGCAAATTATAATGATGGCTCTCCTTCGAATGACTTACCACACATTTCCTCGTATAGGCGTAACAGGACCGCCGCTGCTAGAAGATTCTCATCCAAAGATGACATCGGATCATCAAGAATAGGAATTAGAATGCGCAGGGCATAGCTATGATACTCTTCGCTACTTTCATCATCAATACCAGTGATCATCACTTGATGACGTGATGAGAAAGCTAAGATGGAGTAGGCTAGGAGGGGAATTTGGCGGGCCCTCTTTGGTACTTCGCGACCGAAGCGTTTCGAAGGATCGCAGAGATCAATCTAGAAATACGACGTCAAAAACTTCATATCGCCTGGAAGATACCTTAATCGCTTACTCTTGGCGCAAGATGTTGGAGATAATTCACCAAGAGCAAAGCTGCTCGTCGATTGTTTAGTGGCGAAGTGAAACCACATGGTCTGCCTACAGAATAGTCGGATACAGAAGATGCTGGAGAGGATAGCCTTACTAAAGATCAATATGGGTGGTCAATATTCAATGTTAGTGAGAATACTTACTCTGCCCCCTCGCTTGACTTGGACGTTGTCAACTCGCATGCAAGGAAAAGAGACGGCGGCATAACGGCACCGTGGATAGGGGAATTCGCCATCATGAGATTAAAAGCTGGGGAGACTACGTTGGAGTATCTTTAGAGGGGGCAAATCAACATAGTTGACGGAGCCCGCGGGTACAGAGAATAACTGTGAGGAGGTGGGTGAAGCAGTGGCGACTATTATTAGGTAATCAACAGTGCTGAGCCAGACAATTCCCAGCGCAGAAAACACGCTATTCGCGATCGTTTATTCTTGGGAAAATCGTTGTTGGCATATCTCGAATTAAAAGATATGCCAGTGTAGATAAAACCGATGTATATTTGTGATAGTGGAAGATGAGTAATAATTGCTATCATGCAAGTTGTTGCCCCAAGGCTCATGGGGAGCGAGGGCACAATAACCGAGGAAGGGAAAACAAACATCCTCACAATGATATCCCTTCAAGAACCAATAGAGTTCGGTCTTTGGCTTGAGTACTGTACTTGGTGGACTTCCCCGCAAACCATGGCTCAATTCAGCACATTTGTTCCGGAACTAAGCCCCAAGCCAGTGCATTAGCCCCGGAACAAACACCCCAAACCTGAATCTCTTGAATCTGGGGTAGAACGTCACGTTGAATATTCAAGCACCAATCAGCTCCCCGATTTATCGTGTAAATTCAAGGATAGAGTTAAAGCCAGTGCATAGTTCCGTAACATGTTCTTGCTGTATTCTCTATGAGACATCGTTGTCTGATCCACTTGGGCCCGGAGTTACCTCCCTCCCGAGTCAAATACAGGTATAAGTCTCCTGACATGCCCCAACTG
>QHHH01000022.1:0-274498 GCA_004367485.1 Fusarium citri | reverse complement strand
CCCCCCACCCTTACCCAGGTTCGCTCCATGCGCTCCTCCCTCTTCCTCTATGTCGCAGTGCGCCTTCTAGTGCCGAGCCCGGCATCTTTTATAACCATCCAATCCCCCCATCCCCTCCATCCTCCAGATTTCCGTCCTCTCCAAGAATTATCTGCATTCGATCTTCCAGCTTCCCCGGAACTTGATTCCTCCGCCAGCTTACATCAAACTTCCGACCGTTTAATCGAAGGATACTTCTATTCACCAACGAACAACAACATCACATCGATCACTACCAACCACCACATTGGATTCTCTCCGCCAGCTTAGCCAACCTCAATAACAATTATCCTATTGAGCGTTGGGTCTTCCGGACGTCTATCACATGCAACGAGCACAGTCGGCCGTGGATTTTTCCAATCTACTTAACCCTACAGCACCGGCTGAAAAGGAACCCGAGAAATCCCAGCAGGGCGACGTCGAGATGGCTACCGCAGTGACCGTTATTAAGCCTAACGGCCCCCTTCCTGGTGTCCAGTCTTCGGAGAACTCCAACGAGTTGCCCCGACCTTACAAGTGCCCTCTATGCGATAAGGCCTTCCACCGCCTCGAGCATCAGACTCGTCACATCCGCACTCACACTGGCGAGAAGCCTCACGCCTGCCAGTTCCCTGGTTGCAGCAAGAAGTTCTCTCGATCTGATGAGCTTACTCGCCACTCTCGCATTCACAACAACCCCAACTCAAGGCGAGGCAACAAGGCCGCTCAAGCACACCAGCAGCAGCAGCATCAAATGCACCAGCAGGGCATTCCTCATCATATGCTTCCTGATGGAATGATGGCGCCGCCTCCTGCTCCTAAGACTATTCGCTCTGCTCCTGGCTCTGCTTTGGCCTCGCCTAATGTGTCTCCTCCTCACTCTTACTCATCCTTTGCTCTGCCTACCTCTGCAGTTCACTACAACCGCGGTGGTGACATTTCAATGCTGGCCAAGGCCGCTACACAGGTTGAGCGTGAGACATTGACTGCTCCTCCTCACCACCACAACAACAACCGCCATCACCCTTACTTTGGCCATGGAATGCACAGCTCTCGAGGCCACTTGCCTACGCTTTCCTCTTACCACATGGCTCGTTCTCACTCAGGCGACGACGATGACCACTACTCTGGCTCTATGCGCCATGCTAAGCGCTCAAGGCCTAACTCTCCCAACTCAACAGCTCCTTCTTCACCAACATTTTCTCATGATTCTTTGTCACCTACACCTGACCACACCCCCATCGCCACTCCTGCTCACTCTCCTCGCCTGCGACCTTTCTCTGGCTACGAGCTGCCTAGTCTCAGAAATCTATCACTTCAACATAACACAACACCTGCTCTGGCCCCTATGGAGCCCCATCTTGAGCAGAGCCAGTTCCAACAGGGATCGGCACCCACTACCCAGCCTCGCCCTAACGGTATCTCCTTAACAGACATCATCAGCCGGCCTGACGGATCTCAACGCAAACTCCCCGTTCCTCAGGTTCCCAAGGTGGCCGTTCAGGACCTCCTCTCCGATAATGGATTTAGCCACAGTGGCAGAAGCTCGGGGACAAGTAGTCTGGCCGGCGGCGATCTCATGGATCGAATGTAGGACACGACATGGCATCGCAACCACGACATGATGACGACTATGGGTTATAGAGGTATAGAAAGAAACGGCGTTTACGGCTACAAGGCAATCGAATTATATCATCTCAAGAATTGAGCATTTGGCGAGGAATTGGGCGGCATTGTCAAACGAAAGAAAGCATTTTCATTAGGGCGGTGGACGGTTGGTTCCAGCATCAACAAGTCCGGCCCATTTTTGGGGGGCGGCGGAAACTAGATTTCGGATTGCGGAGCACTTGGATTTTTCCCTCTCGGGCTTGCCTCGGAGGACGTCGGAGGCTATAACATTTCCTCTGTCACAAAAAAGCAGTTCAACTTTGATATCCATGAACTGTTTCTCTTTACTTGTTATGAAAAGAACTTCACTCCTGTTACATTTTTCAATCAAAATATCATGTCAAATGTCTCACATTATGTCCTTCCTTCTGTTAATGTGCGGGATCACTACCTTTCTGACGAGGGCCTTGATGGGACTTGATAATGGGGTCGACCAGGATCTGACATGGTAGCTCGCTCAGTGCTCAGCTTAGCTCAGTTAAGCAAGCAAGCCAGTCAGCCCTGGCAGCCAACGCCAACACTACTGGTGCTGGGTGCCTGTGGCCCTCGTCGAAGATTACGAAACTAATACTCTGTATGATGTATGTATAGCGATAGATAGAGATAGACAAAAAGCGCAGGGATAGGTTCCCAGAACAGACGCTACAGTATGTACTCCGTACCAATGTATCAATTAGACTTTCAAGATGCATTATGCCAATGCGATTTACATGATTGTCTGGAATGACAACATCTGATTCACCACATTGCAAAGCTTCTGACCTGATGACCGACGTCACGATCAACGCGTGTAACATGATTAATACTATGGAGGTGGGCACGGGGAAACCAGAAGCTTGAGCATTTGGATGACGCTATCTTGTTAGAGAAGATCGGGGCTAATCTGAACAAGAAGTCCATAGCGGAACCGCAAGCCTGAGCTTGAATGGGAAGGAGACAATCAAAGGGCTCTTTTTTAGTTGGCATTTCTTTTTTGTTTGAGGGGAAAAAAAAAAGAGACAAAGCCAAGGTTTGGCTTAGACTTGTTTCGTCTTGGGGGCCAAGACGGGAAACTATTCCTCGTTAGTGACCCCTTCTTTAGACAAACCCAGATCAGACAGATCTCAGGATGCGTCATATGACGGGGAGTTTGACGACAGGTGGGTGGTTCATGGGGGAATATTTCTGGGGGAGGGCTATTTTGCTCCGGATAAAGAGGAAGGGGAATGTCAGACATAGTTAGCAAACCATGGTAGATATCATGATGATGTTATGATATTGATTGCTTGTTATGCCCATTCTTAGAGAATCTGTATTCGACAGGAAAAAAAAAATAAGTTGACAAGATAATCTGATCTGCCGTTCTCCCCCACCATCTGCCTATGCATCATCAGTATGTACAGCACAGCTCACACCACCTTTCAATACCCCTGTGTCAGTGTGTCGATGGTGAAATGCTCAGATGGTGGTGCTCATCACATGGAAAAGAGGCAGATTGCCAGGTGATACTGTACTGTACTAGCATTGGCCTGCCTGTGCAGTATTTACGCACACGCACACGCGCACACTCTCACCAATTTCCTGTTGTCTCTTTTCCCTTTCACTTATCAACCCATGCACTGCGCTTAATAACCAATGGTTTATCCACACACCAGTGAATCTTCTACAACGGTCCAGTACATGTCTTCGGCTCCTGAGATCAGCTTTCCGGCTCGGTTATTCAGGGCGCAGCAAGTGTTTGCTTTTCCCAGCGGCCGTTCGTCCCTGACTTGGCTTATTTCAATTTCGGCATGTATGCACAGTACTGTAAGCACTCGATGGCTGGCTGGGCTTGCAAAGTCTATCGGAAAGATGGGAAGCCACTAATAAACATCACTTATCAGCGATAACGAGGCGCACCATACCCCGAAGTTTGGATGGGGGCTTTTGACCCTCCCCCGTGGGGTGTCAGGGTGTTTGTGGTGACACAGAAAAGCAAAGAGAGAAAACAGACCACGACCCGAACATTGTGTTAAGAAAGGAAAGGCAAATCAACAGCTCAGCTCAACTGGAAGCCCTCTGACTGGTACGCCTCCAGACTCAAATTCGCAGCTAAAGCATCACGTCAGCCCTCTGAGAGCTTCCAGGTTTTGCTGGCGAATTGCTTGTTCTCCCCTGATAGATACGAGTATCCGCACAGTGGCTCCCTTTGATAAGTTAAGTGGTCCTGCGACTGTCTCTAACAGGTAGTACAGCGGACTACGAGTACGCGTCCTTCAGATACCAAGACTTTGTCTCTGCTCAGCCTGGCTGAGTTCAGGGGTACATCTGTGTTATTGTAATACGGAGCAAAGGGAAAAAGTATTATTAGGCGCCCAGTACTATGGTGCAGGGCGAGACGAGACAGTCTTTAATGAAGTCGAACATCTGATGCCGATACTCTGTACGGTGTCAGGTATTGAAGTATCTCCATGCTCACGGCAATCTCCGCAAAGTTGTTGGGGAATATCAGTTCAGCATGTGAAGCTCAAACAGAGCCATCTACAGTTCCTGATGGGCTCTGGTATCTCGGCCCGGGATGGTCGGTGAAGGGGCATACGATACGCGCCAGGTACCACACCTACAGCCGGAGGCAAAACATACTGTACTGTACAAGACCAGATTGTTTTAGTGGATGAGTCTCTCAATTGGGCCGTATCTCGTAGCCTGAGTGGTTGAACAGCCCCTGACCGCGATAAGGACAAGCTGAAGGTGACAGCCGGTTTGATTAAAGCAGTCGACTCACGGCAACACAAGTCCGCCGAGAAATGTATGGCAAGTTCACCGCTAGAAGCCTGAACGAATGAGAACTATGCCAGAAATCGGATGCAAGCGTGTAGTGGTGTGCAGGAGAAAGCCCGCGAACCCAAAAGAAGCACCATTTCTTGACAAAATTTCCATATCTGGAGTCGGACGATTGATTTGCCAGTTGAAATCCGGGGGTACTGCAAGGTGGGTGGTGTGTGCGCTCTGTCCCCTGCCTGTCCCCCAAACTCCTAGGTGTGGGTGTGTGCCAACTTTAGCTCTGGGCTTGGTTTCTCTCCATGTTTAGCTAGAGCTTACGGATAGAGGGTGCCCTACTTGATTGCTGGTGGGTGGTATTCGCGGGGTCAGGCAACCAAGTCGAAGCTGGGGTTGGAACTGGCGCTTTTGGCTGGTCGATAGGCGATGATAACCTCATGTCGACGACGTCAAGACGTTGGCGATCATCCAAGTCTCCAAAGGCACTTTCGTTCCTGTTATCGCGCCGGGCGCTTGCGACACGCATATGCTTGATTCAAGGATCGCGATTGCGGGCCGTTATCAAGCGGCCACCATGTCTTATCTTTTTGCTTTTGGAAATCAACTTTCTGGGGCCCCGGGGAAACGGACAAATGAGAGAAGGGAGGGCGATCAGTGTTAAACTCTTGAATCAGGGGCCGCGTCGACTTTGATTCAACGTGTCATATCGTCTTGGAAATGCTTAGCTTGGTAGCCAGGAGAATCTCTGTTCCACCACGCCTCATCACCTGGGTAAAGCATGTGGACAACTGTATAGTATAGCGATGTATATCGAACAGCGTGATCTCAGTCTAGCTCGTCGGGTTGCTTCACAACGACCGGCTCATTGGAGCGGTAGATGTTGTGCCGAGCCGAATCGTGCGTGGGATCTATGATATCAAACGACTTATTGATAGCATCCATGGCCATAACTCCTTTATGACCACGTCAAAATCCAATATAACCGGCAGGATGGACGGTGCATTGCTTGCATCTCCGAAACTCGGACGAAGTCTCCGGATCCGATTAAGGAACTTGAATCATTGCTCATGTAGGAACTTTTTGCAATTGCGATGGCGTGAACATCCATCCTGTGGTAATGGTGGGGGTTGAGTTGCTTCAACCATTGCTGTCCCTCGTGTTTCCTAGGTTGATCCTGACGATCGGCGCACATAGAGAAACTTGTGCAAGGGCGTCACAAAGGGATTGTTGTCTACATTGAGCACTTATTGGATGCTGTGGCATGCCTATCGTGTATCAAGTTATTCCAAACTGTAACCTCCCTGCATTTGAATCGAGATGAAGTTTAAGGGGAGTAAGTACGCGCAAGCAGATGAAGGGTCCCAGTATGTACTGCAGTCTGCAAGTATGAACAATAACGGGCGGAAGGTGAATCCGGACGGTCCGTACAGTAGGTACAGTACTGTAACCGAGCAACTTCATCAGGAAAGAGCGAATGAATGTTTCATATCCGTACCTTCCTACATACAACAAACGCCCGCCTAAACGGAACAATGTTAGTTGATCCTTCAAAAAATGGCAACCGCTGACGTCGGTAGCCCTTGAACGACTCTCACGTCTCATAACTACCGCGATGGACTTTAACTCTGACCCGCATTCCTTTCCAAATTTCTCTGAATCTGAAGTTGATTGACTTCGATCTGGAAGGAGAGTCCCCCGTTTGTACCTTACGTCAGTGGAGCTACCTACTTAGGTAGCTACGTCAACCCCAGATGATCGACAGTCTGCAACGATCCCAACAGGAACAACGCTTCCAGAAAAGCAAATTTGCAAGAAGCTGCCTGAAAGTTTAGGGAGCATTCCGCTGTACCTGAAAGGGTAGCCCAGCAACCACCATCGACCGAAAAGATACCTTGATGGAGGAGAAATAGCGAAGGCGGACGGGAATTGTGTTGGCGCCATGCAATCCAGGTGAGGCGACGATCAACTTATTATGTCTGGTTAATTCCAGCCGCGATAGCCTCTCTACTCCCAGCCTCTACAGCGGATACACACGGCACGTCGTTTTAGTCGTGAGACAAGACCGGGCGCTAGGGAAATGAGGCCTTTTGAGGCTGCTCTGACGAGATCCAAGAGCTGGTTCTATGCTGGCTCCAGGTCAGTTTATAGTACAGTATCCGTACACCTTCGCTTTTTAGCCAACGGCCAAGATGTCACAATGCGGACCAAGGATGACGACAAGATTCCTTTGATGGACCGACTGAAAATTTTCACAACCGTATGATATTGTCATCGCGGTTGGTTCCTGATATTCCCAACTTAAGCCCAGAGCCAAGCTCTTGCGGTGGGTATCTTCCCCCACGCACACGCCCCACGACATGTCAGAGGAGCATGGGTCAGCATGGGGAAGCCCCCTTGCAAAAGTTACAACCCTTGCCCAGGAGCTGTCTTCTCGTGCCCTGAGGGGTGTGAACAATTCGTCACATGGGTTGTCAAGACCTTGTTATGGACTGGAAGCGCTCAATACCAGGTTTGTTACGTTACAGAGGTCTTAAGCTAGATTGATCAGTTCAAGGCCACTAGCAAAGGGTTCTACGACGTTTGTTTATGCAAAACATCACGCGAATGTAAAATGAAGTGCTTGCATAGGTCGGGTACCCTTCGTAGGGCGAAGAGCAAGGTCAGAAGATGCTTCTAATCGAATTTGTCCCGCAAGTTTGGATATCCCTTGCCTTGTTGACTTGCCCAGCTTTCTGCCTAGCTTAATGTCGACGTCCCGTCCCGATAAGCAAACCAACAACTGCAGCACAGGCCCTATTGAGTTGGTGTTTGGGCTACAAGTGAGAGATGATAACCAGACAGATGGGACCGTCTATTACCGGATAGGCCATGCTTGGTGCTTCATCCCAACCCATCGGTGCCGGATGTGAGATCAAGCTGAACCGTGGTCTCGGACATTGAACATGGCAATGCTCCTGAGAGGCTTGGCTCAAACGATAGGAGGCAGCAACGAAGCGCCCACCCGTAGCCAACACTGGTGCCCAGTATTGTGATAGAATCAGCCATAGCCCACGGGCTTTCTGATTGGGTTCAAGTGAGCCCGGTGAACGACGATATTGCGGAGCATTGGAGCAGGCACAGAAAACGTGATAAGGCTCGTGGTTTCGATTCGCAACCCTCAATCCTTCGGACCGATCATGCCGGACGTTATTTTGAAGTTATCTGCTCTTCCAACACAACATACAGCTAAGCCCATCACATACTGGGCTTATCAGAAACGCCGAAGCTTGCCTGATCTGGACGAAGACTACATGCTCTTGGATCCATGATTACGGTTGTGGAGATCGTGGTTAATACAGGGTGCAGTGCAGCAGATATGAACAGCAACGCAACGACAACTCTGGAAATATTGAGCGTTTAAGCGGCATTTATCAAGCCTGTCTACGGACTTACGAAGACAATCTGACTGGTGGCAAGATGTTAAACCATACATCTTGATAAATGCCAACAGATTGTCACTGTGAAAGAATGGTAGTGAGGCAAAGGTTTGGAGATAATGAGAGCATATAACGGGGCCCACTGATAATTGACCGAGCCTCAACGGCCAAGCGGCTTGCTGTGGTATTGGGGTGGCTTTGTTATATTGCATGCTTGCATGTGATGGAGATGCTTGACAAAGTTTCTATGTCTTCATCTCGACCGTCCAGCTCAGCCGACGGCTACGACAGACGTGTTTCAGTAAACACCCGAAGCTGCTGGCATGTGTTTGAGCGTCATTAAGACTTCTCCCAAAGTTTGCTCAAACTAATAGGTACTCCTCGAATACGAAGGTTATTACAAATACCGGGAGGTTCGGCCATTAGTCCATGACTAGGACAGTAAGCGTTGAGTCCGGTTGAGTTTGAAAGACCTGTCCTAAAAACCAACACAAGTTGCTGGTACTGCATGATATTTCATCAATCATAATGAATGAGCAGTCGGATATACGGAACTTCTTGCTCTTGATCTTGATACGAGCTGCCAATGGTGACGGTTGCCAGGTTGACTTAACATTACTGGTTATTCTTGAATCCGGTAACAAATCACGATAGCCTATTGCACACTTGAGCCCTTATCTTCGGATATTATGCTCGGGAAAAGCTCATCTTGACAAAGTGAGCCAAGCTATGAGCAACTGCCAGGGTTCAAGCTATATCAATCCAAGCAATTCACCAATCAAAAGGACGCACGTTTGCAGCACAGGTTCTTTTCAGTAATAAGGGACTCATCTTTCAGGGTTCATGGAGAGAAAATTCTTTGCTCGGAGTAAAACGGATATGCCGAGGAATGACCTCGGAAGAAATCGTGTTGGCACCAAGTCTTTAGTGAGACTCCACATGGTTATCGAGAGCTTCTTTTCAATGGCGTCTGGGCGCCCTAGAAAAACGTCAGTCAGTCTCATGAGGGGCGTGGAGCTTAGGTCGAGCGCCAAAGCCGCTGGACCGAGGATAGCAAATGCAACTACCGGCATAACTTTGCTCTGTTTTAGTTTTTTGTGGATTCAGGCGCGTCGTTCTGGCTCAACACTGGGGCGTATACTGAGCTCTACAGTACATGCGTGACGGCATCCCGAGGTGAGGCAAAAAAACAGGCACCAGCCTCGCAGATCCGATCTCGGTGACTGATAAAATATCTTTATTTGGGGTCCCCAGATTTCTATACACGCCCTGTACTGCACTGTTCCCCAGAAACTGCTGATCAATGCGCTACGGTGTGGATGTAAGATATTACAGTACAGACCCTGGATGACAATGACGATGGCTTCACCTTTATCAGGGAAGCGTCCACACCTGATCAAACGAACTTTTCTCCAAGAGGAAGTTCCGTGGGCTGAAGCCATTTCGGCGCGGCTCAAGAGATCATCCTGGCTGTACCTGGAACATATGTGTCATTGTATTGTCAAGAAAACCCTAAGATGCTTGGTATGGGTCTTCTGAGCAGACCAGGGGCCATGGGCGAGGCTTACAGACTTACTACGTAGGGTAACCCGTCGAAATCAATCTAATCTGATGTGGCACCGGTATTAAGAACACTTAGCCTTTGTTTAAAATATGACCGCGAGAGCCGGGAGAGTCTGATTGTCTTCATATGGCTAAGGTCCCAAGATGTAAAGCTTTAAAGGAGCTTGAAAGATCGATGCTTGGGTGTACGGATGTTGTTGACATCTTCCGTTCAAATCACTACTTATATGACTGACAAGATGAGAAAGGAACTGTTTATGTGATGCGCCTTTCCATGCAAGTATCCGATATATTATACAGCTGAACGCTATGTGTCTGAGCAGACATATACAGAAGGGTCACGTACAACCAGTCTGGACAAAAGTGTCTGACCTCGTAGTTACTATTTAACTGCTCACATGGACAACAGTGATGACCAGAAGCTAGGTCAAGGTAACTACCCAATCATTAGTTGATTAGTAGGCAATATAACCTTGCGCAAGAATGATGCGATGCCGTCTTTGCGTGCTCGATCTCATATTTCATACGGAAGACGTGAGCATATAGACATGGCTGCCATATAGGCTTTGTAGGTGAGACTCAATTCCGTCTTATCTTGAATGTACGTGGATTCAAAGTTGCAATCAAGGTAAGTGCTAAGAGAATGAGAAGTAAGGCAGAATATATTCCTATTTACTTAAGTGCTCATTGCCATCGTTGAGCTATTGCCGGTGCTAGTAATAGTTTCCTAAATGAATGGGAGGGATCCGAATCAAATCGATAGCTCCAACAGTTTTATCTCAATGGTTCAAATAGGTATGTATTAGGAACTTGAGTCCTCTCTATATGAAACCTGAGATACATCCAAGTTATTCGTGTGTGCTAAGTGTATTGCAGACCCTCAGTGAACAACAGCCAGAGTAGTAGAACAGGCTCTAGTATCTGAGATAACAATTAATGCGCGAGGGAGACTTAATGGACGAGAGAATGGTTTTGAAGCATCATATTGTCTTGCTGTCATACCCGGGACTTGTGGCGATAAGTTTCTGGGAAGTATTATATTTCAGGCTTCGTTATGGTGTTTCACATAGCTACTCCGAGGACAGTAGGGAATAAGCAGTAAGAACACATATTAGAGCATATGCAGCAGGAATGTTACGACATACCATATTTCACCAGTTGTTGTCAAAAGCATTGCACAATCTGCTTGTTAATCATTGAACCTACTATTAAGTGTGAACCAAGACTGTTACCAGCACAACATCACCATGGGCCAGTGTTGATAACAAGAGTCATACAGGTCATTAGTGAAAACAATTAAGCTCAATTCTGTGCTCTAAACAGTAGAACAATACAAAAGCATGACACTGCATAGATTGTGGTAAAGATTAGAGGGATAGATGACAGCCACCATAATGCCATACTGGATGATTATAACTCTCAGTGCAGATAACTGTATTTTGCTTTGGATAGTACAGTTGTGGAAAAGAGTTTAGAGAATGCTGTGCAACAGGGCTCGCTGACTTGAAGTATTTCACAGTCAGCAAGTCGGCTTGATAGATAACTTTGGTAGCTGCCCCAGCTCCCAAAAGATTGTGGTGAAAGCCTCAGGAAGGAACCAGCAAGTAACCCATGACTACATAAGTAGTCATCGCTAGGCCCTGGTATATAACACACACACACACACTACAGCCTGTCGTGTGTTTGTAAAGTTAGAGTTGAGAATATGCAAGTATTAAGTTTGTCTGCTTCACTTGCATCAACCTTGTCTCAACAGAAATATAAAATGCATCAATTCTCGCATCCCGGAATTTCATTCCCTAAACATTCAATCAAAAATCTCGACATCCAGATACACCCTCTTCCTCTAAGGTAAGCCTCATTTAATTTTACTATATGCAGGCCCTCGAAATAACCGCTTCCCTAGAGTCTTCAACACATGCTTCACCAGACCAACGACATGACTGAGCCCAAAGACATGGCTAAGCTCAAAGTTATGACCAAGTCCAAAGACCGCAATCACACTGTCATCAGGTCTAAGCAGCTTAACATAGCTCGCAGGTGGTATTACGTACAGTCGAGGATGTTGGGTATCCCAGATCGCTGGGGACTTATTTCTACCGGTCCGCCTCCGCGCCAAGTATTCGAGGTTCAGGAAGCATCTAGACTGATGAGCATGTTTTGTTTGAGTAAAGCATTTATGGCAGTTGTGCTATACGAGACGCTCAAAGAAGGCGGTGGCTTCCAGTGGCCCTATGTGTGGATGTCCTTGTCGAACGAGTTGATGTTTCTTTCGGCATTACTGGTATCACTATTCAGAGGACCTCGCAACGACCCCAACTTCGACTGGGGAACTTGGGAACTTGGAGATGAGCCAAATAGAATGGGGTGGTTGATTGCAGTCATGAGTTTTCTGAAGTACCTTTAAAAGGCTTGCTGTGGCCGCATCAAGATGTTATGTCTTTTTGAGACTTCCTAATTAGGAAACTATTGTATTTAGATGTTGACAGGGGTTCCCCAGATCAGATCAGATCAGCTGACGTCAAAAGCCGACCATGAACCTCGGCATCTTTTACTTTACGTTTAGATATCAACATCAATACATCAACAGTCCTTGGTCTCGTTTCTTTTCTTCCTGTGCACTAACAAAATGTCGACTTACAAAACTGCCCAAACCCAATTCATCACTGTAGATGGCATCAAATTCGCCTACCGACGCTTCGGCTCAACTAATGGCGTGCCTCTCACGCTGCTAATGCACTTCAGGTGAGTTTCCTGTCTATATTCAGCGGCGAGAAAGAAGCTGATTGAGAAGGGGAACGATGGATCATTGGGACCCAGCCCTCATAAATCCCATCACGGCTAAAAGGCCTATCATCATGATTGACAACGCCGGCGTAGGTCGATCAGAAGGAGAGGTCCCAAAGCAATACTTCATGTGGGCACAGTACTACATAAACGTCCTTCGCGCTCTTGGAGTCAAACAAACTGATGTGATGGGTTTCTCGATGGGCGGCTGCGTTGCACAAATTGTCGCTCTTAACGGCAAAGACCTTGTGCGCCGCCTTATTCTCTGTGGTACAATGCCCAGTAGTGGTGAAGGCACAGTCTCAGCACCTGATCTTACGCCATTCAATCTCCTCCTAGCTGCTAAGACGGAGGAGGAGCAGAAGAATGCGTTTATGGTGAGTATGTTTGGCGTTTCCGAGAAGAGCAAAGCAGCCGGCGAAGAGGTGTGGAAGCGAATCACAGGCGCAAGGAAGGATAGGACGGAGCATGTTGAGGTTGGAAATGCGAGACGCCAAGCGATTGCTTTTGCCAAGTTTATGGATCCGAAGCAAGCCAAGGATGCGAGTTATGATCGACTTGGGGAGTTGACTATACCTGTCTTGATTGCGAATGGTAAGTTGGACAAACAGCTTTGACGAGAGGTTACTTTACTAACAAATTATAGGGAGTGATGATGTTTTGTTGCCGACGGAAAACAGTATTGTGATGTGGAGGAAACTGAAGAATGCTCAGGCGCAGTTGCATTTGTATCCTGACTCTGGACATGGGTTCCTTTATCAGTATGCTGATGAGTTTTCCAAGTTGATTAATGTGTTTTTGGGAGATGAGTCTAGAGTATCTAGTCGTCTATAGCATGCTCAAAGAACAAGTCTTGCTGTGCTGAATGCAATTGAAATGATTGTATATGCATCAAACGCCTATCTAAATACACCCTACAAACCAAACAAACCTACAAACTCCTTTTCCTCTATGTGTCCATTTGCCACCTATTTACAAAACCAAGCTCAAAGCCAATGACACTTTACTTTTTCTTGCAACTACACTTAGGATCAAACACAACAGGACAATCACAGCAAACATCGTCCTTGGACCAAGTAATATGCGCACCCCAGTTATAAACCTGGTTAAGAGTGTTGTACTCAGAGTAAGCCTTCTTGATCTTACCAGTGGTAGGGCTCAAAAAGACCATATCGATACCGTTGCCACGACCGCGCTTGCTACCCTTGGGAACCTCAAAGTCGCCCTTCCAGTAGAAGGTGAAGGTGTTACAACCGTAAGCGATGGGTCCCTTGATAAAAGCACTAGGGTCGTTGGTCTTTTCGGTGTTGCCGGCGATGAGCTCCTTTAGGTTCTTGAATACAGGAGGGAAGTTGTCGTTCTAAGTATGTTAGAGACGTGTTTGATCGAGTCCAAGGAGACACTTACCTTTGCGTATTTGTTGATCTTGCTAGAAGAGGAAGTCCACCAAATACTCTGCGAATAGAACTTGACATCCTCCTGAAAGATAGTCCTCGCAAGTGCTCCACCATCGGTGATACCGGAAAAGGTAGAAACGTACTTGTTGACGATGGACTCAAGCTTGCCCTTTGAAATGCACTTTGTCGACGATGACTCAGTAGTTGCCTTTGTGTTTGTCTTTGTGTTTTTGTTGTTGTTTGTGTTGGAGGTGGAGCCAGAGCTGGAAGAAGTCTGCTTCTGACCTACAGGCTGAAACTGGTTCGTCTCCTGATGATCATAGTTTCCTCCATAAGCGTTGTATCCGGCCTTGGGGATGCCAGCAGCAGGAAGTAAGTTGTCGGCTCGACGGTGGTGGATGCTTGTAGCTGAAGAGATGGCGCATGCCAGGATAGAAAGGGCGACAGAAGCCTTCATTTTGTAGATGTAGCGTATATAACGTGTGAACGTGAGTATGTGTAAGTATAAGTATATATAACTGCAGGTATCACTTTTGTTTCAAAAGAGTGGATTTGATCTATAAAAGATCAAGAGTGGAAAGAAAAGAGTGTCGCCGGTGTTTAATGAGAGACTGGGTCAAACAAAGCCGCAAACGGGAGAGAAGGAGACTTCGCCATCTTATACCTTCCTTAATGGTGGATCATGGTTGTAACTAAAGTTCAATTGCTAATTGTAAGTTTGAACTACAGAGCTCTAGATGCGCTGTACCTTTGATGGTGGGTGTGGCAACATTCCTGTTGTTCCTGGACTAAACTCGATGCAGCCGATATGGAATTGGAATTGAGAAATAATAAAAATTGATCATCATAGACATAGATTGAGGATAATGACTATTTTATCTTTAAATATGAGATTGATGTGAGAGTGGACTGTCTTGATGAGTTTTGGGGTTGTCTTGTCTCACTTACACGTGGTATCTGAGACTATTCCCACGTCTTCAACGTCCAGGACACAAGTTCTCGGCAAAGTAAGGATTGACTTGTGGCTTGATCTTGGCACATTTGTAAGCCAACCCGAGTTTCCGTCAAGGGGACCAGACATCCGTACAGCAACAGTAAAGTTGACCCAGTGACTTCGGAATGTCGCCATGCCCGACCCCAAAACATATCCGGCGTCTTCTATGTGGATCTTTCCATTTCTTCTAGCTTGAGATCTGGAGACTGAGCTGAGAATCGGGGCCAAGAGTTTCCCGAAGGTGGTGATGGTTGTGGAGAGAGAGTTATCTCAAATCTTTCTTGATCCCACGTGTATGGCTGACGGGATGGAGTCATGTATTTGAGAGAGACTGTGAGAGGCTGATGACTTTGGGCAAATAACCACGGCTTTGACCGAGAACCCTTCGCTTTAACTTTACTTGAAGTTAGAGACATGATTCAAGAGACAGTAGGTTCTGACCAGGGTATACAACTCATGCATCTATTAAGCTACTGTATCTCAAGAGGCTGGAAATCGCACTCCTTCCCTTTCACCAACTCCCCAAACATCATCCCATGAACAAAAGCCTCACCCACAAAGCTAAACTGCCCTGTGCGGTTAGGACGAAGGACAAATGGCGTTCGGCCACCTGCTAAGAGCACTATACGATCCTCCACCCTGGCCTCCTTGGACAGCAGCCCAAGGTATCCTCCCTCTGTCCTCGCCAAACATCGCTCTCTCAGAAACTCTTTAAAGCGAAGAAGATATCTAATCCCCAAAGACTGCCCGCTAGTCCTATCATACAGACCCTTTTCACTACTGAGCACCTCTGATGCTGTTGGTAGTAGATCGGATGTGTCTGTCACTCTGAGGTCTTCTATGGCTTGGCATAGCTTTGAATGACGGTCACTTGAGCTACTTCGACGATGCTCAACCAGGCATTGACGAAGAAGACCTTTGAAGAAAGCCTGGCTTGTTGGTGTCATGTTCCTGGGTCCTAGATGGGATACCAGAGTTCGCCAGAATGCTTCAATTCTGGTGTCTCCGGTTGGATAAACTGATGGGAGTCGTGATATGATGCCCCACCATGCTTCCATTGTATGATCGTTGACCAAGGGGTCCTGCCAATTCGGAGGAGGTGACTTTTCAATCTCAACGACAGTGTCAACTACCAGCGCATCCAGCTTGAGTATGCAGGGTAAGGATTCATATAAGACAAGCTGATGATGTCCTGAGGCTTTGTAACGCTTGTGGTAGATTCGTGGACGGTCTAGTCTTTGACTGAATGTCGGAACCCAAGAAGGAAGAGCGGGAGATTTATGTGGTTGAACAAAAGATAGTGACTCTAATGGTTCCAGATTGTCCATTGCTGAGCCATCCCATGTATGAACACTGTTATCTCCTCCAGCCTGAAGAAGAACTCTACCTGCGTCGGTAAAGACGTCAGGGATCGACTTGGAGTAATCCACCGATATGCCGTCGAGGGGTTTTGAGAGACTCAACAAGGCGAATATCTTATCTCGTGGATCAGAGACATAGAAATTCCAGGTGAGAATGATCAAAGCTGCGAGGCTCAGCTGCTGTTTGTATTTGGCCTGCAGGGCGGGTTGCTTGAGGAATTTCTTTCGTGCTCTTATTCCTTCTATACAATCAGGCCTCGTCCGAATCCTGATGTCAAAGAGCGACAGAATCTCTGTTCCCGGTGAAGCTCGTTCGAACTTCATACGTGGCTTCCCTTGCGATAAGTATTCGTAAGATTTTGCTTCTCCTAGGGTTTCAAATAGGAGAGTGAAAACCTCGTCCCATGGAAATCGGAATGATCCGCATACCAAGATGATATCCTTGGCGAGAGAAACTTCTTGTATGACCCATGTTCTAGAGAACCATGTACGGGTAAGTAATTGTCTCATGCCGTCCATGTCCCAGGGTGTTGTGCAACCTCGCCCTGAGATAAAGTGTAGATATTCTGGTGTGGGAAGCATCGCAGGTTGGAGTAGATATGAGAATGAGTTGTAAAACGATTCTGTCCCGTCGTCTGCTTCTCCCAGCCACGCAACTACACATCTTGCTGAGCCGTAGATATGAGACATTATGGCCACTTGGCTATTGCGTTCTGATATATCATCCTGGTTGATACAAATCGCATCGATCCAAAGTGGCACTTCAGCATCGGTTGTCTCTTCTGCTGGTGAGCTATTCCGACTGTTCCAGTTTTGCAGAATCTCAGCTGTTTCTTGCCACTGATGTCTCTCCCGTTGCAAACAACAACTCAGAGGAGTCCGTCCAGAACGATCAAGAGTATTCATATCCGCGCCCTTGGAAAGAAGGACTCTCACAATCTCTGGGAATCCATTCTCTGCTGCGTAATGCAAAGCTGTCTCTCCAAAGCTATCTGAATAAGTATGATCAGCGCCTTGCTCAAGATACTCGATGACCCGTTTCAAGCTCCCTTTCTCGGCAGCTTTAATAAGACCCGTCTTATTGAATGGCTCCGATCGTCTATTAACATCGGCAAACTCTTCTTTCGGCTGTCGAAGTTGACACAACGCTTCGTAAAGATTCCTTGTGATATAGAACAGGCGGCCGTTGACAACGATCACATGTTTATGTTGAGTGGAATATTCATCGGATGATCCGCTCGGCACGAAGTTTGGGTTACCCCAGGTGTAGGATAGGGCATCGTAGGAAGGTAGATCATGGCGTTCTGTTGACTTGAGATGGAATTCAAGTAGGGGGATACTGTTGATAGAAGGGGTTTTATGGTTCTTTGGTCGTGTTACGGGATAGAGGAGGCGAATCGAGGTTGGTGATGGAAGGGCGTCGTATTCAAAAGTTTTGTATTCCAGAGAATAGTCCATCATGATGATATGATGCTCGATAAAGTATTTGCGTCATATTATCCAAGAGCATATTCCCAAGCTTTTTCATGCTGCATACTATCTTCTTTAAATCAATTCTACCAATTCATCTGCATTGCCACAGGCCATTTATAGTATATCTGCAAGTTCAGGGATGAGCTGCAGCAGCTTACATACACTTGGCACTTTATCATAGCACAGCCCTGCGGCATCCAGTAGGCAATGTAATATTTTCCCTCAATTGAATGTCGATCGCTTTCCAATTTGCAGGATTGACTCAGCCTCGCACTGCCTACTCGATTGAGTTACTAAAATATCAGCAATACTTTAATGAGACGGCCTCCCGATATCTTATTCTTCGGATCTTGGCCAATAAAAGATGCATGTTTCTTCCATGTCTAACCTTCAAAAGGTGTCTCGTATGGCCTCTCAGCCTGGGGTGTGATTCGAGCCAAATGTCTTCGCTGACCAGAGTGCCAGTCTAGAATAGCAGTATGCTGAACAGATCGATTATCCCAAACAACAACAGTTCCGGCCTGCCACTTGACACGAGCATGGAAGTCTGCGCCCCAAGCAATATGCTCAAACAAGAAGTTGAGGATGGCATCAGACTCTTCCTTCTTGAGTCCAACGATGCTTCGCGTAACTAGTAACTGTTAGAATCATATAGCCTTTGGGTAAGGAAACTTACACTGAGGGTTGACATAAAGAGACTTCTCCCCTGTAACAGGATGTGTTCGAACAATAGGATGCTCGTTAACAACAGGTTCCCTCCTCTTAACACTGCCCTTCTTGACACTAGCATTGACCTGCTCAATACCGGAATGAGTAGCCTTGAGCCCATGCAGAAGCTTCTGAAACGTAGGCGAAAGCCGGTTATACGCCTCCACGGTATTAGCAAAGAGGGTATCGCCACCAGTGTCGGGGTTATCCAGCACGTAAAGGAACGTGGTTCCAGGCGGCTGCTGCTCATAAGTGACATCAGAATGCCATGCCACGGAGCTCACACGAGTCTTGAAAAAGTCCTCATATGATTTATCTCCCGCACTTCGATGAACGAGATGGATCTCTGGATGGCCTTCTGGTGAACCCGAGGTGGGATGGATGTGATGACGACCGAAGTAGCCTCCAAAGTTAAGAGCTTCCGAGATGGGCAGATCGGCGAAGTCTTGGTTGCGGAAGGCTACGACTTTGCGCTCTGCTACATAGCGAGCGAGTTCGTCTTTGCCAGCGTCGGAGAGGGAGCTTAGTTGGATGCCTTCTATCTCGGTACCGATAGTAGGAGTGAGATGAGAGACTTTGGTTTCAGATTTTATAAGATTGGGGAAGCTTAGGTCTGCATCCTTGCCATGATCGTGGTGTTCGAAGGGTTCTAGGGGAGGATAGACTTGGTCTTTGTTCCAAGTTGGAAGATAGTTGGGATACTAGTAAGTCAGTTAATAGATGATGACTAAGTGAGTTAAGATGACTTACCTTGGCAGCTGCATGCCCGTCAATACCTTTCTCTTCAGCGTCTCGCTGGTAGGTGACAGGGGAGAGCTCTTTATAGGCACCATCGACGTGGCCAGGGTAGAGCTTGACTTTCTGTGTTTCCGAAGCAAGTTGCGTCGCAGTCTCGACAGCTGAAGGAGCCATTTTGAATTAGTTGTACAAGGTCTTGAAGTCCAGCTGCAGATTCTGATCTGTAGAGATGGCCATCTAGTCGTGGGAGCTATGGTTCTTATATACACTTCTCAATCCCAGAAGGTGAGCATTTACTTGCAGTATTCACAACGCGGGGAAACAAACACTCGGATGCTTCCATCCGTCATAATATCGTCTCGTAATAATCATCAATATGCTTTCGGAACCAATTCTGGGTTGGAGGTATTGCGCAAGTGTCGCCTCTATCGCGTCGATCGGCAAAGCGTTGTAGTTGCATTATGGCTTTAGATCACGCAATTTGTAAGGTAGAGGTGCGATGCGACCCCGAAATGCAAGAGGATTGTCACGGCCAAGAGGCTAAGAGACTATCTGCTTTAGGTGCCATGAGAAAGGATCGCACAATGTTGATACGTCGGATAGGGAGCGTTGTGGTGGTTGTCGCAATCCCTGGGGATGGGTCACGCAATGCGACAATCAATCACTGCCATCGAGGCGAATAATCAGGACGGAATGTATATCATGATCATATAGAGTATTAATATGCTTATAATTGATTTATTTTGTATATGCTGATACTGTCTATGGTGGGCGATGGGTGAGTTATAGTTTGCCATATTCTATACTATATAGGATAACTATCAAACATACTCGAGCGCAACTGAACCTCGACTCTTGCCAACAAGAAGTATACTTCGCATTCATTACTTATGAACGCGTATATATTTAATCTAGATAATCTCGGGGTTGATTCTAGATCCTGGCATTTCGCGGGTTCTCGGTCGGTTCTCCCAACGATTGGTCCGATCAACCTCCTTGGCCAGCACGCCATATCTTGCAATATGAGATATATCGAATCCCCTCAATAGACTACCATTCTATTCCAGACCAACATAGCTTCTTACAACTTAATAGCACTTAGCTCAATATGACTTACGAAGTCTTATCCATAGGTTCTTATTGGCTACTGATCTCTCAACTTCAACCGATGGCGAAACCTCCTAAGCACTTGGACTGAGAATATTGTTACATCTGTACGCCATAGTTTAACATACCTTGTTTCCGATATCGTAGTTTGTACGTGGGGGCTCCAAATTAGCTTGCTATATCCATAGCACGCATGCTCGCCTAGACTTGGGGTGATTTCCAAAGCTCATTGCGACATTGATAGCCCCGGTTTCGCTGCTTGGTTGAGATATCCGATGCGGTGTTGAGGCAAAATTGGTTCCGAGTAGTTAGTAGAAGTAGAGTCGCTATGAGGGAGTGTCAGCTACTTATAAACCAGCCATACATCCATCAGGATCATCCCCATCTCAGACATCTCCGCGGACTCTCCCTCTTTATACCCTTGACAACTACTCATCCATCCATCATGGCTGCAAGTCAAGGTCGTGACGCGACTACTAAATTAGTCGATGTCAAAGACCAATCCCATGTCGACAGCGGTGATGAATCTGCTGCTTCGTCCATCGAACACCCTTTCTCTGATCCAGAGATCGCTGATCGCTGGAGAAAGGTCTACGAGAAGGCTGAGTACGAAAATCGACATCGGTTTGATCCCAGTTTCACTTGGACAGATCAGGAAGAGAAGAAACTTGTTCGAAAGGTATGTTGTCTTGTCCTCACACGACTTGACAGACTGAGTTGTGGTGTGTCTGTTTGCTAACAAGGGGTGCAACTATAGATCGACTTTCGTATTTGTTTATGGGCATGGGTTATGTTCCTATCCCTAGACTTCCACCGACGTAATATCAACCGTGCTATTTCCGATAACATGGTAAGTAAGCTTTCATTCTTTAAGTCCTAAGTTACTAATCATCCTCCATAGTTACCAGAAATAGGCATGAATACCAATGACTTCAACTACGGCCAAACCGTAAGCCTCCTTTACTTGCAACACTATACTCCTACTAACATGAACTCAGATCTTTCTCGTCTGCTTCCTCTCTGCCGAACTCCCCAGCGGTCTAATCAGCAAGAAACTCGGCGCAGACCGATGGATTCCCTTCCTCATCTGCAGTTGGTCCCTAGTTGCAGGTTCACAAGCTGCACTTCAGAGCAGGAGTGCTTACTTTGCTATCAAAGCTCTCTTGGGTCTTTTGATGGGTGGATTCATTCCGTAAGCTTCATCGCCCTCTTACTAGCACCAGTATCTGACAAGTATAGTGACATCGTTCTTTGGCTCACTTACTTCTACAAGTCCAATGAGCTACCAATTAGACTGGCCTTCTTCTGGACGGCGCTCAGTACGAGTAATATTGTGGGCTCTCTCCTTGCTGCAGGTATTCTTCAGATGAGAGGTGTACTTGGATGGGGCGGTTGGCGCTGGCTGTAAGTGTCCGACATCATCTATCACCCAAACTAAAGCTTACATGGTTAGATTCCTCCTCGAAGCAATCGGTACTTTTATCGTCGGCCTCTTTTCCTGGGTCCTCATGCCCCCCGGTCCCTGCCAGACCAAAAGTTGGTTCCGCGGCAAAGATGGCTGGTTCAATGAACGCGAGGAGTACATCATGGTGAATAGACTTCTTCGCGATGATCCTAGCAAGGGTGATATGAACAACAGGTAAGCAAACCTCCTCAGTTATCAATAACCTGACTAACACACGACCAGAGAAGCAGTCAACCTCTCCAAGCTATGGAAAGCCGTCAAGGACTGGGAACAGTGGCCATTATACCTACTCGGCCTCATGATCTACATCCCTCCCTCCCCGTTCAACACCTATCTTTCCTTCATCCTCCGTCAAATCGGCTTTTCCGTCTTTCAAGCCAACCTCCTCGCCATTCCCTCCCAGTTCCTCTTCGCTGTCAACTTACTCATCGTCACTTGGGTATCTGGTCGAGTTAAAGAGCGAGGCATACTCTCGTCCCTATCCAACATATGGATCTTCCCCTGGGTTCTTGCCCTTGTCGTTCTCCCAGGCGATATTTCCCCGTGGGTTCGTTACGCCCTCATCACAGGTCTTCTCAGCTATCCCTACTGCCACGCCATTCTGGTGGGCTGGAATGCCAAAAACAGTAACAGTGTGCGCACGAGAGCTATCAGTGCAGCTTTGTACAACATGACCGTACAGAGCGGTAATATTGCGGCGTCTAACATCTTCCGTGAAGACGATCAGCCATTGTACCGTCGAGGAAACAGAGTCATTCTTGGCATCACATCTGCCAATATTATTCTGTTCTACCTAGTCAAGTATTTCTATATCTGGCGAAACCAAGTTCGCGACAGGACATGGAATGCGATGACCAAGGAACAGCAGCAGGATTATCTTCTGAACACTACCGATGAAGGTCAACAGCGTCTGGACTTCAGGTTCGTTCACTAGACGATATAGATTACGGACTTGGAGGCTATATCAGTTGCATGTCAGATTTTGGGCTTTATACAGTAGTTATGATCAGTGTTTATACTACGGGAAACCCCTAATTGAGCCCTTCCTTAGTTGAGAAGCTATTCCAAGTGGTCACGTACTGTAAAAGGCTGCAAAAGAGTGCAGTAGAAGCAGAGATTGTCTGCCTCATAACTTAATTGACATCTCAGCGTTTCCTAGTCTACTAGAATATTCATACAATGATTCATTCCTCATCCAACGCCTGTACGTGATATCTCCCAAAACAACATGTCCGCCCAGTCTAGGTATGCTTAAAATCACATCGAACTACTCCAAACCTGATGACCCAGCATGGCCGTCAAAACCCCAACGCCGTACTTGCCACCATCCGTATTTCCCTGCCATGTCTCCCAACCAATCCAACACACCGCTGCCAGCTCAAACACGCTCAGCATGGAGCTCACATATCTCGCAGCTGTAGGTGCTCTGTTGTCCTTTGGTTCCCGACTTGCTTCGCCTGTTACCCGCAAAGCGATGGTTCCTGCTGCAGATAACAAAGCAAGCTGCACCTCTCGGCCAAAAGGCATCGGCAATACAGTAGTCAAGCTCCAGAGGACAAGCAACACAGCTAAAGTGACGAACTCGACACCAAGCCTTTCGAATTGTGGGGTACCAGGAGTATGAGCACCAGAAAAGCGATTTGGGGACCCTTGCTCAGGCTCACTTGGCTCCTGACCTAAAGTGAAGCTCTGGCTCAAGAGATCGGCTAACCCGTTTGCCTCATCATTACTCTCCTGGGGCGCAAAGAAGCTGGGTGGCTTGAAAGCAACTTCACTCTCCTCAACTTCGTCTCCGCCCTTCTTTCTAGCAGCACCTCGGAAGAAAATACTCTCCTGCTGCACAGGCTTACTCCTCAAGATAGGCGCATTAGGGGGGTTCCGTAGACGTTGAGATGGTGTGATAGG
This sequence comes from Fusarium citri, assembly GCA_004367485.1. Lineage (NCBI taxonomy): Eukaryota > Fungi > Ascomycota > Sordariomycetes > Hypocreales > Nectriaceae > Fusarium > Fusarium citri. Next base: position 251,159 of record QHHH01000022.1, on the reverse strand, counting down.
TGCGGCAGGAACTTTGTACCAAAATGGACTCTGTGTATTACCCACAGGTGCCTCGCCAAAAGGTCTCCTCCGTCCACTTGAGAGTGGCGAGTCCTGGAAAGCTCGGTACTGGGACTGCGCCGGAGTCTGAGACTCTGTCGGTGTCCAATCCATCTCATCCGAGTCCCGGACTTCCTGCACCTTATGCGGGGTGATGTTAAGGCTATTAAATCGATTAAACGGGCTTTCCGGGGGCCTCAAAGGACTACTAGGTACGTATGTTCGTGGTGTAAACGAGCTGATGTTCGATTGAGGCGATGGGTCGATCTGATGAGTAGGCGTAGGTGAGTCCAAGGCTTCGTTGAGCAAATCGGAAAGCGTCTTTGGCTCTTCTCTCTTGATTCGAGGAGTTTTAGGTTGCTTTGGCGAGAATGCCGTGTCGGAGCTAGCGAAAAGGGGAGTCGTATCGACTTTGATAGACCTTCTCGCTGACGAGTATATCATGATCATAACAACGGACATAACCAAGTGCGCGCTTAATTGAGCGTTTCGAGATTGCGCCTGGCCTCCATCCATCTCCAAAACCCGACGGAAGAGAAAACGAAAGAAGACAATGAGACCCTGGAAGGAGTACCACTGTGTAAATCCCAGTAGGTGTCGAGAGAATCCACGGAAAACTTGCACAAACTGAGGGTTCCACCACGCGGACAGTATGCTCGCGACAACAGCACTGTTGATCAAAGTATCCGCCGATGGAAGAAATGCGACAGCGTAAGCCAAGCCACTCACAGCCAATGTTTCCCAACTCTGATCATCGGGATCATACATTCCGACATCTTGGTGTTGTAGAGTAAAAGAGACTGCCCTGAGATGCCAAAGCATCTGCAGAGTTAATCCTCCCCACCACAATCCCTTGCCCAGACTATCAACCCAATACAAGGCACTTGACTTCTCAGAGGTGCTCTTTCGTCCCCTGCTCTTTTCCATCATCCGTCGGAGATGGTCTGTCTTGGCCGTGTATCCTGCCCTCTTTATCTGGCCGTCAACTCTTTCGGCGCATTCATCACAGACTTGAGGGTATCTTTCCTCCAACCCCTTTCGATATCGATAGTAGTTGCGCTCGAGCTCGGCATATTCGGGGTGATTCGGGTCGTCGGGTAAGTACTGCGCCAGAGATGACGTAAAAAGCCGCTGATTCTTGAGACATGTTGCGCAGAAGATGCTATCTTGAGGTGCAGGGGGGGACGATGGTCGAGGATTAGCGTATAGTGTTGCTGGCGCTTCACGCTCGGTGGCTACTGGAGGATCCGTAATCTCTCCATTCTAGACTCAGTCAGTAACTATTTCAACAAGAAGTAGCTGGATTCATACTTCATCGAGGTAGTTTGTCGCATCGCATGACAGGCATAAAAAGTCGCGAGTGATGCCGTCATATTTAGTATTTGATCGTTTGCCGCAATAAAAGCAGGTCAAATATTTGTTCCCTCGCAGGCGTGGCATTATTTCATGACCATTGCTCTATCAGAGAAGAGAAGAGGTTTAAATAAAGTCGCTCAGAGAGAGGAAAAGGGTTAAAGAAGGGCGTGGGAGTGACAGGCATGAAAAACAAAATCACGATGATGTCCCTTGTTTATTCCAAGTTTAGACCATCTGTGACTGTTTCTGCCGGGCGGTGGGGACTTTTAATGGTCATGACGATCCAGCCCAGTGAGGGTCTGCAGATGGAGATCCCTGTCAGTTATCGTTCCAGAAGGTCGCTAGGGAGTGCCAGTGCCTAGGCACTCATCCATGATAACGGATCTTTAACTAATGCTTCAAGAGCCCTTTATTGATGATAAACTATAAAAGACTTTAAGAGTCAGAATCAGAGGTCTGGTTTGTCCAAAATCTACCACAAAGCTGGATGGTAGAGGTAGGTACCTAGGTACCTGGTAGCTTAGAGCACTAGGTACATTCGGTTTGTCTGTTGCTTTGAAACAGGCAACCTACCGGCAAGCGGAGCTCACGTCACCAGGAAGACAGACATGGATGAAGCTTAACTGTAGCTCACTTCATCTTTACATTAACAGCAACCAAAAGCCAATCCTTTTATCGCATCCACAAGCTCCAACTGCTCACAACCGTCAACACTTCTTAATTAACTGTTTCAGTTTTCATACTCAAGCAATGCCAACATCATGACCTCCCACGCTACATCGTCGCATCCTCTTCCTGCTCCCCTCCATCTAACAATCCGCTTCTCAACTTCTCAACCAGACCTCGAACTCGATATCTCCGCCCCTCATATAACAACAGTTCTCGCTCTAAAACACCTCCTTCGCACACGGCTATCCTCTCGCAGCCGGCTACGGCTCATTTACCAGGGTCGCATCCTACCAGATGGTTCGGCGCTCAGTTCAGTGCTCAAAGCACCTCCGCCGCCGCGCGACAATGACGATCCGAAAGGCAAGGGGAAAGCTGTCGAGGGCGCGAACCTTACAAGAGTCTACGTGAATTGTTCAATAGGAGACGAACTGACGAGTGAGGAGTTGAAAACGGAAGAGGAGGAGGCGCGAGAGCCACCCAAGGATGCGACTGGCGATGATGGAAAGCCTACGACGTCAACGAGACCACGGCCAAGAGGATTTGATCGATTGTTACAATCTGGAATTACGCCTTCCGAGATTGCTACGCTCAGAACACAATTCAACTCTATACACACAGCAGGCTTCACACCAGATGCAATGCCTTCGCCTGATACCTTGCGCAATATGGAAGACGCATGGATAGATAATAATGCAGATGGCCTTCCATCTGGAGCTAACCCTCTAGAAGACGAAAACTCCGGTGTGGGGGTGCTAGACATATTAATTAAGGCTATGATTGTCGGCTTCTTCTTCCCCTTAGGAAGCTTGGCATGGTTGTTGCGCCAGGACGGAATCTGGAGTAAGAGATGGCAGATTTTTGTCGGGTTTGGGGTTGTGTTAAGCCTTTGCATTGGTTTCATCATGGAGTTATCAGGAGACCGGCCATAGTCTAATAGCTGTAGTGTTTTAGATGCTTTATGCAATCCTAGATCAAGACTAAATGTATTTTATTTTGGCGCTCAGAGCCCGGTTTAACAGCAGAAATATCCTCTAAGGCTTGGGCTGTTAAAATACAGTAACCTAAACCTCCGTCTAAATTAGTCTAAGTTCACATAAGGTGATCAAATTATTTCGTCTCTTATGCTCTCGACGACCAATTCTTCCAAGACCCTAACGGTGCTCTAGGCCTTAGAGAACAGACTTTTCGGCACGATGTGCCTTACAAGCGATAGTTGACTCCGTAATTTAGTATACATAAAATGCTCCATCAAAGTACTATATACTAAGGGATCACATCCGATCACAGGTACTAACTAAAGTACATCTTTCCCAACGCGCCAAACTCCCTAGCCCGTAATGTAGCAAAAGATCTACATGCTATCACCCTTTTCGTGGACTGCTTTCCGTCGCATTATAACTAACTATAGGTACAGACTTTGGGCAGCAACAATGTCTCTGCGGACCTTGTTCAAACTCTCCTCAAACTTCTTGGTCAAGTCGTCGTTGCCCATGACCTTAGCGGCCTGAGCCATCTGTCGAAGAAGCTCTTCCAAACGACGGAAGAGACGAATCAACGAGCCTTCGTAAACATTTGTCATTTTGCTAAGAAAGAAAGTCAGTAACAGGTACGTAAAAAGAAGCATTGCCGGGTGAGTAACAGAAGAATTGTCCTCTAAGGCTTAGGCTACTATAATAAAGAAGCCTAAGTCCTAGTCCAAGCTGGCATAAAGTGACTGAATTATTTCGTCTCTTATGCTTTCGGCGGCCAATTCTTCTAAAAAATATCCTAAGAATCACTAAAACTTACCAAATCTCGATAAATGGTTTTCCTTGGGCCCAGGTATAGACAGTCTCCATGAGCTGCCACTTGAGCTTCTGCACGTATTCCTCCTCGTTGACATCAAGTTTGCACTCCTGGCTGACCTTGGCGATGATACGGGCCTTGGCCTGGATCTCGCGATAAGGCTTCTGGAGCTCCTCCTTAAGCGCAGGGGCCTCAACCTTCTCATCGAAGATGAAGCAACTCATTACGGCAGCGCACATTTCTGGGCTAAGCTCGTTGAAGAATCGGTCGAAGAGCAACTCGGAAAGGAGAAGCTCATGACCCTCTGTAGAGGAAACCTCACAAGCGACACGGGCCTTAAGCTGGACGACCTCGGAGTCGTTGATGAAGCCTAGACGACGCAAAACACGCTTGCGCGACTTGAGTTCGTCCATCTGAGCAATACTGTAAGCCTTGGCGATTGACTTCTTTGTCTCCTTGACCTTCTCAGTGAGCTTGACCTTGGCGTGGTACTGGTCCCACAGAGAAGGAAGAAGAGGGGAGAGATGGAGAGGGTTGGCCAAAAGTCTAGACTCAAGGACTTCGATCTTTCGCAGGAGCTTCTTGAAAGACTCATCAGTGATCTCCATGTTCTCGATGGGATCCAAAACAGGAAGACCGTCAGGGAAACGACGCTTGACCTCCATAAGCGACTTAGTGAGCGTATCCCTTTCACTATCGCTCTTCAGACCCTCCTTAGGCATAAAGAGTCGGATCTGGCTGATCGCCTTGATGCAGGTCAAAAGGCAAGGGACAACCGCGAACTTGATGTCTTCCTCATCACTGCAAGGCTTGATTCCGGGGGGCATCTCATCGGCGGGCTGTCCTGAAGGGAAGTCGGCGCTAGACCTTGAAATCGGGAGGAGAACATCGATAACATGAGCCTCCTGAGGAATGTGTTCGGGCTCATTGAGTTTAGGCGCACGACGAGGAGTCTGGTTGACGATGACACCCCAGCCGAAGTCGGTTCCATTGCCAGCGATAGTCTCGTTCTCGTCCTTGGGGTTGTAGATTTGAACCAGACGGCCGGGTTGGAGGTACGAGATACTGTAGTTGGGGTGCTGAATCACGGTTCGCATATCCCTGGTGTAAGCGCTAAGCTGCTGTCGAATCTGGTAGTAGTCCTTGACGGTGGACTCATCGGCGATGCTGGTGCTATCACGCTCTTGTTGCAACGACATCAATTCCTTCTCCAATTGTGGGACACTAGCAGCGTTCTGAAACTGGTGGAAACATCGCTCCAACATGAACTCAGGTGAAATAGCCTCAATACGAAGAAGGTTCAGAATCATGTTGTAACCGAGGTAGAAGGCAGAGTTGAGTCGGTCCTGGTGTCCTGTAACAATCTCCTTGGCGGTGTCGGGCTCAAGCTTGTCGTCGATCATCATGATGACGATACCACGGGCATCGAGGCCACGACGTCCAGCACGACCGGCCATCTGGATGTACTCGGACGAGGTAAGAGGACGTCTTTTAACGCCATCCCACTTGGTAACCTGGGTGAAAACGACAGTCTTGGCAGGCATGTTGAGACCGATAGAGAAGGTCTCAGTCGCGAAGAGAACCTTGATCAGAGACTCCTGGAAGAGAATCTCGATAGCCTCCTTGAGAATAGGCAGCAGACCGGAATGATGGACACCAATACCACGCTCCAACAGGGGAAGCAAGTTGATGATCTGAGGGAGGTCTCTGTCCTGCTCCGACAAACTCTGAACAGCATTGCCAAAGATATGGCGAACCATGGCCTTTTCAGAATCGTCGTTGAAGCTAAGAGTAGAGATGTTCATGGCCATATTCTCACACTCTCGCTTGCTGAAGTTGAAAACAATAACAGGGTTGAACTTCTTCTTGATGGTCATTCGAATAATCTTGGCAATATCCGAGCCATTGTCAGCGCCACCCTTGTTGGTCTTCTTATTCTTACCCTTTCCTTTTTGTCGAGCGTTAGGGTCGTTGGGATCGGCTCCCTTCTTCTCCTCAACCTCTTGCATAACCTTGTTGAAATTCTGCTCGTTAAAGTTGCTCTTCTCGTCGACGATAAGTCTGGCGCCACTACCACCGGCAGGGAAGAAGTAGTTCTGAAGAGGAGTTGGTCGAAAATCGGTGTATACGACGTGACAGGCCTGGTGGTGGATCTTGGCGATCCATTCGGCGAACTGGAAAGCGTTGGGAATGGTGGCAGAAAGGAAGACGTATCGGACCTTGTCGGGAAGCATAATGATGGTCTCCTCCCAGACGACACCTCTCGTCTTGTCTCGCATGTAGTGAATCTCGTCGAAAACAACCCAGGCAACTTCTCGCATGATCTCGGAACCTCGATACAACATAGATCGCAAAATCTCTGTAGTCATAACCAAGCAACTTGCTGTGGGGTTGATAGTAACATCACCAGTCATAAGACCAACATCTCCAAAGATAGACTCGAAGTCTCGGTACTTCTGGTTACTCAAGGCCTTGATAGGACTTGTGTAGATAACTCTCTGATTGCGCTTCAAACATTGCGCAACAGCATACTCAGCCACAACAGTCTTTCCGGCAGAAGTATGCGCAGAAACAAGAACACTTTCCTCGCGCTCAATGGACGCCACGGAAAGACTCTGGAAAGGATCGAGCTTGAAGTCCCATGTTCGCGCGGGTTGCTCGGGGGCCTTGTGCTCGGAAAGAGGAACGTATTCATAGTCCAGATCTGGGGGTAAGGCGACCTGATGTTGAATGTTGTGCGACAAAACGAGAGATGAATCCTGCTCTGTAAAAGTGGCCGCGCCAGCAACCTCTCTTGACTCGGCAGTCTGGAACGTGTCAGTCATGACAGGTCCTACACCTTCCTCCTTCTTTCTTCTCTTGGCATCCTGCTGGCTAGCGCTCTCTTCGGAAGACTCTTCGTCGGAAGATTCCTCATCTTTGGACTCCTCAGTGGTGTTGTGGTCCATGTCGACATCCTCAGTCTTTGCCGCGTCGCCGTTCTCGCCATTTATCGCGTTGGCCTTTCTCTTCTTCGTCTTGTCGTCCTTGCGGTTCTTTTGCGACACAGTCTCGTCTTCGCTAGGGGCGTCCACCTTGCCCTCGAAAACATCGAACATCTCATCCATGTTGGCGATGTTTTACTGGCGACCGGAAGCCGATCGCTAGCTGCAGGAAAAAGTGATCGGGATCGGGAAGTGGCTGGTGAATGTATTGGGATTCTGACGTCGCGGGAGAATCAACACCTACAAGGTAGAGGTTTTGTAAAAGTTCCTTGAAAGACAAAAATTTATGGCCTGAAATTAGGTAAAGAGTAAAGAGTGTCGCTTGTGACACAAGGAATCGATCGATCGTTCCAAACTAGGTACTCATTGTACACGGGCAGACGGGCCTACCTAGGTAGGATTAAAAAAAGTTGGTTGGAAAGTGGGTTGCCCGGCAGAAAAAAAAATCCCCTGGCGACGAGCTGTGGGCGGTGAAGCTCTGGCAATTGGTAGGCACTACTTACTAAGTACTTAGGTAGGGGGTGAAATAAAACAAGAGACTCGATAAGGTACTATACCACCAAAATTTGGTGGGGTTGAGTCTCGTGTTTTTCTTCGCCCCGAGGGTTAGGTAGGTCAGATAATGACAGAAAGGTTATTCCCAAGGCTTAGACTACTAAAATAAAGTAGCCTAAACGATGGTCTAATCTGGTCTAAGCTAACTAAATTATTTCGTCCTTTATGCTCTAGACGGCTAATTCTTCTGGTACCCTGACGAAAGCATAGTAGCTGAAGAAGTGTTTGACTACTAACATTTTGGATGAAGACGAGCTTTTATGGTACTCACCATGATACTAATTCTCTGTGACTCACGATATATACCTTTAGACCTGGTCTTTAATTAGCATTAGGTTTAATCTGTAATTGTTAATGTGTTGTTTTGTCCGTACGCTCTGAAGGTCCTGATCCTTACAAAACTCAAATAGGTGTAGTGGCTGCTACCGACGTCACGTCCCTTGCGATCCAGATAGGTGACAGAAGAATCGTTCTCCAATGATTAGGCTACTAAGATAAAGTGGGCTAAATGGCGGCCCAATCTGGTGTAAGATGACTCGATTATTTCGTCTCTTACACTCTTGGCGGCCAATTCTTCTGACACCCTGACGACGATCCAATCAGCCAACGGCAAGTGATTGTCAGCAAGAGCCAAGTCCCTCGACACGTGACCTACTAGCGTTTTGCTCCCAAACCTCAGACCACCATCTCTGACCTCGGATGCTATCATCACTGACACATACCCAAGCTTCCAGCTCCCAATCTCCACTCCTCAACGTCAAGGTGCGTCTGCATTCAAGCCATTGAACTGCTCAATATTGCTCTACCAACTTTCGCGAACCGAATTGACCCTTTACTCGTATCGCAGATGCTCTCCCGCGCCGCTACCCGTACCACGACCTCTCTGGTCACCAAGCGAGGCTTCCAGACCACCCGCGCTCGCATGTCCTCGCCTTACCACTACCCCGAGGGCGCCTACAGCAACATCCCCTTTAACCCCCGCAGCAAGTGGTTCGGCGTTGGCTACTGGACCTTCATGGCCACCGGTTTCTTCGCTCCCTTCGGCATTGCTGGTGCGTGGTTTCTCTCCCGACGTCTCCCGATTCACGATCCGGATGCTAACTTGCAGCGCAGTCTGGCAGACCTACAAGCCCCAGTAAATTCGTCGCTGACGGACTGGGTATGTTGCTTGGTTGAAAGAACGGAAACCTTGCGGCGGAATGTGGTGTACATAATCGAAATAGATATCAGTCACTCTCGACTCGATTCGAAATTTCATTTGTCCGAACAGTCATATCGAAATTATGCGTGACATGCGAGTGCATTGAATAATCAGCTTCAAATGCGATACAAATCTCGGCCAACCGGAGCTATTGATATACAGAACGCTTACGTCCTAGGGTATTATTCTATCTTACTTAAAGTACAGTGTAGTACATCTTTTGTTACATCATAATCTCGTCCCATCCTTTTTATATCGTCGATATGATGGGCCATCCCAGGCACCCGTCGGCGACTTCATATCTACGCCGGCCAGAATGCTCTGCAGGATCGACTGTATAAATGGCAGTCGGTCCGATGGAATATCCCAGCGCTTGGCCATCTCATCGTACACTTGGACCACCATCTCATCAGAACAACACTTTTTGGTTGCTCGCAAAGCCCAGATGACCAACCATCTGTCGATGGTGAACCCTCTTATACTCTCATCTCTTGCTTGGTACATCGCTTTCAACACGCCTTCCAAGCGCTGCTCACTCCACTCAGAGCTAGTGAAGCCGCCGTGAGAGTAGAAACCCTTGAATAAGGACAGGAAGATAGTGGCGTGGATCGGGATGTTGAGAAACTTCATCTCATCGAGGTATTGCGCGACTTTCGGCAGGTCTCCGATCTTGACTGAGTAGTGCTCCACAAAGAGCCTGTAGGTGTGAAGGTTTGGGGAAAGCTGCATCTGCTTCTGCAGCGGCTTCTGAAGCTCCGGGTGCTTCTTGCCGATTCTCGTAAACATCATCAACACTTTGGTGACAATCCGACCCATCCCGTAGTCTCTATCCGGGAGGTTGGGCGCCATCTCATGCCCTAATTTCATCCTCTCGTATGTCAATTCCGCTGCTGACTCCTCGCCGCATCGCAAAAGACCTGATATTACACAGTTGAGCACAACAGTGTCTATCATCTCGCCGGCGTCGACCATGTCCTTGTAAGCAGCCCGAATTGCGCTCGAATCCATCTTGAGTCCGAAATAGTGTATCAGACTAACATGATGGTATCGGTTATACTGAAAGCCTCGCTTCTCCATCTCTCTATACATCATGTCCGCAAGAACGAAGTTTCCCGCTTTCGTGGCCACATCAAATAGGATATTAAACGTAACTTCGTTTCCCTTGACACCGGCCGTCAGCTCCATCTCTTTCCACAATCTCAGAGCGGTGTCCATTTCGGTTGTTGTTATACGAGACGAATACTTGGTAGCGAATGCCAAAGCATAGTTCCAATGCGCTTTCCGTAACGTCAATCCTGCGCTTTTGACATCATTGATCAGCGCAAAGTAACGCATCATTGACTCCGAGTTTCTCTTTGGTGGTAATCCCATAACCTTGAGTAGTCTATTCCGCCATTGCCAAGTAAGGTGCAACATCCTCTGTTCAGGCAATTGAAGATACATGTCGTATATTGGCTCGAGGGTCGTTCGGTATGGATGGCGCAGCTTATATGAGATGGCATTGCACAACTTGACGATCAACCTTTTCGTTTCGTCATCGGTCCTGAAAGTTTCCTCCTTGGATGGATATTCCACATCTCGCCTATTTTCCGAAACCTGCAACTTCTGGCCGTCCGGTTGGGCATAACCGCTCCGGTAGGGATCTTGATAATATTCAAGATGTTCTTGGACTGTCGACAAATCTTCTTGGGGTACCAGAGCCTTCAGATGCCGAGGATCGTGTGCGTATTGGGTGTGAAACCTCTGGTTTACTGGAGGCATCGGAGCTTCGGCGGCGGAAGAGGCGGTGCTATAGTTGTTCTTGATATGTCGGGATCGTGGGACCGGCAAGACTCGTCGAGCCTGAGTGGCGGGTGTAAAAGTCGAGAGAAGCCATAGCGAGCTCCGGGAACATGAAGTCGAATTCGCACTCGGAGTTGGTTTCCTTCTTTGCGGCGTCTGTTCTCTAGCATCTCTCGCACAGCAGAGGCTCCTCCTTGCAGTTGTAACCCCAAAACTGGCCGACGGTCGGTTCGAAAGCACCGCACAGAGGGAGCCGTCTAATCGACTGGAGACTTTCATGAGCTCCTCCTCATGATGCTGCGAGGTCTGTTGCGTTAGCCGTAGCTGTTGAATTTGTCTTGTACAAAAAGTAGCAAGGATGAATGTTTAAACAAGACAAAATGGCGCTGAGAAAGAAATCAGATCGGCAATCTCTCTCAGGGAAGAGCTAACGGCAGCGCAAGTTGGGGACGGAGGAGGCTTGTTCTTATGAGTGGGACCTTTTTTGAAATGCTTTTTTGCTACACTATGATTCGCGCCAAACTGCAGATAGGTACTCGGCCAAGTGGGTTACAATAAAACCCGCACACTGAAACACATCTTGAGGTGTGTAGAGATAAACAACAGCGTATAATAAGGCAATATGCATAGAAATTTCAAGCTTAAAAGCATTAAATGCATAGCATTGTCTCATATTTAAGACTGGATTTCATCTTGAATTGTTCGTAAATTAGATCAGCCCAATCTAACGTCACCTTAACATCCAGTATTATGTCAACCCACCTTGACATCCCGCAGTCGGCGATAAGATTTACCGACGAATCTCCAAAATTTCCACTTCAACACTACGACATAGAACCTCATGCCACTGGCTTAGTGAGAATTACTCCCAATTCAGAGCGCCAATTGACGATGTAAGCTCGGCATTTTCTCCCGCCAGTACATACCTCCAACAAATACTGATTGTAACCGTAGACTTGGCCATGGGAGGCAGACAGATCCGACCCGCAAGGGTCCTCCAGACCGTGACGCAGGAACTCAACCACACCATACTCGGCGGCAAGACGATCCCTACGCCGCCATGGTACAATATCATTCAATCAGTCCCTCCCGCCGAGACCCTCGTCCGAAACGTCACTCCTCGACTCCAAAAGGGTTCGCGCAAACAAACAAAGCCAAAGAAACTCTTCCGACCTCAAAAGATAACATACGTCGAAGATACACTACGAAGCACTTTCTACAGAGACCACCCTTGGGAGCTTGCGAGACCTCGTGTTATTCTTGAGTCGGATGGAAAGGATTACCAGTACTGCGATTGGAGCAAGGGCTTGAGACAGCCCAATATTCCCCTGTCGGGAGAATGGCAAGTGCTCCGATCTCGTGCGAGACTGTCATTGGGCTAACATTCTGTACAGTGTCATCCAGCGCCAGCTGTGGCTGATAAATCATGATAAACGTGATTTGAAAGAGGCATATGATATCGTTCGCCATGAATTCTACCGTCTGCGCCAAGAGGAAGAGATTGAGAAGCGAGTGGCTCAAGAGGAAGCCAAGCATGTAGGCGCTTACTTTGGCCAGACCCGCATCGATGTCGCCCACACTCTCGAAGACCGTGAGTTCGAGAACTGGAAACTCTGGGCTGGAAAGGAGACAGAGCGCATGGAGCAAAGCCGCAATTCGGAGATTGAGGACTTTGGTCTGGAAGACGAGGCGGAGGCCGTTGAGGATCCAGAGGACCAGCCAGAGGTTAAGGCTGAGGCCGCAGAGGGCAAGAAGTCACCTTGAGGCGGATGATACCCGTCATGTACACAACCTTGTATTATTGTCTATGTATCAGAAAGCAAAATTACGTATGTTCCAAGAAAGACTCTTGGGTTGGGCCTCATCCCGGATCTTTCCTCTATTCCAGTCAATTGTCTCGCCGAGCATTGAACACCATCTCACCACAGTGCCCAACTCCATACTTGTCGGCGACCTCCCTGTGCTGCACCAAAACGTCTGCGATACCGGTGTAATAGAAGAGCTTCCCAGTGATGCTCAAGGTGGTGATGCGCGCCCAAGATTCGATGTAGATTATGTGCATCGAGGTTTCTGGAACAATATAGAGAAGCTTGAGCAAGTGGGCTGTCAATCCAACAAAGAAGCCGGTGGCAGGTCCGTTGGTGAAGATGCATGTAGGGTACCGCATCCGGGCTCCAATGTCATTGGTGGGAGGCGTCATGAGAGCTGGAAAGATGCCGAGAACGCTAAGGAGCGCGGTAAAAGGGGTGGTAAGGAGTGACTGGTGAATTCGACGAGCACGAGCGACGGTGACAGTGTCGTAGGTTCCAGGCTCTTTGCCCTTTAAAGCGCACAAGGCTTTGAGCTCAGCTTCGTAGTCTTGGAGATGGTTCGCAGACATGGTATCCCCAGAAGAAATGAGATAGCGACGGTGAAAGTTGCGAAAACTGCAATAACCATCATCCATCATCATGAGCATCTCCTTAGTGTGACCGCCAGAGCCCAGGACAAAGAGGTAGTAGTCATGAGTGTTGTTGCGTTGATGGCGAAAAGCCTGTCTGCTGGGTCTGAACTTGCGACGAGCTCTAATGAGCTGTGTGTGACGAGCCTTGTTTTTATGTCAGTATCGTTCTTGATGTTAAAGAGGTCGAACTTACAGTGAAGAAAATAAGAATAGCATTGCAAATGACCAAAAGGGTGAGCAGAATATTGGCAAATTGAGAGGAGCTCCAAAAGAGTGCAGCAAAAGCGAGGGCAACACCTCCTAACCCAGCCAAAATAAGGGTTGGTTCCATGGTTGCGGTTCAGACTTATACGAAGTCGAGTTGGAGTTGGTGAGGCCAAGTGTTCAAGAAAGATAGAAAAGGTCAAGTTCTAGAATTTCGTAGGTTTGCGGCAAAAGTTGGATATTGTCTCACGTCAGAGACACACTTTGAACGAACCTTGATTCAGAATCAACTCAAAGTTTTGAAAGTGATACAAAAACTTAAGTTGGTTCCTTTTTTACTTGTACTGATGAATGAAGTTGAGAGTGGATTCTGAGCTGCTGAACAGTGCCAGGCCGGCCCACTAATAGCCCAGCTGCAGCTGCAGCTATCTTATTACTGCATCAACGATTGAAGCGTGTAATAAGTTGACTTGCTGTACGCCTCAAAACATCAATCCAATCAGCTGCTGAGAATGTAGGAGATAAAATTCATAAAATCATTTCCATAATTTATGACGGAGCCTTTCAGTCTGCCCATTATTTTATATACTCACCGTACCTGTACTCAACTTCACTTTGAATCTCACCAAGTTCCAACTACCCTGGATCAAGTATTAAAATCAACATGTGAAGCTAAACCACCACTTGGTGGCTTACTATAAACAATTTCCTCAAGAACAGTCCTTTGAATGTGTTTCCGATATCCCTTTTCCTTCCTTCATATTCCTCAAAGTTGTGTTTCGCAATACAACCCTTTCAACAGATAGCCAGAATCATCGTTCGACCATTGCAATACCATAGCAAACGTATTCCAACCGGACAACCAAATAACCACAAACCGACAGTTAAACCATATCATAACCCATCCCCCCTTTAGAAGAAACGACGCTTCTTCTTGGGGGCGACAACTTCGTCCTCGAGCCACTCGGCTCCCACAATCTTTCGCATAGCATCTCGTGCAGACTCGTCGATCACGTCCTTCATTCCTTCACCAGTAGCAGCTGAACACTCAACGTATCTCTGAGCTCCAATGCGCACCGCTTGCCATGAAGCCTATGAGGAGTTAGACCCTTCATTTTTAGAGTATGACATGGGAAAGGTGACGGTAGAAAACTCACTTCAGTAGGACAGACGCAGCAAGTAGGATATGCTATCAGCTCCGAAGAAGAATCCCCAGAACCAGAATGATGGTCATCCAAAAAGCACTGGTCGCGAAGATCTTTCTTCAAACCGACTAGATACAGCAGTGGTTCGAAATTCGCAGACTTGGCAAAGCCACCATTGGAGGCATGATGCCACTGCATGAGTTAGTTCCTATCTCCTGGTTATATAGCATGTCTACTTACCCATTGAATGATTGTATACAGGGACAACTTTTCTGAGACGTCGAAGCAAAGAAAGATAGCATCCCATTCGATGTAAGTTAACTTTTCGACTGTGCTCAGGTCTGGTACGCCAGAGGTATCCTACATCTCCATGCGAACTGGCTGGTTGTGGTAGACTCGATCGTTGACATAGGTTTCGTACAGAGGATTGGCGAATGCATCAGACTACTCATGTTAGCTTACAAACCCAATGAGTAGAGATCAAACTTGCATGTGGGAAGTAACCATAGCGAGATCGACTATATATAATCAGCATAAACATAAATACACCTCCACTGCATGGACATACAATAGAAGAGAGGTCTGTCCAGACGATTTACTTCCGACAAACAAAAAGTTCAAGCGAACAGGCTCACGGGGGATTTCGACTTCTTGCTCCTTTCTCTTGCGCTTACGACTCATGAGACTGAGCAAACCTCGCCGGTTGCTCTCCGCACGTCGCTCTGTCATGCCAGAAGCAGGGCGACTGGAAGGTGTAGAAGAGCGACCAAACAAAGGGGTAGCAGCGCGGAGAAAACTCATACGTGTAGAAGGACGACGTCGAGGAGGAGATGCGTCACGGAAAGTCTAGAAATACTCAATTAGTTTTGAATAACCTAGTCAAAAGAAAGTACGTACTAGTCGTGTTGCAGGGCGTTCGTTAAATCCATCGCCTTCGAAAGGATCATCACGATCAAGACGACTGGGAACGCGCTGACGCCATGAGTCGATGCGGTCCTCCGACAGCATGTTGGGAGCGGACATGAGAAGAGCAGGAGTAAATTAAACGTGCGAGAAGATAGTCGATGATGAGGATAAGGAGAAATTCTAGCATAGTGCGATGAGCTAGATCATGAGGAGTTTTTAGGGGAATGCAAGAAAAGGTGAGGTTTGAGCGTGTTGGTACAAGGAGACAGAGGTTAGAGAAGAGAAGATTTAATGAAGCGCGTTAACTTAGGGAACGCGTTGATAAAAGAAACTAAGAGGATAAACGTTTGTACGTTATTGCTTAAGTCGATTTGGTGATGCATGCGTGGATGTGTGGGCTAGCTTTGACACTGGCAGCAGCTGGCAACATTAGGTAGTCCACCACCCGCTCTCTTCAGTCTCTGGAAACCCGTAGGCTTACTAAACTACCTAGTAATAGTAAGTCCATATCCATACCCAATCTATCTCATAAACAGTCTACAGATCATCCATTGCATCAGCCATGTTGACTATATCCGCCCTCCTCAACCTCGCATCATCAACACTCAACAACTCCTGAGGAAACCAATCCTCCAACTTGCCCCCGGGCCTTCCAACGCCTTCCTCCAGCTTCTCATCCTCTTTTCCAAGAACCATGACCGCCAAAGCCGTTCCGCAAAGCCAAGCCCAGACCATACCCTCACCACTGAATCCCGCAGCTATCCACTCCCCTGAATCTTTCTTCGCAGCAGAACCGGGAGCTCTTCCAACGAACGGCATCAAATCTCCTGTGAATCCAATAATTCCTGTCCACGCTTTAACGAGAGAGCTGCCTTCTCCCCATTGCGGTTCAAAGATACTTGGCATGACGCCCCGGATATGGATCTGCGGTAGAATGTGGGTTTGGCTATCGTCCCAGACTCCTATTTGGTCGATACCCTCTTGTCGACTTCGGAAGAAGCCTCCTCCTATCATGAGATCACCCGGTGTTCCATCTGGCTTATCTGGCTGTTGGGATACGTAGTCAAAGCCTGGGTTGTAGATTGGTGACCAGGAACGGTTGCCGTGGCAGGATGGGAATGAAGCACCAGGACGCTGAGCGCTCATGTGAGCAATTGCACCGCAGAGGGATCCTCTAACTTTAGGAAGCAATTGTCCTGCGTAGGCGTTCGTTGTATGAATCACATGCCTCGCCTTGATGCTTCCGCGAGATGTCGAGACTGTGTAAGAACCGTCCGCAGCTTTGGTGACGCTCTCAACGGGTGTATGAGTGTTGATACTCAATCCAGGGAACCTCTCGAGCAGGTCATTCCATAAACCTGTGACAAGACGATATGGCCAGAGTGCACCAGCTGTGTAAGACAAAGCACCTGCCACAAGCTCATTTACACCGAACTGCCACCATCAGCATAATAACATCAGTCATAGAGATCACAACTCACCTTGTTCCTCGCCTCTTCTGCCTCCCAGATTGTATGCTCTTCTTCAGGCATCCACTTCCTAGCCTCTTCCACCTGCTTCTTCGCACTCTCAAACTCCTCCTTGCCCAGATAAAGATCCACTGTCTCAACCTCCCTAACATCGCCTTGTCCAATCTTCGCTCCAACCTGCTTCATCATTTCCAAATGACTTCTCTTGAACCTCACAACCTTACTCGCAACCTCGGGTCCCAATCTCTTACTGAACATAGCGAATTCGCTGTACGGCGAACTCTTAATATGACCACCATTTCTACCTGTCGCGCCACTGCATATCTGTCTCGCTTCACAAACCACCACTCTCAATTTGGAATCAGAAAGTTCAAGAAGTGATTTCGCTACCGCTACACCTGTGATGCCGCTTCCGACAATGACGACGTCAGCTTCTTGAGGAAGCTCGTCATCTTGGATATCGCATAGTGCCGGGAAAGGCGGGTCGTCAAGCCAGTATGAGTCTGTCGGGTTTGGCACTGGAAATCCTGGTGCTGATGAGGCCCGGTCAAGGGCGGCCGAGAATTGCTTGTGGAGAGTCCATATTGTTTTGAGGCCGTATGAAATGGTCGAGGTTGTCGACTGGATTGTTGATATGACAGCGCCCATGGTTGCTTGAAGGGTGAGAGAGTGAACTGAACATATGCACTGTTTTCTCTCGGGTCTGAGATGTCCAGGTGGAGTGCTTATCTATAATACTACGTACGACGTGCAGGGATAATTATCTCGAAATAAGCAGTGGCATCGGCAAGTGGCCAACATATACGGAGTATCCAACCAAAACTTGCGAGTGACCTGATCTATTTTTTACAAGTTTAGCTAAGTTTGAACTTTATAATACCAACTACTCCAAGCTAGTAATACAGTTCATCGTATTCACTGATCTAGTTGAGCTTGATATTGGACCAACGACCCGTTTAGTTTGCATTTTCTCTAACGTCTAAGAGCTACCTTGCCTATACCACCAGGAATCGCCCGTTTCCTGCCATAAAGTGCAAGCAGATCGCAAGTAATAAGAAAAAACACCATCATCATTCTGATTTTCGTTTCCCATCCCCAACACCAATGAAACAGTTCAAAAAAGCCTCTCCCCGTGGCGAGGCCAAAGCCATCGCCGTTCCGTCCCCTTGTTCCTTCGCTTGCTTCCAGCTCAAATCAAGATACAGTCGACAGTAAACCCGGGCTTTTCAAACTCCAGCCCCCTTTTCCTGTTCGCTGTTGCGCCGTGACCGATGCAGGGTATGTTTTGAGACGAATTCGACGTGTCTGAAGACACAAATCCTGTTCCTTCTACCCTTCTGAATTTCGTTGAGATCCTATACCACCGAGGATTCGTTCCCGTAAACTCCAAGGACCCCTGTTGGGAAAGAAGTTGGCCGTTCATTAAAAAGCACCAAATACAAAACCAAAAACTCCGCCAGAATAAAAACCATTTGCAAAACCATCCGGATGAAATAAAGTAATGGGTATCGGTCACTTTCCCTCAAACGTACACCACCACCCCTATTAATGGCCAGTTAAAGACTGGCCATTCCATTCTCAGCGTCGAAGTCTGCGTCATAATCCATATGGCTTGAAAATCGTCCATATGGATCTAGCCCCAGCTCCTGCCTCACATCCCTTTGGATCTGGAGGAAATATCTTCTCAGGCTTCGTAAGCCTTTGAGGAATCCGCCATCAGGTTGATCAGGGTGTTGTGGGGGGCATGGCTTGTCATCAATATTATCGAAGGGAGTGACACTGTTGGCAAAATCTGCGATCTTAAAATCAATCTCCCTCTTGTTCTTCGTCTTCTTACGGGTTGTCTCCTCCGTATCGGTTGCGCAATCGGTGGTTGACTCATACATGGTCTCGTAGTCGTCATCCTCCGATGTGTCGCCATCGTAAAACATGAGCAAGCTTGCTGCGTAAAAGCGATATCCATCCAGCTTGCTCACAATTTGCTCCAGTTGCGTAAGCTTCTTGAGCACAACTGGAATGTGTCGTAAAATGCTATGCAGATCCTGACCATTGTACAAGAACTTTTGTAATGCGCCCTGGAACTCGTCTCCAGCTTTGAGCTTGCGGCCGTAGTATTTGTCCTGGAAATCGTATGTCTGCTTCTCAGCGTTCCACACCTGCAGGCCGCAAATTCGTACTCCTAACTCGGCTGATGTCGTGCTTCGGCATTTTTCCGTCTGTGACTTCTGCTTCTTCGGTGTGGCTTCCACACCATACTGTCTAGTTCCCATCTTGAGGTCCATCATGCAAGGCCGCTTCATGCCTGATGTAAGATCTTCCAAGAGCAAGAAGTACTCAACACGATCCTTTTGGGTCTTTGCCTCCTTCGGGTTGACCGGTCTGGATATCCTGGCGTACTCTGACGTCATGTCGTCGACAGCTGGAGTATTCTCTGCTGACTCAACAGCGACCTCGTGTTCTGGCTTCAAATGTTCAATGTAATGCGAATGGTGATGACCGCCGTTTGCTTCCGAATGATGGTGTCCTTCATGGTGGGTCTTAGAGTGCCTCTTAGGCTTATCCTCGTTATCGCCTTTGTATCCGGCATCATCGGCTTCTTCGAAGTACTTCAAGTCTCCTCTTGGTTCCCGAACATCTTCGGGTTTGCGGCGCAGACCACCAGCTGAGTACCTGCGCTTCTTCTTCGCGGCAAGTGGATTGTCCTTGAGCGTTTCAGGCTCTGGAGCGCTTGTTCCTGTCACATCCTTAACTTCCTCGGGAGCTTGCTCAGGTTCGGACTGCACAAACTCATCCATGCCAGGTCCGAGATCGCTGTGGGAGTACTGATGCGCGATCTTCCGTTCAGGATGGCGAGGGGTATCCGCATCATGCCCGTTCATAAAAGGCGAGTCGCTCTTCATTAAAGCGGGGTCGGAATTGGTCGATCGCAGAAGACGCTGCAAGGTTGGGCGAGGAATGGATCGCTGATGCGGCCGGCGATGACGGTGAATCGTAACGGGCTCCTTGAGAAATGCATCGTTGAAAACCTCGTTTCTCAATCTCTTGTTGACCATGGTAGCACCCCAACTATTAGGTCGCTCGTCCAAAGTCGGTCTACTCGATGTTCCAGATGATGGGGCACAGCGATTTGATACAGTCGATGTGGATATACTCTGTCGTCGATATTCTCTTGGTAGTGGCATCGGCTGAAGTAGGTTCCGAGGCAAAATATGCCTGTTGTCGTCGAAAGTCACTGTCGGGACAGGGATGTTGCTGCTGGCGAGAGATTGGCTGATGACTCTGCCTGTTGGTCTCTCGGGTTTCGCAACCTCTTGATCCTCGGTCTGCTCCAGTTCGTGTCTACAGGCCTCAAGCTTTTCCTGCGCTTTCTTTCGCTCGGCTGCTGCAGCCTCCTCCTTCTTGGATGTGCTCTTTCGGCGCGCCTGCTTTTGGAAGGTGACATTTAGCACACCAATGTAGCTGTGAAAGTTAGTTTCCGTTATATTTCACAAACAGCATAGAATCGCAAAAACACATTTCAATGGGACGTACCGAGGAAGGAAAGGCAACAGATCACGGTGGTATCTCTCGATAGTCTCGTAAAACTCATTTTCCCTATTGTTGAGTTGCTTACAGACAGCCCTTCGAGAGAATCTCCAGAGCGTGGTGTGGCCACCAACTTGATGTTTATACGGAATGAGCTCAATAGCCTCGAGAGGTTCTTGAGGATCATGCTGATGATCATGGACATGGTCTTCATACTGGCTCACGAGTTGCGGTTGTTTCAAAGACTCAGTTGTCACTGTGATTTCTTCCTCAATGACAGCGCCTTCTTCACCCCGCGCAGGGATGAGATCGCCTCGTTTCAAAGTCAGTGCCTCACGGGAAGGGTGGCGGGAAATGCCATAAGGCGGCTCATCTGCCTCATGAATGGCTTCAGACTCAGGCTCGTCGGCTTTGACGAGCCACGGACGTTGATTACTTTGTGACAGAGATCGAACACGGATACTACGGGCCGCAATGCGGTCCTGCGGCTCACTTACACCAGACTCCTGCAGCTCTTGGTGGGGCAAGAAAACAGCAGATGAGATCTTTTCTTCCCCAGATTCTTCGGCTTCCCCATCCTCACGAGATCCGACTTCAGAATGAGCACTGTCGGCCGAGTCCCGTCTGGCATCCACCAATTCGGGTTCACGGATTGCCTCGGCACCGGTAGCCGGAGTCGGCCCCGTAGAACGGGCCGTCTCCACCAATCCGGTCTGCTCATGTACATCTTTGGACTGAGATGATGGTTGCTGCACTTGCAGCGGCGTAATCTCTTCGGATTGGAGTGAGGTACTGACTGGCAGTGAAAAGTAATCCTCGCTAGGTGATGTGCTAATAGTAGGTTGTTCCTCGAGCGGATCCGGTGGAAGGAAAGAACCTTCGCGATCTTCAGATGGAGGACGAGTGGGTGTCAAATCCTTGTCAGAAGTTGCGGATTGGGGTAGCTCGCGCGAAGCATGCTGGCGACCCTCTTCTAGAGGGGCCAATTTCTCCTTTGGGGTTTTGGTGTCTTTGCGACGAAGTTTGTCTTCAGGTGGCAAACCTTCTTTGAAGAATCGTAGGCTGTAGCTCGATTTGCGACTACGAGCGTTGTGTTCCAGACCAGCCATCGCTTCAGTCACGGACTTTTCTACTAAGCCATCCTCTTCATGGCCGTCTGCAGAACCAATTGACCATATCTTTTCCGTTTTCTCGGTACCATTGCTCGCCCAATGTGTCGGCAACTTCCCCCACGGCGCAGGTCTGGTCTGGATGTTTACGGCATCTTCGGTTCGAGTCGTTGCAGGCGGTGTCTTGATTCCTGAGCGAGCGTCGGTTGGGAGCGGTCGGTCGGTAAGAGCAGCAGTGTATGTTGTAATTTGAGGGTGATAAGAATTGGCAGATTGCCTATCCAAATCCAGAGATGTAGAGGTCTTGCCGCGTGACCCTTCCGCTGCTTCGCGATAATCCAGAGCACCTCGGAGGGTAGCAAGAGTTGAGTGATTGAAGGATGAAGGGACGCTCGCAGCCTCGCGAGGGACGAGCGACGTCATTGTAGCAGTAGCTGTAGATGTTGCCATGTTGACGGATTCAGAGGTGGCTCTCGTTAACGGCCTAGGAGCGGTGCGAGCAGGGACATTGTGGTGAGAAGGTTCGAATGGATATGAGGCGCTATCGCGATCGTGTTGGGAGGAAAGGTTCGCCGGAGCCGTGGGTGGTCCTGTCAAGGAAGTAAGGCTCGACTGCGCGGTGGGCGAGGTAGGAGTCGAGATAGTCGCTGAGGGTGAGGCGGTCTTGTTTAGGTTAGACTGTCTCGCACCAGAAGCAGCAGTGGTGGTGAGGGTTGTGGTAGAGGATGAAGTTATAGGAGAGATAGTTGTAGTAGTTGTAGAGGAGGTGGTGGGAGAGAAGGATTTTGAAGGCTTGACGTTTGTGATACCACGCGCAGAAGCCAAGGCTTGGGTCAGCAGGGAAGGACCAGACTGCCTCGGTATGGGACCAGGGCCACGAGCCTTCTTATTACTGGAGGCAGAGCCGATAGGGATAGTATCGGTCTGGTCTATAGTGTCCCTGGCATTGGCATCACCATGGGGCAAGTAATGGGGATCAGACGGAGAATCAAAGTCAGGAACAGAATCAGGCACGTTGTTGGGCACCTTGTCTGCAGAGGGTGGCGGTAGGGAGGGAGAGACTGAAGAGGGAGTGGGAGTAGTAGTGGTAATGTTGTCGGCTATGGGATCAGCGACAGCGAGGGCAGCAGCGGGGGGTTGACCACGGCTCCCTTGATGGGTATCATCAACATCATCATAATCATGATTGGGGCCAGCAACAAGACGGCTATCTGGGACAGCGCCTGTGCCTGTAACAGAAGTATCTGACAGGGCACATGGCTGTGATTCTGGCTCGCTCACCGGTACGGCGTGTGCGGCATTTTCGGACAGACGATGCGGACTGGACATGAGGAGGAGGACATCTGGCGCGACACGCTTTTGTTTGGAAAAAGGAAGGAAGGAGAGAGTTGCGAGTTTGAGAGTTGAGATTGCGAAGTGAGTGAAGATGGGTGGATGCCCGTGTGGAGGGAGAATAATCCAATGGGTTGGAAGATGTGGGCGTGGAGGAATGATTCGTAGATACTGAGCCGGGGGGGCCTGGCTTCTGGGTAAGTTTTTTCGGGGGGGCGGTAAGGCAAGTCGAGGTGCTGAGACTCGGGGCGGTACAAAGAGGGAGGGGCAGTTGATGGTCAAGGCGGGGGCGTCATCAGTTGAGTCCAGTGAACATGATGGCGGCCTCACTGTTTACGTCCAGTACTAGGGCGCCCTAACACTTCTATCAAGACAGTGTTATCACCATCCATTGAATACTACCTACTTACTACCTTAGTAGGTTGGTTCCTGTCCATGAATGTGTTTTCTGTCCTCTCGGCAGATGACGGATATTCAGGGCCTCCATCTCTAGCGGGGTGAATTTTCATTACAAACCTAATGCCCTAGATTTTTGACTCGACTTGAGTTGGTCTCGGATGCTTCCAGTCCATTCCCATTCCATCTCTGTCCCATTTCGCGGGGTTCCGGCTTCTTAGTGGCCGTCCACCTACTGCAACTCCCGGAGGCCGAACCTCGAATTGCCAAGTTCCGGGCTGCCGTCTCTCTTCCCCGGCAGTCTACACCGCAACTAAACAGTCCAAACCTCGCGTGGATGAAGGGATTTGCTTGTTTGAAGCAATCAGCCCTAGCAATAACCCCCTTAGGCACACACCAGTCCCAGCCTCAATCAAGTCTGTGCTTGTTGCAAGTCCAAATTCTAAGCTGCTGGATAAGCCGAGCCGTAACGCTTGTGGATCCTAATTAATTAATGTACATGGATACGCAGGGGCGGCACATGTGAATGAATGAGAGGTTGGACGAGAGCTGAAGCGTTGAGAGATGTTTATGCTTTGTTATCTTAGACGGTCAAAGCAAGGGATTCAATAATTATTGGGAGGGGAGTGTTTAGAAAGACTGATAAGATGATGAATGATACAGTATCCATGGGAATGAAGGGGGTATGGCTTGTCAATCCCATCCAATTGATCCCTATCAACCGCAGCCATGTGGACTGCGAGATAACCGGGCTAGGCTTCTCGAAGGTGAAATTCTAGGGGACCTTGATGTCAGCATCAGACGGGAACTAGGAAGAAAGAAACATCCGATTGAATCCTATTCTGGTATTAAGGAATGATCAAATATTTGCCTGACTGTACTCTGGTACTGTACCTGAACAGAGGCTGAACTCAACCAAGACGCCTCAGGAATGTGTCCAGTCTCTAAAAGTGAATTCAATTTTGTCTTCAAGACTAGCTATGCTTATCCGATCTGCGCTGCCCAGTATTATCTGCATCGATTATCAACCACTACAGCAAGACAGACAGACTTTTGCACTTAACTTGCATACTGTACTGTACATACATAAGTCGTTGCATCAAACAGTAACATAGTCTGGTCCCGCTATGGAATACCGCTCCGCAGATATGCGTAAAGCGTCAGATCCCCCATGCATGACCTTATCATTATGGATCCCAATTGGGCACTCTTGACTCTCACGATATTTTAGGCAATCTTCTAAAGAGGAGACCCGCTGTACCCGTTGCTGCCAGAGAGGAGTGGAAGTGGATGGTTTTTGTTAATTTGACCCTGTCGCGGGTGAAAGAATAAATCGTGCACTTGTGCCCACATTGTGCCAGGCACATGTATTGCTGGTAAAAGGTCAATGGCTGATAAGAGGTCTGTTCCACATAGTCTAGTTGTTCTATTTCCAGGACATGTACGGCACTCTGTACAGAATAGTTATTCCTCAACGTGGGCTGTTGCTAATTCAGTAGAACAGCAAAAGTTTGAACACGAAGCTGACGTATTCTATCGGTCTCTTGGCGGACCCCGTGGCTCTGTTTCACTGGGATCAGGATCATGTATGGGTCATTCTTTGGTCATTTTCCTCTGCCATTTCATTTTAATTCTCCATTTGATCACGCTGACCCTCCCTCTTTCGCTTGCCTAATACTAAACGGCCCCGTCGAGGCGATCCACGCTTCTTTTACATGGGACAATTGATGGTTCATGTTAGCAATTGGGTCATATGATTGGACAATTTGACTTTGGCAGTTGAATTATTTCCGTTCGCTTTGACGAGGCCACGAACTATGTTTCGAGCTAAGTTATCCATGACGGTCGAATGTCGAGCATTCATAGGGAATAATGATGAAGATGAAGATGAAGATGAAGATGAAGTGCTGAGCTGAGCTGAGCTGCAACGTAAGGTCTCGGACCCTTTTGATTTGCAATGGATCCATACGGAGAACATGGCGTTACGGCACTTGAAGAACTGGGGTTTCTGAATAGAATAATGTTTACGGATATGCGTCGAGCAACAACAGTTCTTGATTCTACAGCACTGTAGCAACGTTTCATGTAAGATACAGATGATTGCTTTTGATCATCGAGATACAGAACAATGTCGCGGACATCTCCGTTTGTACGGATACTGTATCACCCAATGTCAACACTAATCACCGTCCACCTGAATCAACCGATATGATGACACTCGCAACCTATATTGCTTGAGCCCGACTACTCCCATGTACAGTATGCATGTCAAAAAGAGTCTCGATTCTATCTAACTTAGTGCAGGAGCTCCCTTTGGTGGGATTTTAAAAAGCATCATGTGACACTCTTCCCCAAGATCATGACATCTTCCAATTCATTCATGATGGTGTTGAAAATGCAATCACGCCAGGTGACTTGTGACTTGGGTAAACAGTGCGATTTCCAATCGCAGATCATTCTCCGACCCCGGATTTGCCAAGTCGAATGACCCCAGCGGCCGGCAGAGGAATATCATATCTCGTGGCTTTTAAGAAACTGGGGAGACACATACTTCGGCATTGGCTCAATATCCATATCCATACCATGAGAAGAGACCTGGACTGGGCTTGCAAATTACACGACATATTGACTGCGACCAGTAGAGGTCTTGCTGCCACGTCCAGCCTCTTCAGTCGTCCGTCTCATTCCACAACCATCATCATCATCATAGCCAGCTCATCATCTAATGTTTCTGATGACACAATGAAACTCTCCGAGACACGTTTTCTCAGAGGCTCCCATGAATGGCCCAAGCCCTGCTGTGCGTCGAAATTATGGTTTTTGAGTTGAACTTGGGCTTGAGTTTATGAGTATGTATTCCCCTGGAATGGCTTATTCATGGAAATCTATACGCGGTAAATATGATTCATACTCGTAGTTATTCTCATGTTCCCTTCGAGGGGTGTGTTGTTAGGCCATGCTGGTGCGATTTATCGTTGCCATGATAGCTCCGCTGATGTGCATTGGTCCGCAACAAGAACCACAGATTCATGACTGCAGGCTTATTTTAATGCTGCGCAACGCGGCTATCAACGTTGCGACATAAATTGATGGATGTCAATTCTGCAAAATCTAATCGGTGGAATTGCTATGATCCCTTGATCCGATGAGGCGTAGAACATGGAGTTACCCTACACATTCACGGGTTGGCGATAGTCTAACCTACCCAGTGGTCCGGACAAAGTATGGATCAACAAAACTCATGAGAAGAGTTCCAGGCTCGAACTATTTCGTTCCAATTCATCTCGTGTGCTCTACAAGTTCAAGCTAATTGCCCATATCTC
The DNA here is from genome assembly GCA_004367485.1 of Fusarium citri. NCBI lineage: Eukaryota > Fungi > Ascomycota > Sordariomycetes > Hypocreales > Nectriaceae > Fusarium > Fusarium citri. The sequence continues at coordinate 224,936 of QHHH01000022.1, read as the reverse complement.
TCCACCTTCACAGTGCAGTAGCTTCTTCTACCACGGCACGTCCCATCCCGCAAAAGTAGCTCTCACCAACACCAACACCAACACCATTACCAGCTATCAAGACATCTTCCATGGTGTGCTCCAACAATCCCTACCTCAATTGTCCAATCATCAAGCATGCTGATCTACCCCATCTTTTAACCAGGCTCTTTCTTCCATGTCTATCTCGCCAAAAAGTCAATGTCGCAGATCTCTCTTCGGCCAATCGTGGCTCGTCTTGCAACAACGTGCCTCGACTTCACGTTCCATGACGTTCCAAAGTTCAACACCTCCCCCGGACTCGACATCTCGTCAAACAAAGACACGGTGACATACACACCCTTAGATGTTTTCGAGAGTGACAGGCTGTCTCAAGTGAGACATGCTCTTATCATTTGGCTCAGGGCGGATTCAGGGGAAGGGGACCAGCGAGAGGGACTGTGGACGTAAACTGGTCGATCAGCGCGACATGTCGTGTGCCTCCCTTGTGATTCTCGAGGAAGGATTATCTGATGGATGCTATCAATACATGCTTTAGCCGTCTTGACCGGTTAAAGATCCGGTCGAGGGTGAGTCTCTACCTCGAGATGCAGAGTAGACCATCTGAACTTGGCCTTGGTCAGAGTCAAGATCCCCGCCTTTGGGTATTCTATCTTCCCATATTTGGCATTGAGAAACCAGAAAACGATGGATACAATCCACAATTTCAAAAACTCTGCAGTCATATGACTCTTGCACGATGGGTCGCTCTTCTTTGCCAAGCTGATCGCAGACAAGAGACAAGAGACGACAGCCCTAACTTCCCAGAAAATTGGGATTACAACCAGAATTGTAGCCTCTCAGATCCGACTAATAAGATCTCTCTCCCGAAGCAGGCCTGTCTTCCCAGGACCGGACTGGACGGTCAAGTTCTCCACCCCCGATTCCGCCGCTGTCACTCCCTGGTATCCCAATAGCTCTCTGACAAGGAAGTGTATTCTCACCATCAAAGCAAAGCGAAACAAATCAAAACAATCTTGAAGACCCCCTGTTCGAGTCAATCTTAAGATTACGATCAAGGAATCCTGCGACACGTTCTCTGATGCTTCTAGCCTACCCGCCGGAATCCTCTCCGACCCCGACCCCGAACAAGGACAAAGCTCGTTGCCTCACCGTACGCTCCGATCAAGACATCGACGATCTAGTTACTAAATCATCCACAAAGAGCTTTTCTTGCAACCATGTGGTCGTTCCAGGCACGACTGCGCCGCCGGGGGCGTGTATCCAGGGCTTCAAAGTATACCTGTACCTCCCCCAGAAACCAAACGAGCGAGAACTTGGAATTAATTACCATCACTAATAAAAGCCTCTGGGTACATTCGTAAGATCGCTTATAGATCCGTGAGCTGGCTTGGTATCCTAGCGAATCAGCTCTGGGACCGCGAGCTCATGGGTGATAGTCACTGATGTAGGGAGACAGCGTTACATGCCTTACATTATGCACATTTCTCTGAAACCGGCCAGTATGGGATTGAGGTTCTTTGCTTCTTCGTCATGGTTATGATTGAGAACAAGCGGTGTTAAAATCTTATCCTTCGGAGATTGGTTTCAAGCAAAGTTACCTGCTCGTTGTCAAGGACCGGGACCGGGAATGTTAGTCGTTGTACGTGGTTAAAACAACAGGCAACCGGTACTTATTAGTCTATGTATAGGTACGTAAGTACGAAGATTAAGAAAGTTGACTACGGTGACTCAGCTTGGTTATTTGCATAGGAACTTACTTTGCCCTTGCTTGAGCTGCTAGCTTTTGTCAAGACTCATCACTCAACCTTGTAATCAGTCTCTAAATGCGATTTTGCATTGAATAGTGTTATGCTGAGGTATCTACCTGACGTACGCCAAAATGAGACAACCACCCCTGAAATTTAACCCGCATTGGCCTGACCATGTGCTTATGCTTTCCATGCTCCTTTGACCCCTTAAACTCCTGTCATGATTCGAGCTGGCAGATGCTCAGCACAAACGCCGTGTAAATGATAAAAAGTCCTTTCATGCTTATGTACATAATAATTAGGTATGTGAAAAGCACCCAAAAGATTTGTAGAATCGTAGTGATGCCACTACCATGGGCTCTGTTGCCCCTGAGTTTTGATAGGTGATTGTATAACGACATCCATACCACTATCTTGGTCGAATTCCTCACGCATGATGTCCGCGACCATGTCAAAGGGGTCTTGTGACTCGTTCGACTCACGATCGCTCTTAGCAGGACCGTTAAAAGTGGTTTGTTGTCGTAGCTGATCTGCTGAAAGGAACGCATCTGCCATTGCATCCGGCAGGGGGCTACCGACAGTGCGCTGGGACTCTGATGGCAAGAGAAGGTGATGGCGACGTATGATAGGTCCCCGTGCGACGGCATTGAAGTGTTTCTGAAACTTGTCGCCTTCTGATGTAGGTAATTCAGACGTAGGGGTATCGGGTGGAGGAGAGCCCTGACGTCTGGAAAGAGAAGGGCATGGCGTTGCAGGCATGCTCGATTCTGGGTCTTGTATATCAGGCAAAGGCGCAAAAGAGACACGACGCTCAGAAGTATTGCTTTCCCAAGGATTCTTGGTAGCTGAAGCCAAGATGGCCTGCGTGCTAGGGAGGTCAGACCCCGACTTCCTCCAAGCGGCGCGCTTGGCTTGCTGAGCCTTGCGCTCTGGAGAAAACATCCCGAAAGACGCGAATGATCTAACTGAGAATTGAGGCTCAGGCGTTGCTGCTTCAGCGGGAGTCGCTGCTATATACTCCTCCTGAATCCCTGCGTCAGCTTCCGTCTCGACCACTGGTGTGGTGGACTCGTGCGACACCTGCTGATCCCCCTTTTCAACAATAGGTGTATGCTGCGGAGGGTCGGCAGGCAGTTCCGTCGTCTCATCTGTCCAAGGCGTTTGCTCTACTGGACTAGCTGGAATGATAGCGTGACCAGTTCCCGTTTGCACTGATTCTGTGTCTTTTACGAGCAAAGAACCAAGAGAGAGTGTAGCATACTGAGAAAACTTGTTTGCTACCCATGGGCTCTGTTGAGAGAAGGATATTGTGGCATCTTCTTTCAAGTGCAACGGGCTTGGCCGCTGTTTTAAAGGTTGCTCATACATGGGAGTATTAACAATAGTTGGAGAAGTATCGTGATTCCATGACTGACTGGAGTTGGAAATTTGACGTCTGTTTGCCATCCCGGGTGTCGATTGGGTCGATCTCGCTCCTGCTTCCTTCTCAGAGACCCTCACGGGACTGGAAGCTGGACCTGCCAAGGTAATATTTCTCCTGCTTGACGATGTCTGTTGTGGAAAAGATGCAGGAACAGATTGGGAATCTGATTCTCCATGTTCCAATGCTCCAGACGGTGTTGTCTCCGCTTCTTGTATAATCGCGATTTGCGGCGTGTTGTCGGAAGTTGCTGATGGTGGTTTGGCCTCTAGGGTGTCTCCCTCACTAGCCTCCTCGCCCTCGGCGTCTTCATCAGAATCATCCGCTGACTCAGTTTCACTGCCTCCGGAATTATCAATCGCAGTCGGGTTGTCTCTTTCTCTCGGTGTCATTTCAATATCCCTAGCTTGAGCTTCACTATCCTGCTGAGCTGCGCCGTGTGGTTCTGGAACAGTGGCCTTTACCGAAGCCTCCGTTGTTTCTTGCATATCTACATCATGAACCTCATCGCCTCGCTGAGCTTCGTTAAGTGTTTCTTGAGCACAAGTTCCTATTGGCGATGTTGTCGAGCTTCGAAGAGACTTTTTAGGAAGCTCAAAATCAGAAACTGTAGGCTCAGTCACAGAGGATGGCTTGCTGGCGATATTGATAGTGTTTTGTGTGACTTCCTTAGGGAGCTTTGACTCATCGAGCTCTTTACTTGAAATCGAGGATGACGATGAGGATAAATTTGCGGTGCCGGACATAGCTATATCCACCGGCAAATTTGAGGTCTGTGGTTCAACTAGCCCCTCTGTTGGGGTACTGGCCTTCAAGTCTGAGATAGAAACGATACTATCCATATACTGGTCGTGAGAAGAAAGGCCAGACCAAGTGTCTTCAGCACCTTCTGCCATAGATTCATCTTCGTCTGACGTAGCCTTGTTGTCCTGATTGGGCTTTTGCCGCATTTTGAAGCAGAAGCTTTCATCTTCCTGTGTCTCAAATGCTGGGCTGATGGCAAGAATGTTCTTTGCAGTATTCTGTGGCTCTAGAGCAGATTGCTTAGAGACAAGCTGCTGTCGGGATATAGGAGCCTTGCTCGGTGTTTGCTGCCCAGACGTGCTTTGTGATACGAAATTGACTTCTGGGTCCAGGACCGGAGTGTACTGTAAGCGCGACAAGGGAGACGATGAGTCCACGGGAGCTTGGTCTGATTCAGCATCATCACGAGATAGCTCATCCTCTGAAGCCTCGTCCTGGACCTTTGAGATATCTCGTTCTGCTGTAACGGCCGAAGATGGTAAGTGACCGGGGGCACTCGTAAAAGAAGCGTTTTTCGCATGGGCAGCTAAACTGGGAAGTTGAGATTTCGGTCGGATGGGAGTGTCGACAGAACCCGACTCCATAACATCTGTTCGTCGACGCTTATTCGTCAAAAGTTTCAACCAGGAAGTACCATTTGCTTTTCTCTTTCTCTCAGATGCTGATGTTTGTGGAGTTGATATCCAGAATCGATCCGTTTGTTCCTCTCCGGACTTCACAGAATCCCTCCATTGCTGGACCTTAACCAGTTCGTCTTGTTCTAGGTAAGGATGCGGTTCGGTCTCAGATGTCTGGTTTAGGCTTTCGGGGCTCGGGAGGTGGCATTCTAGACTATCGTGGGGCCGACGGACGGTTTCTGGTATTGTTGACTTTCGCTTGACTTTTGCTGACCTTGACAGCTTCCCAGGGGATGTTCTGATTCTTGCAGAAGCCTCAGCTGTACGGTACTTCGACCGCCAAGGATTCACCCAGTTTGTTTCGTTTGGCTCGAAGGGGCCTTTCAGTATTGCAGTCAAAATGAGTGGCGTTTTGCCGTCAAGAAATCGCTGTCCTGCTGCTTCGTATCGAATCTTTCGGGCAGCGGAGGTTTCGTAATCTTCGTCGTCTGATCCTTCGTAATAGACATCCTCGGGGTCACAAGTCGCTTCGCAGTATATCGTACCGTCTCCCCAATCGAGTCCGAGCTCGTCCGCTAGGGGGTCAACACGCTGTTTGGTCATAACTTTGATGGTGGAGGGTTTCGCCCTCCGCGTCGTGAAGACTTCTCTTCAATTTTAGCAGACATGGATCAATACCACTTTCATGGTATACAAGTCCAGGGTGCCGCTGAACGTTAATTGTGAATCGGCATGCACGATCACCCGGGAGACGCGCCCCGCGCCAGATCACGTGACGTCGCGTAAAGTGCTTGCTGCACGTCATGATTCTCCGGGCAGACAAGAACCATGATTCATCTAGGGTACCTGATAGAACAAGTGATTGCCTGATGACCAATTATAGATAATTACATCTTGGAACTAGATGTTGTGAACTACCTACCTAGCTATTGAACGACTCCTTTATTAATTAGGCTTAGAAAAACCGTACAGCGTGGTCGAATATCCATTATGATAGACCATGAGCTTTCAACACGGAACTCTAGGAGACATCTAACGTCTCAATAAAGAGATAGTGAATTTTCTGTTGTGTCGCAGGGTTTATGTCCCCGCTACTCCGTACCTTAACTGATACCTACTATGTATTTGAACAAAGATCCAAGATCCAAAAAGATAGCGTCGACACGTGATTCTCGCAGGGATAATTGTGTTGACACAGCAACAGGCCTAACCAGAACCAGGACCCTAGTCTTGTTTATTCCGAACCTCGAGTTCAAGGATACGCGCAAAACATCCGCCTCACGATCTCGATTTCCCCATGCTTCTGTTTGTTTAATGTTTTTGTTGTGACTTCATGTCTATCTCTCAAAAACCTACTTCTAACCACTGATTTAATACATTTTCACTTCAGCATACACAATACCTCCCTTCCGTTCTTCTACACACACGTGTCGCATTCACACCTCCTTTGCGACCCCACCATCCGCCGTCGCAATATAATTTTGTTTAGTTCATGGCTTCGCATTGACTTTTTTTTACACTTTGATTTCCGGTTGTAAAGCGACGCCATGGAGCACGCTTGGCTGGACTCTCTATCTGAGGACTGGGTTTCCCAGCCTGGTTCTGATTCATCTGCTATTCAACTTCCTCCCCTGAAAGACGCCGAAGATCCCAAGCCCAAACCTAGAGGAACCCCGAGCCGGATACCGCGTAGAACGATAGGCACACGGCCCCAATTATCAAACGCCCGCGATTCAAGCTTCAATATCCTCAGCGAGCGAACACCGAATGGTATCAACATCTCGAGCCATCGAAACAAGCAGTCATCAGGAGATTTCAAACTAGCGCGTGGAACTTTCGCCAGTAGATCTGTCTCTGCCTCCACCAGTGCTTCGGTTGTCCACAACACTATTCAACACAAATCCTCTCCTGGTAGGCAACAAGATACACCAGAGTGGAAGAGGCGATTAGTGTATGGTGACGTCGAGTATGGCGAACAGCGCGACCTGTTTTGCTCAGCTGCGACCGGCCTACAAGACATGTTCAAGCCACCTACACCGTCGGGCGACGATACCGAACACGAGCAGCGCCAGGAGTCCTCTATGATGCCGTCTAGTCCGCCTTCATACCCCTCGCGCATTATGAGCAACGACCTCGAGCCCGACCTAGACCCACTCGATGAACTGGATGAATTCGACGACCAGGAGCCTATGTACCCCAGCGACGTTACACCCAGCCCGAGCCCTAGAAGAACGCAACGAGAGATCAAATACAAACTTAATGTGGAAGATTCCATGGGCTCTATTTTATGCAGCCCGCGAGATGAAGAAACCCCTTCAAGACCACGAGACCAGATTTATCGCGATGAAAGCTGCTTGAGCGCCCCCTCGGATGCCAATGACACCTCGCGAAAGGTTAGTGGACAAAGCGTGGTTCGCAATGAAGATTTCAGTCCGATTCTTATAGGAAGACAAAGCGACAAGGAGGGCAATATGGATTTTGCACCCATTGAACTGCCGGCGGACAAACTAAAAAACAAACTTGAAGCGTTGCGTATTAATCAGATGCTTCTTGATCCCAACGTTGATCCAAGAACGGGGTTCGATAGCCACAGCCCAGGCCCCTCCGATAACGTCGAGGACACCGAGGAGTACGGCACTCGAGGAGGTTTCCTGAACACCCAAAGGGGAGGTCGATCTGGGGACGGTTCTTTTCGCTTCAGAGACCTCAGCCCCGGTTTGAATGTTGATACAAGCGGTATGCTTGCCGAGGAGTCTCTGCAGGCTAGCACTCCCAAACAATATCCTTCTATTCGAACAGAAGCTACCAATCCTTATCAATCGGACTACTTCAACATCAGCCCGGCTCTTCCACGGGCTCCATTTCCCAGCCCCGACAAAAAGGAGATCTCTTCTGGCCGAAGTGCGCCATCCGCTGGAAGCCCCCTGAAGCTCTTCGGCCCTTACGATACATTTACCAACCAAACACTTCTTCGACGTCTTAGTCAGTTTGAGGAAGGCATGTCTGGTACCCCGTCCCGCCAGTCGCTCGGATCTCCTGGTCCGCATAGTCAGTTCGACTCCACCGTTCACGAACGCTCTGAAGTTATGTCCAGCCCGTCTTTGCCTACACTGGCCCCCAATCATGGCCCTGGCAAGTTCTTCAGCCGTTTCGGTCTTGGCGATCTTGAAGGGTATGAATTCAGCGAGGAAATTTCTTACGCTACTCAAGGTGACGCAGCTTATTCTGATAAAGAAAATGATGCTCCTCAAACGTCAGTCCCCCAATCCCCCGAACCAGGTTTACAAAGTCCGGAACGACCCTCGTCGCCTGCTGAGCATCCGGAACTCCAAATTGGCCGGCGCCGTAACAAGTCAACATCTTCATCCACCAGCAAGCATCAAAAGACAGCATCCGGCTCAAGTCAGATCCGCAGCAAAGCTTTGAGCCTAGCCATGGGAGCACCTGGCAACGGCAACACCCCCAAACGCGATAGCGGATCAGAGGGTAAGAGACCTCGAACGTCTCCGTCCAAGGACCCAACCCCGAAGCGTCGACGCACGCTCCACCGGGCTGACATTGCCTTCGGTCGCGAGTTTCTGCTCGAGGGTGTAGAATCTGCAAGCCGTGATATGCAGTCCATAATGGGAAGGAAACGTAAGGATGCCCGACCTGGGGACTACCAGCTCGCTCACCCGAGTGTTCTGGCGATGCGAACAATTCTTCACCCGCACAGCCCTGCGGCTAGCCGTAGGTCATCGCTGCGCACTGATCCAAACATGACTCTGGACTCTGAGGCCGACGATATCAACGAACTGTTGAAACACTCATCCGTTCGGGCCCTGCAACAGGAGATGCCAGGTACTGTCACAGAAGACCATAGTGAAGTGGATCGGAAACCTTCGATTATGACCCAGGACTTCGTCAACCAAGCTGCGCAGATCATGGCCATGATCCGAAACCAAGTCAGACAGCCAGGCCTGTCTAGTGTCGAGGAATCAGAGGCGGAGAATGCCACGCCTGAAGCAGACGATGCTGACGACTCTTATCAGGAGTCCACAAATGAGCCTTTATCTCGCCCTCCCAGTCGTGAGGGCAAACCGATGTCCAGGATTCCTCAATACCAAGAAGACCCAGAACTTATCAAGCGGCTTAAGAAGTACCAAGAGATGAGTGACATGGGAGATCTTATTACGTTGTCCATGCGATCTATGGGTCTAGTGAAGGAGGCAATCCTGGCTGATCAAGAAGTTGAACGCCAGATTGAGGGATCTCAACGCAGCCAACCCGATGTGTCTCACAACACCGAAGAAGAGGTCATCAGCGATCCGCCCAATATTCGTCTGACAGCAGGTCCGTCTCATGATGGTTCCTCTGGAAGCCCGGCACGATCTCAATCATCTGGGGTTGATACTAACAGGACGTATCCTACGACTTCCTCGCATGCTTCCGAGACTCGTAGGACCATCATGCCTGAAAGTGTATCCCATCTCATCCCCGATCGAGTGGGTAGCATGTATCTTGACAAGCAGAACAACATCTGGATCAAGAAGAAGGAAACCCCTACTCGTCAACCTATGAACATCCTACCTTCCGACAGCGATGATGATCCTTTTGCGAGTATTCCAGACCTGTCTGTCGATTTGACCAGGGAGATGGCGAATCTTGTTCTTACTAGCGCGAAGAAGCCCAGTGCTCCCCGTAGCTCGAGCCAGTCACAGTCACCCGCCAGTCCTACCAAATCAGTCAAGAATCGATCTGCTAGAGGCTTTATGACCTTGTCTCCGAATGGACACCTGAGCCCAGATATGGCCAGTCTGGCTCGCGAAGAGTTCGAGAAGTTGGATGCGCGGGTATTGGAAGATTCGGAACTTTATCTGGATCAATCTATTGGAGGCGAAGAAAGCTTCAACGACGACAGGACTAGTAGCACACCCTCGACGACGACTAAGAGGCGCAACCTTACCATCACATTTTCTTCCCCTGTAGCATCCGTCATTCAAGATGTGGTGCTGGCAGAGGATCTAGACAACCTGGAAGATGACCCAGAGCTTCCCAACCTGCACCCTAACAGTTCCTCACCTAGGAAATCGCCAGGATGTGCCAATGTCGGAAAGTCAGCGCTTAAGAACAGCGGGCATGGTTCAAGCCGCCACCATCATACTTCTTCACGAAGCGGACCGGCCTTTGTACCTCGTCCCGTTTCACGCATTGATGAGCAAGATGAGGACAGTACCATCGAGATGCCATTCGACGATCAACGGCAAGTCAGTATCATCGGGGATACCAGCGTTGTCAGCCATAAAACACCCGATGCGCGCCGGACCAGCCTCAGCTTCGTCGTTAACCACACGCCTGGCAATAACTTCTTCCAACCGACTCCAGATGACAGTGTACTGATCGGCCAAAACGTTGGAAAGTATTCCCTCAGCCCTTTGTCTGAATTCACTTTCCATAACGCAGATCAGTCGATGGGCTTCGAGGTCAGCTATGTTATGGGCCGTCGACATGCGGCCACGGGTGATGGCTCTAAGAAGGTCATGTCCATGACAATACGAGAACTCGTGGACAAGCTTAGTGAGGTAGAGCCTTATGAGCCTTACTGGGAAGATATCGCGGAGTTGGATCTTCAGGAGAAGCGGCTGACAAGCCTGCATATGCTAGACCAGTTCTGTGGCAAACTGGTGACGCTTGACGCTTCCAAGAACGCACTCGGACACCTGGACGGTGTGCCTTCCAGCGTTCGGCAGCTCAAGGTATCGCAGAATATGCTGACCGAATTGACGTCCTGGGACCACTTGATGAACCTTCAGTATGTGGACATCTCTGGTAACGAGGTCAAGAGTCTATCGGCGCTTAGAGGTCTGGTACATTTGCGAAGCGTTCGGGCGGACGACAACAGGATAACCAGCCTTGATGGTCTTGATACCCATGACGGCCTTCTCACCCTTCGAGCTCGCAACAACTTAATCGAGGAAGTTGACTTTGCAAGAGTCAAGATGGAACGCCTTACCGAAATCGACCTCGAAGGTAACCAAATATCATCAATCCGGAACTTGGACCATGCACCAGCCCTAGGACGTTTGAAACTTTCCAGGAACAAGCTCACTAGGTTTACGGTGTCTGCCTCTTTCAAAACGCTTCGTCAACTCGAGCTCAGCGACAATGAACTCACGTGCTTAGACATTAGCAACATGCCCAACTTGCACACTTTGCACATTGATCGCAACCGCATCACTGAGTTGACAGGCTTTAGCCGAGCTCGAAAGTTAGACAGCCTAAGTCTCAGGGAGCAGCGGGCAGATAAAGCACTCGACCTCGGTTTCCTCTCTTCAGCTTGCGAGGTCCGAAAACTATTCCTGTCCGGAAACTACTTGGGCACCTTCGAACCTTCGGTAGACTTTCTCAATTTGCAACTACTTGAGCTTGCCAATTGTGGCATTCAAGCGTTGCCGGACAATCTGGGTCAGCTGATGCCCAACCTGCGAGCGTTGAATCTCAACTTCAACGCAATTCGAGATTTGGAACCACTACGATTCATTCCACGACTCAAGAAGCTTCTGGCAGCAGGTAACAGACTTGCTGATTCGACTGCGGTGACGGAGTTACTTATCGAGTTCCCACACCTCACCCAGCTGGATCTCAGAGATAACCCCGTCACGCTCGGATTCTATGCGCCTATGCAGGTGCTGGTCCCCATGGATCGCAACGGATATGTCGACCCATTTATGCTGCCTGATGCAGACGTTGAGCGGGATGCGCTGTACTCCAGTCGACTGGATGAAATGACTAAACTAAGAAGGCGACTACACCAAATTGTATTTGTGGCAAGTTGCAAGAGACTACGAAGGCTGGACGGGCTCGGCATCGACCGAGAGACGGTTCTAGCCAAAGACGCCGTGTTTCAGACACTGGTTGCCGAGGGCTTGTTGCCCGATGAGACGCTCGTTGGCGAGGTTTCGTCGCCATGCAAAGACGTAACGGCGCAGAATGAGACAATGAGAAGCAGCCGTTGGAATGCGGAAGATAGCTTTGCTTAAGGGAGCATTGCAGTGTACAAAAAGAAGACGGAGGGAGAGGTGTATGCATATTTTGAACGAGGCGTTCATGGAATGTTTTTGGTAATGACTTTGATTTCTGTTAGATCAAGGGAGCGAGAGGCCAGGGAACGGCCATTAAAGGAAAGGGGGTAAAAGGGTTTAACGAATGAACATGGCATGGGCTGTCAATTGGGATTGGCATTGGTCGGAGTTAATTGGTTGTCTTATTACGAGTAATTACTATAAGTACCTCTTGCATACATGAATTGTATGGATATATGGTATAAGAAGTCATTGAAGATGAGCAAAGTTTCAAGTGCGCGATTCATAATTAATTACGGATACAAGAAAGAAGCATTGACAAGGGAGGTGGTGTCGTGCCTTTCGGCTGGTATCAGGTACTTGTCCTTAACGGGAGGTAATCTTCAAGGGTACCTTGTGAACGCGGGTAAATTGACTGCAGGGTGAAGTCACGCTGATCATGCTGCAGCCTCATCGACGTCAGAGATACGCATGCTATCTAATGAGAGCGTAAGCTTTTGTTGATCAACATGTGAAGCTGAGAGAAGCTTTACCAAGCCTTTGAGTGTCGCGTGACAGACGACGAGACACATACTTCAAGTTTCAAACACGTTGGTTTACAAAGAGAAAAGCATCTGTTTCTCTTGATAGCTGAGACAGTGTCAAAGTATCACCCTTGCTCAACCTAGGCCGGGGTAATGTAATGGGCTAATTGTTAGGGGAGACATCCATTGTCAGGTTCTGGAATTGCAATGGGTGCGGGAATCTTCGGGCTGTTGGCCAGGCGTAGTCTAGCTGGGATGGCCCTGGAGATGAAATCTATCTCAGCGCACGAGCTTGTAAGTAATCCATCCAGTCAAAGCTTTCGTGTTGTTACTGTAAATAACAAGTTTGTGGCGGTTGTACCCCTTGGGCTTTGATAAAGAAAACCTTTCTAACCCAACCGTGGAGACGGCGCCAGGCACATTTTTGATATAAGAGGTTAATCAAGTTTAGTGCAGTAATTAAGGGATAATTTATCTCTTAGCTCACATTGTAAAATAGGGAGGAAGGTATTGATCGTCGTGTCTTTTTTCTTAGGTTCTCATGATGGATGTTAAACTCCATCATCCATCCTTAATTGGGTTCCAGTTCTGTAACGGGCAGGACAGGCTGTTGGTGCGGAGTGGATGGACGGACAGTACCTAGGTAGGGCGACGGTGGGCCAACGCATGCTCATGCTCCCTAAAACAACCCTGGAAGCCAATCAATCTTGCGGAGGAGCAAGACACCCGGACAATCTAGAAGGGCATAAATCACTGGCACTTCCATTACGCTGGGTTTAGGCTGCTTGGCTGGGCATGTACATGTACATTTACTCTGCACCTTGAGAGATGCATTAGGTACCTATCGTTGGCCTGACACTTGCTCTTATACACATTGACAAAGACTTGCCAAATAACAAAAAAGATCAAACATTGGTATTTGCTCTGGTTGGCATTTGTTCTAGAATTCAGCTCTTTCATGGTCATTGTATGGATATCTTTGCATCTTATAGTACCTAGGTAATGTTCGGTTGACATCTTCATCCCAATCAAGTAGATGTACCTGATACAAGCCCCTCGGTTGCCTTCGATCGCACACCCTCATCTGTCATACCCACACCCTTCATTATTGATTGATCGATGGGCTCGCTCGTCTACCTACTACCTACCTAGTCCAGTTCCTCTCGTCCCTTTTCTTATCATTTTCCTCTTCAACTCTCTCTAACCATATTCTTGTCGACAGACAAGTAAATTCTTACCATCTATCAGCTATGGCGACGGCCATGGAAGCGAACGACCCTATGTCGTCACTCCAGCGGTCCGTCTCCCAGCACAGCAGCGCTTCCTACGCATCCCACGCCTCTCACGTATCCCACACCTCCAATCGAAGCTCCTCTAGAAGCAACCGAAGCGCAACTGTCCGAGGCCCTCGCGGACGAAAACGACCCAGTCAACCAGTCAGCTCTGCTAGTAGTATCGCTGCCAGTGACAAGAGTCTCACCAGCTTCCCCAGCTTCTCGCCTGATAGCCCCGGTAATATCAGCCTCGACGACCAAAACGATGGTCCCAACGACACTCCCGTTCCCCCGCCTGCGGTGCCCGAAGCTGGGCGCAGTTCAATCGTCGATCTTACAGGAAGCTCTGATGCACGAAGTGCCTTGTTCGAAGAGGACCACCCAGTACGCAAGGTGCCTGGTTCGTTACACAACGCCGATGATGAGCACCTTCAACGGTTAATATCGCGGCATGGCGCTGTTGGGCTGATCAGACAAATTTCCGAGGATCTCGCTCAACGAGATGCCCAGATAGCTAATATGCGCCGCCGGGCTGATGAGAGAGAACGTGCTCTTCGTAAAATTATTCGAGAATGCGGTCTCTCTAACCTGGATCTAGAGACTCGGCTACGGGCCGTTGAGGCCGAGCTCCGCGCAGCTGGCAAGGGACTTCGGAGGGAAGATACCGGCCTGAGCGACCTTATGAGTGATGCGATGCAGGACACAGTGGGAGTTACCGCATATGGCGAGACAACGGCCAAAAGCTCTACTGTTCGAGCTGCGAGTCAATCTGTCAGCACACCAGGCGAGAACGGAAAAGGTACTATCAAGGGTTGGAAAGATTACCTTTGGGGCTCAGGAACCGCAAAACGAGGTACCCGTACCAACAGCATGAACAGTGAAGTCAACCCTGCGACTGTGATACGATCGCACTCTAGTATGGATCGACGACCAACACTGCAGGATGACCTCTTCAGTCCCCCAGAAACACAGCCGACCCGAAGTCCAAGCCGAGCATCCAGTATTCAGTCAGGAGCTCCGAGTGAGCGCAAAGGATCATCATCCCTTGCAAGTATGGCATTACGCTTGGTAGCAGGCGGTGCTATTAGCACTCGTGAAGCTGAATCTCGAGGTCGTGCTGTGAGCAATACCTCAACTAGGGGAGGCTCTCTTCGCGGTGTTTCCACCACAAGCAGTCGAGCAGGTCAAGCTCGTGCAGCATCAGTCGCCGGTGGTCCCAAGGCTTTGATGGCGATGCGTAAAGCCACACCAGGTCCATCTGCTCAAGGATCAGGCAGGACGCAGGAGCAGGACCCATGGGGCAGCATGCGAGGCAGCCCCCCGGATAACTTATCATCACGACAAGAGAGTTATGGGCCTGTTGAGATGGACGCCATTCGATCACCCGAGTCACAACCACCAACATTAACACACATCTACAACAATTTCCCGAACAGTGAATACCTAACCGACCGATTTGGTTTCATTTACGATCAACGACGCAAGAAACGACAACGAGAGGCAGCCCAGGTCGCTCGACACATTCGCAAGGGCAGCCGCACGACAGAGATGCTGGCAAATGGCCGAGCTGGCATTTCACCTAACGTGCTGGATGATGTCCCTAGCCCTAAAGGAAGCACATCGAGCGAAGGCCCTCCCGAGAGTATCAATAGCATGGAGGAGCGCAATGCGGATGAGGGTAAAGCTAAAAGATGGACGGATTATCTGAAGATTGCAACTTTCCCGACGGAACTACTGAGCCATACGCCGAGTATAGCGATACCGTCGATAGAGGTGATGGAAGGAGCTCAAACGCCTGAACCCGAGATGTATCCCACAGAGCCTGTCAAGCCAGTAATCGTTTCAACTAACTCTGGCCTGATCCCGTCGGCCAGTACAACCACAGCGGTGGACAGTGAGACCTCGCAACCCTCCCAGTCAGAGTCGTCCACTGCGCTCGCTAAAGACGACACCGAACCTGTCAAGCTGCTACTTCGACAACTGAGCGATGTTCACGACGCTCTTCAACGCGACAAGGAAGTACGATGGAATGATTTTCTGCGCAAGGTGCGCGCTGAGCGTAAGCGTGAGGGTGAAGCGGCCATCGCTGCCGCCAAGTCGGCTGCTGATGCTCGCTACGAGCAACCTGCCATGATTCTACCCGAAACTCGAGTCGCCGATGGTGAGATGATTGGAGTGTCAGGCCTTGGTGTTAAGGGCAAAGTTGGTCGAGCCAAATGGAACGAGTTCAAGACCCTGGTACTGGGCGGTATTCCTGTTGCCTATCGTGCCAAGGTTTGGTCCGAGTGCTCTGGAGCCGCTGCTCTTCGCATTCCTGGCTACTATGAAGATCTGGTTGCTCAAAATGGCGAGGACGATGATGCTGTTGTCGTCAGTCAAATCCAGATGGACATCAACAGAACATTGACAGACAATATCTTCTTCCGCAAGGGTCCAGGCGTCAAAAAATTGAACGAAGTGTTGTTGGCGTATTCCAGACGCAACAGGGACGTTGGCTACTGTCAAGGCATGAACTTGATCGCCGCCAACTTGTTACTCATGATGCCATCAGCCGAAGATGCTTTCTGGATTCTGACATCAATCATCGAGAACATCCTTCCCCATGGCTACTACGACCACTCACTTATGGCCTCGCGTGCAGATCAACAAGTGCTGCGACAGTACGTTGCACAGGTCCTACCCAAGCTCTCAGCACACCTTGACTCTTTGTCCATTGAGCTTGAGGCGTTGACTTTCCAGTGGTTCTTGTCTGTGTTTACGGATTGTCTCAGCGCAGAGGCTCTTTTCCGCGTCTGGGATGTTGTACTCTGCACCAACGATGGCAGTACGTTCCTTTTTCAAGTAGCTCTCGCGCTACTCAAGCTCAACGAAGGAAACCTGCTACAATGCAACACACCTGCCGGAATTTACACATATATCAGTCATCAGATGACAGAGCATGCTATCAGTATTGATGGCCTACTCCAGGCAAGCGAAGGACTACGAAAGGTTGTTCGCCGCGAAGATGTTGAACAACGAAGAGAGAAGGCGATGCAGGCCGAAAAGGATATGATGATGGCTCGCGATGGAGACTCAACCAGGAGCAGACCCACCGCCGAGACTGAGAGCGAAAGAGGAGTATTTCAATCAGGCGACGAGTAAAGGTCACAATGTGAAAACGGAGAAACTTAAAAGCACACAATAGAGATTGAACATGGGGATTGGACAAAGGAGCAAGGGATTTACTTGGAGTTTGCGTCTCAGAAGGGCCATGATACCCACTACCCCCGCGATATATAGACGTATTGTTCGCCAGGGGAGTTGATACATTACGGCGTTTGGGATATTCGAATTTCGAGGTTATGATGGCGCCAGGCACTCACTTGTTCATATACGAGAATAGCAAAATTATATGAAAAGACATATTTGATACTTCTGACAAAATAATGGTGGTTCCGCTCTGCGCCGTGTCTAGTTATTGAACATAGATGTAGATCTTGAAGCAAAACCTCATCAAGTCGTATTACTCACTATTTCAAACAAGCTCATGTCTTCATTCATGTTATTCATTTACTATTTAACATTTAATTCGGAAACTAGATCACCCATCGCCATGCAAAAACGTGTTTCATGTCTTTTCAGACTTCTATTTTGGTATCTGGTCCTTTCCCATATTTTTCCCATTCTTATTCAAAAAGCAGCCCTTCCATTTATCGCTTGATAATGTCGTTGGCCATCTGTCTCGCGTGCTGAGCCATGATAGCATCGGCGATGACCAAAGCAGCCATACCCTCAACAATGGGCACAGCGCGAGGAACAACGCAAGGATCGTGTCGGCCCTTGGCGGCGAGGACACCCTCACCTTGGGCATCGTAGCGTGCTGTGGTCTGGTCCTGGCTGATGGTGGCAGGGGGCTTGAAGCCAACCTTGAAGAAGATGGGCATGCCGTTGCTGATACCGCCCTGAATACCGCCGGAGTGGTTTGTCTTGGTTTGGAGCTTGGAGCGGGGGATGCCTGTCTTCTCGGAGGCGGCGTCGAGGGCGGGAGCGGGCACGAAGGGGTCGTTGTGCTTGCTGCCGGTCATCTCGGCACCTTGGAAACCGGAGCCAAGCTCGAAAGCCTTGACGGCGGGGATAGACATCATGGCGTGGGCGAGGGTGGCCTGTAGCTTGTCGAAGCAGGGCTCACCGAGACCAGAGGGCGCATTGCGAATAACGCAGGTGACGGTACCGCCTGTGCTGTCATGAGCGTCGCGCAACTCAGCGATGCGCGACTCCATGGCTCGGCCGGCGGCGTCGTCGGGGCATCGCACGGGGAGGTTCTCGTCAACCTCTTGGCGAGTGATTCTCTCAGCCAGGCTGAGGAAAGCAGGGTCCGCGCTCATGGCATCAGTGTCGCCAAAGAGCTTGATGTTTCCAACAGATGTGACGAAAGCAACGATCTCAATGCCGTAAGCCTCCTTGAGCCACTTCTCAGCGACAGCACCAGCGGCCACGCGAGCAATTGTCTCACGGGCAGAGCTGCGGCCACCGCCAGATGAGGCCTTGGTGCCGTACTTCTCGAGGTAAGTCCAGTCAGCATGGCTGGGACGGGGGTAGAGGTCGATAGTCTTGTTGCCGTAGTCCTTTGGTCGCTGATCCTCATTGGGAACAGTCAAGAGAATCGGTGTGCCGAGAGTGATGCCATCTTCAGTACCAGAGTGGATAGTGACGCGATCTTTCTCGTTACGGGGAGTGGTGATGGCTGATTGACCTGGTCGACGACGGTTGAGCTGAGGCTGGATATCAGCCTCTGTGAGGCCAAGGTTGGGAGGGCAGTTATCGATGATGCACGAGACTGATTTGCCGTGCGACTCGCCAGCACTGAATACCAAGAAGATCTCTATTAGCACTTCTGCCCCTCTGTATGGAGGGGTAAAAACCTACGTCGTCACTCGGAAGAACTGTCCAAAGCTGGACATGATGGGCCGTGTGGGAGTAAAAAATAGGCGGGTTTTGGTGTTTCTGGAGATGAAGAAGCGGGAGAAAAAGATGGCGGCCGTTGAGAGTTTAGTTTTCGAGGGAGAGGGAAGGAGTCGAGAACTTGTGAGGCTGGAAATCGACCTATCCGATGTCGGTACCAGGTTTTTTACTTTCTGTGTTCTTTGTCTTGCTCTTCCTATTGAAGCGCGGGGGAGGGGCAATTCGGTAGATGTTTTGGTACAGATCTAATTGGCCAGACAAGTCTATGCAAGCAATTAATCTCAATTGGTAATCAATGTGATTTAGAATAATACAGATCAATACAATGATAATTAGAATAACTGTTATATACCATTAATCCAGCGACATCGGGCTGTTGCTGCTGTGACTCAAAAATATTTGGTCTAGACATTGAAAAAGTCTGGATAATTCATCATCCCCACTCTGACGCTGTAACTCCAGGGCACATCCACTGTAGAAGAATACCTAACGCTAACAGGGTCCCCGTCATCATGGAACCCTCCACCGTAAAAAACGTCATGGAAAAGCGATCATCGATCGAGTTTATCAATCAATCGATCCCTAGCCAAGGAGACTCGCGCTGAGAATCGGTACTTTCCACAGATGCAAGGCACAGCAATGTCACTGGATTGGGGACTGCCGCGACAGAATTGGAGCCTACCCGACCGCTACTGTCCGTTGAACCGCCCCTAAATTTACAGGCGCTTTCAGTGACCTATTTCGAGTCTAGGGTGGGTCCTTGGAGTTTTCCGGGACATGCAAGGCTGAGAACGTCTGTTTTCTCCTCTGTTTGCTAATTGGATAGCTTCAACAACAACTCACCAATTGTCTTGGGTATCACCGAGTTTCTGGCAGGAATTCGTGTCTTTCTTTCATTTGTGCTACTAATTGTTAATTGTTAATACTCCTCCAACACTGGAAGCTGCCATTGGCTCATCCGTCATCATGATGCTCTTCAGAACCCCCCTTCAAAACTCAATTCCAAGGAGGGCATCACGACTTATTCCCTCACTGTCAACCATCTCAAGACGTCAATTCACAGATGCGGCATCTCGCACATCCAACAAGATCCAAGTATATACTTCAAAATCCCGAGACCCCTTCCTCAACCTCTCTGTTGAGCATCATCTCCTTCAGAAGACCCCTCCCGAGTCAACCATCCTTTTCCTCTACACCAACGATCCATGTATCGTCTTTGGCCGCAACCAGAACCCATGGATGGAGGTAAACCTTCCAAGACTTGACCAGTTCCGTAATTATCCTGCAAGTGTAGGTTGGACTGGTGGGCCAGTGCAGCTCGTGCGTCGTCGTTCTGGAGGTGGTGCTGTTTTCCACGATGAAGGGAATGTCAACTTCAGTGTCATTTGCCCTCCCGCTGTATTTGATCGCAACAAGCATGCAGAGATGATTGTAAGGGCACTCTCATCTCTTGGAAAGCCAAATACTCGGGTCAACGAGCGACATGATATTGTCATGGACATCCGCAATGATCCCATCGGCACCTACAAGATCTCAGGGTCCGCCTACAAACTCACCCGCCTGCGCTCTCTCCACCATGGAACTTGTCTCCTCAGGAGCCCGAACTTGAAGAACATCTCAGGCATGCTACGCTCACCTGCTGAGCCCTATATCAAGACTCGAGGTGTTGACAGTGTCCGCAGCCCCGTTCGAAACGTGGGTATCGAGAACGCTGCTTTCGAGGCTGCTGTGCTAGAGGAGTTCGCACGTATGTACGGCGAGGCTCAAGTTCGAGAGGAAGTCAGCGACAAGATGCTTGAACTGGGCGTCATCAGCAAGGGCTACAGCGAGTTACAATCTCGGGACTGGATCTATGGCCAAACACCAAAGTTCACCTTCTCGACCTATCCATATGCTGAAGACCCTCGGGAACGTCCGCAACTGGACTTTGATGTGAGTCACGCCCTGTAGAGACATATGACAAATAGGCTAACATAATCACAGACCAAAGTTCGCTTCGAAGCCAGGCACGGTGTTATTGAGAGGTTCACAGCCGATGGTGCATCATCTGCTACGGCAGAAGGTGACTTGTCAGCTCTCGCGTCATCATCCATTTACAACGTCTCCAGCTGGAGCGCACAGCTTTCCCAAGCTGGTATGTCCGACACACAGGCGGCAAAGGTCGGGCCATGGATGGACAGTGTTCTAGGAGTCGAATTTACAAAGCCCGCTCAATAATGTTGTTTCTCGAAGAGGCTGCAACATGATACGCACAATGTCAGAGAGGCAAATGTGAATGAGCAGTCTCATCCATGTTGACCGTCTTTCTCTACACTACACCACTTTGTGCACAGAGCATTCCATTATTTTCCATGGTTTTCATGTCTCACTCAAAAGGGTGAATCCGAATAGACCCGGTGACTGCCTAGTCTATGGGTTAGCATGTGAACTTGGCACACTATGGGGAAATGGCCACACACTTTTCATACAGAACAAGGCTGGCTGAGCCTCGTACGCGTCGCGTACAGACGCAAAAGACGCGTTGCACTTTATTTGCGGCTTCGTGGTTCAGGGCCAGACCGTGAACTATGAACTGCTCAAGTCGAGCAATAGATCTCGGTGGTCTATGGGTGGGAGCTTGGTTGAAGCTAAGGGCATCACATGGCTTGTCAGCCGACCTAGGGTCTATCACACATCACGACTCCCCAACATTGCCCAGCCTTTCGACAGTGCAGTCTGTGCTCAGCACCACCTCCTTCAGCCTCCCGCTGTCTGATAGGCGACACTCTTCATCTTGCCTTGCTTCCATATCCGGCGCACTGTCTGATCCGCGCGACATGAATGGCCGGATAGTATCTCCAAAGCTCAATGTGTGGCTACTAAGCAGACAGCTGCTCGTGTGTTGAGGATAGTGAGACACTTTGGCGGAGATTTTGGAATCAGATTACAGGCAACCCCGTATTGGGATGAAGGGGGCAAGACCCTGAGACCTCATGGGGTTGCAATACTCAATATGGACTTGTTCAATATCCTGTTTTTCAAAACAACCGAAGACACCCATACAATCTGGCAGACAAAAGCAGATGTCGAGATCTCAAGATGGAGGGTCCGGGAATGCAGGCTCCGAGACATGCATTGTTGATCTCGCGCGGTTATCGCAACTTATGGCCTTGAACAATTCTGGGGGTATCAGGAAACTACGCATTCGAGAGCACCAGAGGCGACATTAGCGAGTCGGTTCACGTCACTTTAGACAAGGTCGCTGCTGCATTTATTTCGGTGCTCGGGGCTCGACCGTCAAGTTTTCTGATACCCTCTAGACAGTGGGCTCTCGACTCTTCTTGTTCGTGTTCACCACCCCCGACCGCAAGAGGCAGTGCAGTGGCCAAACCTGTGATGACTCTTCGATGTCATGTATATCATAACGGGCGCAAAGTTGTGATGAGAAATGGCTGCCTTCCATGGAACTGGGACTCGGGATTCGACTTGGACTTGGACCTGGACTTAGGGCTGAAGTAAGCTGTGTCAGCCATCTCTTAATATGTTGAATATTATCATGAGCTCGATTTGGAAATAGAATACTTACGACGCTCACCAAAATATGTCATTGTCGCCGTTTTATCCCCATGTATCTCATATCCCTCGATACGACTCTTGCCTGCGTGATAGTCGCATTCGTATCAGCACAGCCCTCACGAGACAATACACCGACCCAACAATTAACGACATGATCAATAATCGGCCCCAGGGTAGGAGAATAATTATTAACCCACCAACAACTCTTCACCAAAGACGACATCATCTTGACGTTAGACTCAGACATGCTTCTGATCCCCACACCACCAATAAACCAACCATGCTAGTCAGTCAGCCAGCCGTGTCCCCATACATAACTCGTCACCCTCTGGGATCCGCAAAAGCGAGCATGTTGTGCAGGAGTCTACCCCAGGCCCAACAAATAACCTATGAATGGAATTCCCTCATTCGACATCTGCACACTTGCACTCCAAGGACAAGCTGCGTATTCCCGCTTGTGGCGTTCAAGGATACAGGGTATCAAAGCTGAAGCAGCTTTATTGGCATATAGACTTGCAGTTGACAGCCTAGGCATAGCTGAAGAGGGCAAATGTTATTGTGATCGGGGCGCAGGGCTTGTTGCCATTCAATGTAGCATTATAATAGCCATACTTTGTATTACTGGACAATACACGTCGTAAATGTTTTGTTTGATCCTTGGACCTTCTCCGCGCAGATCGACTAGGGCATTTGCACAGGAAGTGCTTTGCATACTGTACTGTAGAGAAGATGGTGGTTGCTTCTTCTCTGAACCCTGTTCCTGGTCCGATGATAATCGCTCACTCGCACTGGCTGATAAACGAAGTGACCACAAATCCCATGTTAAGCCGGCAGCCGCAAATCTACAATCAGCTTCAAGCCAAATCCAGAACATGATATCAAAAAAGCGTGAGTGTAGTATTAAACACCATGCCTTTTCTTGATCCAGGACCAGCTCAGCGGTCCGAGGCTTTGGAGCGTAACTTTATTGCCAGGCTGTATGCAAGGCGTCCTTTCCATCCCATGGTTGGCCATCTAATCTCAGTGTCATTGACGGCAACTGCCATCCTCGAAACGGTGGGATAGTTGCTTGTGAGGTTGTGCCCAGATCAAATGTGGCACTTCGGTCCCCTTTGTCTGTGTCAAGTCGTGATGGTCTTGCGCTCAGACAATGGAGCAGTGTCTCCGGGAAGCTAGCGCATATCTTGATTTTTTGGTTGCCGTGTACTGCTGGATCTGAAGATCTATTGCAGCTCCAACCCTGGCGGAGGGGTACTAAGGTTC
Source organism: Fusarium citri (assembly GCA_004367485.1). NCBI lineage: Eukaryota > Fungi > Ascomycota > Sordariomycetes > Hypocreales > Nectriaceae > Fusarium > Fusarium citri. Next base: position 201,708 of record QHHH01000022.1, on the reverse strand, counting down.
GACCATTGAAGCTGGGTTCTGTGTTGGACAGGGGTAATTCTGGGTCGTCCGTCAAAGATACATCGGCATCAAGTCTTTCTCACAGTGCACTCGAGATTCTCGGAGTCGTCTTGGCCATCGACGCCGACAGCAGAATGGTCAGCACAACACGGCTTCGAGTAATGATCCTCTTCACTCAAACAGACAATGGCCTGGACCCTGATAGAGCTTGAAAATGTGATTGATCATTTTCCGTGTCATTTGAAAAGAGTCTAGGTGGAACTTGTTATGTGCAACAGCCAAGACATGCAGCGTGTAACAGAGCATTTCTTGTTCTGAGCCATTCACTACTACAACTGTTCAATCGCCGAGAGCAAGTCCACCATGATAGTATTGGAATGATCAACACCTGATAGACAAAAAAAGATCCTGCTGCATACGACTCCATGTCGTTGCTTCTGAGAGGTGCTGGTTGACAATCCCCAGGTGCCGGGATGGCACAGCGTGGATGATTTGCTTTATCAGATATGACAAGACCAGATTTCCCAAATTGGAAATACATACATCGCTGTGTACTTCTGTGATGTGGGAATAAAGTGCATCTACTGGAACTGTAAAGCACGCCGTTGTGACTCTACCGAACTGTCTTGCTTGAGCGACTCGCTCCGTAGATATGATTCGTCAAGCGATAATTGAAGATCCCATCTTTCCTTTTACGGCATCTTCTTCTTGGCAATGTAACGCTCCGAACCCTTCTTTTAATCATGACGGAACAAGTGCTACGCCTCATTTGCTGGAATTGTCAAGGATACCACCTCGCAGCAGCGTCGCTTACGGCGGGACAAAGCTTCCAGGTACGACGTAGAGTGACGGTGGTGTTGGATCTCGAGGGCCATTAGCAACCAACAGTTTTTTGTTGACAAAACGTCTCATGGCTGATTTCGTGAGATGGTCCCTAGCTTTTGAAGGCACTCCCTGCCTTTAATTCTGTATGGCTGGAGAAGTACGTTCGTTACTCCAGGTTGGTCGGATATCTGATATCGCAGACACAAGTCTTTCTCTGCCATATATATCTTATCAGGAACAAAGAAAGAAGGAAAGAAAACTCCGCGACATCAGCCGCAAAACTAGCCGCAAGGCCCTGCGATGCGAAATACAAATGCAATGCAGTAAGGATCAGGCCTGGCATGACTTGGAGATGGATCATTCGTCTACCGATCTCTTGCGGGTTTTGCGATGACCACGTCCAGATCAGTTAACAGCCGCCACGTTTGATGCAGGAACTTGAGGCGCCATAATGCAGATGCAGCATCGCACAACATAGTGAGAGCATTCTGAACGGAAAATGTCAAGAGCAGCATGTGCTAGCACAAAGGATTCAGCTGATTGGTAGCTTCATATCATTTAGGTTGTAATAAAAGACATGGGAGCGAGGCTTGCATGGATTTCCTAGCTCTCTTGTCTCCTCAAAGTGCTGTGGAATGAATGTCTGCAGTGCCGAAGATGATTAACCGATAATCAGAATTGCAATTGCTCATTGTTGCGAACAAGAGCTGGTCCGTGGCCTCGGCTGTGATGGGACGGAACGACAAACGCACGGTCGTTGGACAGGGATAACGGGTGCGGACAGACGGCCGGGGGGCTATCCTCCAGGGAGGTCTCGTCAAAGCGGACCACCCCACTGTCGTCAGTTCATCGCGCACTAATGACTTGCTATCCTGAGCTATTGTGAGACTCTGGAGATGAAGAATCTCTAGTACCCAACGTCATGAAAAGCGCGATGTTAGCGAGAACAGGACTGCTGGTGATCCGGTTGTGCTTTAATCCATTGTGCTCGGAATTTGCCCGTGTACGAGTTACGCCGAATCCTGTCAGAAAACGGGTGATAGAATGGTTATTAAGATTGACGGAGTAGCTGTCCATCTCGGAGAGCTGATCTATTCAGAGATCGCACAGGCGCCTTAGCGTTGCATCTCTGCATGTTCTTTTTTCACGTCTCACCCTTGTCGGGTAATGCAACGCAAAGTCCAGCGGCATCGAGACCGTAGGCGTCTGCAACATCTTCTCCTGGGATCGTGGCATACCAGCAGAAGCATTTTAAGAAGGGTCAGCAAGCAACGCAACAGTCGTCTGTAACATGTCAATGGTAGCGGCAGTCAGACCACTCGAGAAACGCCATCGCAGCCGATTTTCATGCTCACTTGACGGTCCAACCAAAAGGTACGAGACGTCAGTTATTCAAGCCGTCAGGGGGGCACAAGTAAGGCGCCGCTGACATTGTGTTAGTCACTCTATGGAGAACTGCGATAGCAACAAGATGGAGGTTGAATAGGCAATACGTAGTTGCAACCCCTGCCTTGACCCCCTGTCAAGCTGGTGACGAACCCTTGGTGGTGTTCCATTGCCCAGCGCTTTCCCCAAGGGCAGGCCCGCTCGGTGCTCCGCTCATCGTCCGAGCCGGGCCGGTGTTGAAGCCTTGGTGGCCGCGAGAGTGGTTTTTTAGCGTTGGAGCCACAAACTCCCTTGATTTGGATGCACTTGGGCCCCTGTCTCGTTCTATGGAACAGTTTGTCTCTTCTTCTCGCGGGGAAAATTACCTAATTGACAAAGGCTCAGCTTCGGAGATCTTGAATTCGAATGGGGCCATCTTTAATTGCTGATGCAACTGCAGAGTCGGGAAGTGGTTCCATGTTGTACGACAGTATAATTACCGGCAATGTTTTTAGAGAACATGCCGACATCTCGTGGTTTTTGCAGATAGCCTGATAGAAGTGGGTGTTGATGATCTACTCATACTCCCAATCGAGGTGCTGAATGTCAATTCCGGCCGGGGACATCTTGAGAATGCAAGAAAACGACTAAAGAACTCCATGTGAGGGGAGATTTGCCTATTAAGACCCCTGTTCCTTTGGTCAGGGCGTTTTGAGACATCAGATATGTTGCTTCCTGAGGTGCATCAGTCTGAACCACTCAGGAGCTGGAGCATAGTACGGATAGCATCTCGCTGATATGTCGGTTCCTTATCGGTGTTCAGTTGGCTTTGACGCTTTTTTTTTTTTTTTTTTGCTGCAAGTCTTGGCGGTCCAGATTGTTTGGATGTCTTGTATGTTGGCTGCATGTTGACCGTCTCAGACGCTGGTGGTGATTAAATCGCTAGCTCACTGTCACGGTCAAGTGATAATGGGCGTGACTGCCGCTTAAATTCCCAAAAGAGATCGAGGTGTGCATTCTTGCCCATGCTAGCGGCTAGTAGTAGGCTGTGATCTGACGACGAGGTTGTGTTAGATTGGGCCTCTGGACGGTATTGTGATGATGCCTGATGCCTGATGTTCGAGATCTCGAAATTGAACATGGGGAAAGAGCTCGGTCAAGACTCAACCCACAAGAGAGTATTGGAAGTGGATGCAAACTTCCGTAGTGTGGCGGGGAAGGTGCAGCTACGGCAGGTAGCTCGATAGGTCAGGTACGCAGTTGCAGTTGCAGTTGCAGTTGCAGTTGAAGAAAGAAGGAAGCAAGGGAAGAAAAGGGAAGGGTCCTGTACATATCCCGCGGGAATTAATTCCCACCGGTAGTAGTACTCTGGGGTAGCAACACGGGCTGGCATCATAAAGGTGAGTGCGACTCTAAGTTAGTTCTCATCATGATGTTTTCATCCAGCGATAGTGCCTTGGTAATAACCTGATACTATAATTGGACCACCTAACCTATGGCTAGAGGTACGGTATCCTTTGTTATTGATCCTAGACGGGATGAAGGGAAGTTCTGAGGCTACGATATCCATGCAATGCCCTCAAACACGGAGGAACGACCAGCGGGGGCCGAATGCCGGCCTTGTGCATTTACATGCAGATACAGCAAAGTGCAAACAAGACAGAGGCGCTAAAATACCAGGGTCGATCAAATAAAAGCAATAGGTGCTGTAGATTACCTTGCCTTTACTTTAGCATATTGGGTTGGTAAGGTAAGTACGGGAGTGAAACCGACGGAGAAATCATCGTGGCGAGTCATTCACCAATGAATTGAACAACAAAACTCCTGTGCAAGCATTGGTTGATCTTGTATCTATGACCTACATACGGAAGATATGTTCCAGTTCCAACTCAAACTTCCAAGGAATGCATGTGATTCAGAGATAGCATGATTCAAACAACGTACCTGAAGCCCCGGAGGTTGGAAATAAAAAAGGGGCAAGGAAGAAATGCCGATTTTGATCGACACAGCGAACCTGCTAGTTCGTCGTTGTGCATGGTAGAATGAAGTCTATCTTCGGCCGTACTGTTGATCTTGGCAACAGCATGTCATTCAACCGCTGCGCGACGTAGCACAATTATGCACAATTCAGTTCTATCTACTCACAACCCATTTTTCTTAACAGGAATATGTTTTGTTCGTCAAGATCAACAACTCTAAGACACCTGCCTTCAATATTGAACGTTTTGGACTGAAACCTCAATTGGCACGCGAGCACCACCCGTTTCCGTAAAGCCTCACCTCACAGCGCTGCCAGCTAGCGATATACGAGTGATAAGAATATAGACAAAAAAACAACACCATGACTTGGTACCGTATCCTTGCCACATAAAGGGAACTCGAATCAGACTGGCTGCCATTTGGTCCTGCAGCTGTGACGCAGACGGCGTCTAGGGCGGCGGCGTAGTAGAAAGACGCCGGCCGGCTTTCGATGTGAGGTGATGAGATACGCTGATACGACATGGACAACTTCCGTCGTATGTACCTTTGAAATGAGGCCTTTAAAGTTCTAAGCTGTTGACTATCAGAATCAGAATGCGAGACATGGCTAAGTCAGGATGCCCTAGGTTGACCAAGGTACGGACGGAGGGCAGAGCCGAAGAGCAGAGAGAGGGGAAAAAGCAAGCAAGATACGGATAGAGGAAAAGAACCTGCATTCAAAGACGCGGATCTTATCGTAGCTGGGACAGGGGGACAAACTGGTGTCCCCAGCAGATGGGTCCAGCCAAAAGACACGCAGACACGACAAGGCCTAGCCAAGCCACTGAACCCCAACGCGAGCGAATCTGATGAGTTGAGGATTTGCAGACACATGGAAGTGTCAAATGGTAAACTACCATTGGCTGGCTGCCATGATTGCTCATGCTTTCGCCAATTGGTTGCTTGTTGTTATCTTATCGACCGTTCATTCTCTCAAGCCTTGAGGTTGATGTGACAAGCTTCAGGATTATGATGATCGCTCAACTTTGTAACGCAAGCACAGCAGCCGAAGTGATCTGCTCGAGGAATCGCCTCGAAACTCCCACAGAATCATGGATTGTTCCAAGGCTTCGGCTGCTTGATTGATGCATCATGACCTGGCAAGGTAAGGTACCATAAACTTAACTTTCTGTCTCCATCAAAACGCTGCTCCACCGGCATTACCGGTACAAGCTTCTGTACCGTTCGGGAGCAGTGTGCGTACAGTATTTTTAGGCGTCATCTTGCGTTGACATGTGTTAAGAGACCGCACACAGAAGCACCCTCTCACAGTACGAGTTGTCGTTCTGCCATACGGACAGCCTGAGTATCTTCAAGAATCCACTTCTTCGACAGCATCACCGCCTCCCGCACTTTTGACCCGCAATCGCTTACAGGCCTGCTTGCTCGAGTTTCCGGGCTGTCTCCATTGCGTCAGCTATCGACGACGGCGTAGAACGTCGGGCATGGATCTGTCATTCCTCGATTTGTGTTTTGAGCTCCCAAAAGTGCAAGGTAGTGAACGAGTGAGCATCACCACCATCACACCTCAGGTTGGCCGCACCAGATACCCTCAGGATTATTATCGCATGTTAACATACTGTACATACTGTACAATGCCCCCATCGAGCTACAGTGCGCCAGGGATTTGATTGAACAAACCGGGATTTTTCTTATCCAATGTCAATCTCCTTACGATGTCACTCCATCTGCAGAGCACCTGCAAATCGTCAAGCCCGAAGCTCTCTGCTGCTCTCCTAGCAAGCCCAAGCGTTGCCAAGACCTTTCGGACCAGACCAGGAGATGCTCAATGCTGTGTTCGCTTGGCCTATTCCTTGCTGGTTGAGCCAGCCCAGAGCCTCGCTTCTGACTAATGGTGATTTGACCATAGCAAATTGCATCGCATGACGAGCCTAGCTCAGATGCGTTTCAAGATAACCTCATCTATGTTTTTTTCTTCTTTTGCGAACGAGATTAACACGGCAGCGGTACAGTAACAGCGACGACGAGGGTACAGTAACGAAACGATGTGTGCCAGTGAGCGAGGAACGGAGCGGGTGGACGAACGAGCAGGGGCCGGATCCTTGAAGGCGGCCGGTCCACTCCGCAGCCCAGCAGAAGCAGACATCGCCGTCACAGAAAGAGTGAGGATGGCGGCGGTTGGGGAGTAAGGTTAGCATATTCACACCCTCCTGTACCTGAACGGACTTGGCTTTTCGAGCAAAGACGGTGACAAGTTAGGTGAGGCGATAGATACCTAATGAAAAGACGGTACCTTACAGAGTTACGTGTCAGGCTGCACTTAATCGATATCAACTACGTAGATGCGCGGTTTATGAACTTGTTGTGCTGGCAATAATCTTTTTTTCTGCTGGGGACAACGAAAGAAAGCTCGGTCGGCTTGAGCGAAAACGGAACGGACACATGTGTGTGTGTTGTATTTTGGCGACGCTGGACGGTGGCCGCTACTGACAGGGAGATTCTTGAGCGAGGTGGAGAGGCGAGAGGAGAGGGGTGAATCTGCATAGTCAAGGGTCGTGTGCGTAACAGATGCTATCTCTCATGGTCCAGGGTTGGATCTGAAGATGGTGAGGGAGAGACAGAGTGCGAGAGAGCAGAAAGGGAAGCATGGCGCCATGGGTCGAAGCACAGACCCCAGTTTGCCCAGCCCGGAGTCTCCAGTCCTCGCACGGTAGTGACTTACCAGATTGGTACCACTATCAAGTCAACTTGGGTGGTTGCAGCCACTGACTGCTCTCTCTCATGATCGCCACTACGAACCACACAACATGGAAAGAAAAAGACACGGACACTGTGCATTTCCCACTTGCAATTCCATGCCCACCTCCATCATCACCAAATGGGTCCAACACCAACTAAAAGAATCCACCCCCCCAAAAAACACAAGACCTGTTCTCTCATTGCACCGCTCCACTTGCTCTACTGTTTTGTCCATCCTATTTCATTATTAACTAGTCTCCATCTCATCTTTCCTCACCAAATCTCTCGCACTCAAACTCACTTCTTACTTATTTGTTCGACCCCGATCCTCGGACTCGATCTTCGCTACCTTCTATATACGCGACAATGGTGCTATAGATCGATCTTTCTTCACGTCCGTCGTGACTTCAACTACTCAGGGCCCGCCGTTGCGAGTCTGCGATCCCCTCCAGCATGTCGAGGCGACTACGGCCGCTACAACAATCTCTCCCATCATGGATTCCTCACAATACTACCACAACCACCATCACCACCACTCCCACCGCCATCATCACAAGTCACTATCGCAGCAACAGTCGTCCACCTCCCTCTCGTCGACGAACCGGGGAACCCCGCCGCTGCATACCCATCTCCCCTCATCTTCTTCTATGCCTTTGAGGACGGCAAACAGTACACCGATGTCCTCTCCTGGCCTCTTTAGCCCTTCGGCCTCCCGACAAAACCTCGTCACCTCTGTTTCCGAGAACAACACGCCTCCCAATTATGCACAGAGTCCACTACTGCATCCTCTGCAGATGCACAAAGTTAGAGAGTAAGCATGAGAAATTGTTTTGAAAACATGGCCTCCCAGCTTCTATGGTTTCACCCGTCCCGCTTCTAATCGGCCTCGTTCGCCTATGGTGGGGAATGGCTAGGGAGCCTGGCATTTACTGGTCGTTGCACTTCTCAGACACTAACTGATTTGTCAACAGGACGCACAAGGCGCTCATTGATTCAGATACCGCTACGGGCCGGAAACTTATCAACCAATATGAAGTGATTGAAGAAATTGGCCGTGGCATGCACGGCAAGGTCAAGCTGGCCCGGAACCTTGAGACTGGTGAAAATGTGGCTATCAAGATTATTCCACGTTTTTCTAAGAAGCGACGTCTCGGAAAGGTTACGGCTAAGTCCCCCCAAGACAAGACGAAGAAGGAAATTGCTATCTTGAAGAAAATTCGCCATCCCAACGTAGTCGCCCTCCTCGAAGTCATCGACGACCCTGAACTAAAGAAAATCTACATGGTTCTCGAACATGTAGAACTTGGAGAAGTCGTATGGCGAAAGAAAGGCCTCCCTCACATCTGTCTCTACGAACGACGACGCATAGAACGCGAGATGCGAGGCGAGCTTCCCACGCCCGAAGAGGATCGCTACGAGCAGCTTCTTGAGCACCGCCAGGCTGTGAAGCAGATGAAGCGAGCCAAGATGGCTCAAAACTACCCCGGCCAGATGAACTGGAGTTTCGAAAACGGCGGAGCAGACGAGCCCAGCAGTAGCCTGGGAAGCCAGTCCCGGTCAATGCAAGATTTCGCCATGAGTGATGGCCCGCCATCTCGACCTGCTTCTCGACAGACATTCCGTGAAGAGTCAAGGAGACATTCTCGATCACGCTCTGTTGTTTCATCAACCCGCGCAGTAGAAGACCCGGATGAGTTCGTCAACTGGGAAGACGACATGGAAACCCCACTGGGCCTTCGATCCAATCCTACCTCTAGCACTGCTTTGGACGGTACCATGTATGGTCCATATGTGGATGAGGGCTTCCGCGGTCGCTCCCCTAGTATGGCCGACTCCATTATTTCTCATATGTCGTCTCTTGACTTCAATCCCCAACAACACGACCCCTTTTCGGACGACTTTTCTTACGTTCCATGCTTCACTTTCGACCAAGCTCGTTCGACATTCAGGGACACAGTACTAGGATTAGAGTATCTACACTATCAGGGTGTTGTCCACCGTGATATCAAGCCTGCGAATCTCTTATGGAGCAAGGATCACCGTGTCAAGATCTCTGACTTTGGCGTCTCCTACTTTGGTCGGCCTATTCGTGACGGCGAATTTGACGACACTGTGTCAGAGTCCGAAGCAAAGGACTTCGACGATGATCTCGAACTGGCCAAAACTGTTGGAACACCTGCCTTCTTCGCTCCCGAGTTGTGCTACACCGATTTGGACACAGAACAGCCAAAGGTTTCTGAACAGATCGATGTGTGGTCTCTTGGTGTGACCCTCTACTGTTTGATCTACGCCCGAATCCCCTTCCTTGCTGAGGATGAGTTCCAGATGTTCCGTAAGATTGCCACGGAAGAGGTTTATATCCCTAAGCGCCGATTACTGCCCGTTCATCCTTCCACCTCACCAGCTGCTACATCCCTTTATAAGCGACAGAACACTCACCCCTATCGTGACGACAATGATTTGGTTTATGAGGAAGTCGACAATCTCCTTATTGGTCTTCTGCGACAGATGCTCACCAAGAACCCGGAAAGGCGCATTCGACTGCGAGATATCAAGCGCCACCCGTGGGTCGTCCAAGACATGGCTAACCCTATCGGCTGGCTCGACGATACTGATCCTGCCCGCCCCTCATCAGGTCGCAAGATCCAAGTTGATGAGAGGGAAATGTCCTCCGCTGTTGTGCCTCTTACCTTTCTGGAGCGTGCTCGCTCAGTGGTTAAGAAAGCTGTAGGCAAGGTAATGCACCCCCTGGTGGAACGAAGTGATAGCAAAACGCGACATCGAGCCAACAGTAGTGCCGCTAGCTCCGCCGGTGACAGTGTCAGTATGTGCAACAACGGACCTCCGACTCCTCACCAACAATACCGTGACAACCGACGCAAGAGCCTTCGTCCGGATGACTATTTTGCGAATGCGATGCGTGATGCTTCTTCCGCACCCGAACATCCCCTCTCAGTCAACACAACAGCTAGCCCTCAACCCGAATCTGTCATCTACGATCCTCTAGCAACAGTCCTTCCTGAAGCTGGCGTTTACCGGGGGCATGCCCATGCTCACAGTGAAAGTGAGTCTCACCGTGAACCCGAAAAGTCTGTCTCGGCAGCCTCCCTATGGCCATTCCATCGCCATGCACACAGCCATGGACATAGCAAAACTACACAGCACTTCTTCCACTTTGGCAGCAACTTGCCCATATCTCAGACTACACCTACAACTCCAAGCTTCGCCAGTCAAGCTGATCCACAAGAAGACTCTGGAGCTGAGACCATTCGCAAGACTCGTGATATGGATCCCATGGACGCAATGGATGAAAGCTCTCGATCAAAATCTGTCGATCGTGGGCTCTTTTCCAATTCCGACAAGCGTGCTGAGCCCAAGGTGGGTGTGAATACCACAGTTGTCCCTGGCAATGTTCAACTACCCACTCGACATGGACGACAGCCCGTGAAGTCTGTTGACTTGGGTAATATCTCACATCACAGGCGGTTTGAGCCATCGCTTCTATCTTCATCACTTGCTGCTGCTGCGGCCGCCGGACATCGCCACAGCCATTCAGAATTGACATATACTGCCGACGCACATACGTCCACCAGGACCAGACCTCGATCTCTGCAGAGAATGGACAGCGCTCCCATCACCAGAACAACACCCCCTCGTCATTCGGAAGAACTTTGCATGCGACGATGCGACCGACCGCAATCAGAGCATATTAGCTTCTCCTGCCCGCCATCGCCAATTCAAGAGGAGTGGGATCGAGATGAGCCTCTTCCTCGTGCAGACACCATGCCCACCACAAAGTCTTCGAGCATAGATTCCATGGAGGCTTTGGCCACACCTTCAACCAGCCCAAGTGAAGTTACCAGCCCCGTCTCGGCACTCCCTTTAACGGCCAGCACCTCGGAGAGAATGCTGGCATTCCAGTCCGACCCCTCCTTGCCGGCTCTACTAAGTGGTGCCAGCTCTGTCTCGGCCGATATGGAAGCCGAGCTCCTTTGCAAACCAGGCATTGTCAGCGCTCATCCTGAATTGCTCGAGACTACCGATAGTCTGACGCCACCAGGATTCGACAAGGAATCCGATGGCTTCCCTATCGATCAGGTTTATGGCCACCCTTCTGCCATGGACAGCGGCTCCCTCCCTGTACACCTGGAGGGTAGCGCGCGAGACTCCGTGACAAGTACGCCCGTTGCGCGACCTGTGGATGATGAGTCCGATGACGATGGCAGTGATGACGGGATACTTCTGATGGCCAAGTCGAAGAAGAAGCCAATACAAAGCACACAACGACCTGCAGCGTGCTATCCTCCTAAGAGACGCGATACCAACATTAGCATTGCAAGCACAGAGACTGCCAAGAAGGTGCCTACCTCTGCATATGGTGACGAGGGGACGTCACCCTATGAACCATGATACCCTTCCCCGTTTCGTGGCAACATTAACCAAGTTCTTTCTATTTCTCTTTTTCACATACCTTGTCAGATGCTAGATAAGCATTGATTCTTTTTGTTATGGGTTGAGCTGCCTTGACAGCTGTCTGGAGAAGAGTTTTCCAGCATTAGGCCTCCATTATATCTATGAGGCCAGGATCATATCAGGTGTTTTCTTGTTATTAGACCGTTTCTTCAGTCCCAGAGAGGGATTTCTACTGCATTGCTATTATGGCATATCATGGGCGGCTCAATTGCTAAACATTTACCCCCGCGTTGTTTTGGGGATGGGAAGTTGCTTCCGGGTAGGACGAGAGTTGATTGACGGATGTTCGAATGAGGAAATGAGCATAATGATGGGTCATGAGATGGAATGAACGGCGATGAGTTTAAGACGAAGACGTATTGAACAAAGGCAGGGGCCCAGAAAGTATTCGTGTCGCCGGAAGCCAGTCTTGTGTACACGGACACATTGTTTACATATTGGAGACAGTTAAGGAGGAAGAGCACAAAGCATGATTCCTTGCATTTTTCATGCTGGTGATTCACCAGCCTGCTGGGGCGAGTCAGGGGCTTTGATGCATTTATATAGATATAGGGAGGAAACATGTTGCTTTTCTTGTTGGACATATTCTAGCTCCCGAGGATATGCGTCGAGTGTTGAGCACAAGACATGGATAATAAATAACCGCTTGAATCTACCAAGTTATGAACATCGCATGTGACCATTTAATATTAGAATGAAAGTTGTGATATATTACAAGCAGCAGTAGATGTCTATATGTAATAGATTTCTAGCACAATATCCTCATGATATGTGTCTTTCGATTAAGCTGCGGATTCTGAAGGCGTGTCTAGACCTCGCATACGAGTAAGAAGCGCTGAAACTACCAAGCCCAGCAGGCAGACACCCAAAACTCCGGCGACATTGACGATCGTTCGCACTGAGGATGTAGAAGACTTCTTATCCACGATATCGCCCAGGATGTCGTCAAATCGCTTGGCCATCTGCCCCCGTCCAAACATATCCTTGACTCTTGCTTCGCTCTTGTCTCCCATAGTTTTTACCTCAGCGTCATTGAGTTTCAGTGCCTGACGCACAACCTTAGCCCACTCATCTACATCATCCGGTGATCGCAACCATCCTGTTTCACCGTCTACGATAGTCTCCACAGGCCCGCCCGAGTTGGCGGCCAGAACAGGGGTTCGGGCGAGCATGGCTTCGAGGGGAACGATACCGAAGTGCTCGTTCTTGGGTGTGTAGAGAAGAACGCGAGCGGAACGAAGAAGCGATGTTTTGAGAGAGTTGGGGATCGAGAGGAGGAAGAGAACGGGAACCGAAGCCGGTGCTGATAGAGCGGTTATGAGGGTCTTGGTGGTGAGGTGCTCGAGACCGTGGGAGGAGGCGAGAGCTTCGAGTTCGGCGTGGTATTGAACATTTTCGGAGACGCGAGGATCATAGCCACCTGCATGATAGTCAGTATCGCAAGAAGATTAGAGCATGGGACGTGAGGTAGCATACCTGCTAGGATGAGTCGGCAACCCTTGCGCTCAGCTTCAGGAATAGCAGCAAAGGCCTTGATCGCAAGTCCGATATCTTTCTTCCTTTCGAAACGGTTGATACTCAAGATGACCTTTTCCCCCTTGAATGGAATATCTCCATCACCAGCATCTTCCTTCTCCTTAACCTCGGTATCCACACAAGGATACACCACTTTAGTCTCAGTGCGCTTCTTGAGGTTCGGCCACGTCTGGTTCACAATACCCTTTGTAAATCCCGAGTTCACCGCCACAGCGCTGGCGAAGCCCATGGTCCATTCTTCAAGCCAGTCAAACGGGCGTCGGTACAGGCGCTTCAGGGCAGACTCGCGGCCCTGCGCAAGGAGAAGATCGGGGAAATGGCAGTAGAAGAGGATCGGGGTGGCAGGAGCAATGTAGCGCATCAGAGGAAGACCGGCGGAGAGTTGGTCTACGATGAATGCGCGCGGGTTCAGGGCGTTTAGCTCGCCGGTAAGAGCTATGTGGATGAGGAGATGGACGTGGCGGAGGATGGCACAGATGATTGTGAAGCGGGAGATGATGGACATGGGAATGAGCCAGTGTCCACGAACGCGGACGTCGAGGGTTCCTAGAAAGTATCTTAGTATATTTCGTATGAGAAACAGATGATAAGTATATACCATCACGACATTCATCAAAGCAATGCTTCGGATCGCAATGATTGGTAAATATCACCACGCGATGCCCACGTTCTTGAAGTCCAACAGCAGCATCTACAACAAGACGCTCTGCACCACCGATACCAAGATCGGGGTGAAAGAAGACGATCGAGCCTTTATCTTTGGCGTCTCCAGCCATGATTGCGCTCTCTCTCTTTCTTTAGAGGTTATTTTATTTGAGAGAAGAAGGGTTGGTTGGTGGGGGTTCGACATGAAATGAAAGCTGGAGCTAACGTGGGGCATTTTGGAGAGAGGAGAGTGATTGGTTGGGTTTAGTTGAGGTACGTGGCTGTCATGGGAAGTGGGGCCGTTCAGTTCATGGAATCCCATCATGAGGTAAGGTACGTACCTTTGTTCCTTTTTACCCCGGAATCTTTAATTGTTCAAGTTCACATGCAAGTCAAAAGCTTGGAATACTGCATATACATGGCGGATAAAGACATTATTAGAATGAAAGGCAACACTATAGGTTTCCGATCCATATTGAACCATAAAATGTGTTATTATAGCAGGTTATCCGTCTATCATATGACATCTCATGCCGAGAACAATCTCAGATCCATGGGTCTACCCCAACCTCAAAACGAGCCGAGGTGTTTCCTCTAGCCGTCTCCACGCTCTTACTTAGGTATATCCTGGATCCATCACTTACTTATACCTACCACCTTCACTCCCTTTCCTCATCAACAACCAAATCTTCCAAAAATGTCTTCACTTTTTACACTCCCCATTGAGCAGTGCGGCGCCCACCCAGGCGGTACTCTCGCCTGCACCGAGCCTGCACCAAGAGTCTACCTACTCACTCTTACATCGCCCCCAGACAACCGTCTCACAACGCCTGTTCTGAAAGCCTTTCTTAACGCGCTTGATATCATCGAATTTGGTTATCCTCACGGTGTTGTCGCGACTACTTCGGGGATCCAGAAGTTTTATAGCAATGGGCTTGATCTTGAACATGCTGTTGCCACAGACGGTTTCTGGCCTTTGTTGTATGATGTTTGGAACCGTTTCTTGACGTAGGTTTAGACCCTCACTTACCAGCTAATTACATGGATGTAATGTAATGTAATGTCTGACTGTACCAGATACCCTATGCCTACAGTGGCTCTCATGAACGGACATGCTTTCGCAGGCGGCCTTATGCTCGCCACATCGCAAGATTACCGCCTTGCTCCCTCCCCACGAGGCTTCCTCTGCCTCAACGAGCTTGTCTTCGGCGCGCCTCTCAAGCCCGCCATGTCAGCTCTGTTCCGCGTCAAGTACTCTCACGAGACTTATCGCAGCCTTGTCCTCGAAGCCAAGCGCTTCTCAGGTGAAGCCGCTGTAGCAGCTGGTATCGCTGACGGCATTGCGCCGCAAGGCGTTGAGGACCTGCTTAGCTTTATCAAAGAGAAGGAGCTCATCGACAAGAGCAAGTCGGGCGTTTACGGCGTGCTGAAGATGGAGATGTACGCGGGTTTGATTGAGACCATGAAGGGCCCAGCTATGGAGGCGCATGAGAAGAGATTTGAGGAGGCGCAGGCGAGGGAGGGCGAGAGGATGGAGTTCGGAAAAGTTTGGTATGAGCAGTGGTTGAAGGATGCCAAGGCAAAGCTGTAGTTCACTTTTGTGTTACATATACCCGGACTGTAATCACATCTGTACTGTACTTGTACTGATCTATCACCAAAGTCGTCTTATTAAATCCGCATGGGGTGTCAGGAGAATTGGTTGCCAGAAAACTACGAGACGAAATAGTTCGGTCACTTTAGAATATCTTGGATGGGCAACTTTTCTGTTACCCATTATGGATGCTAGCTAGGTATTTTGAGACTCCGTATGATCTCATCATTATTACTTATTTCGATTTTTTATATACTGTTTTCATGACTGCGGTTAAAGGGGGCGGACTTCTTCAGCAACCAGTCATTCGACGTCTTCTATCTCAATCTCAGAATCTGACATATCTTAGATGCCGTCCGCTCCTAGATTGCCACTAGTTTACAGGCAACTCCCTCCGGTAACATCCAATGTATATATGTACAGAAAAACGATCATTAACCAAATGCACCTACTGCGCCAAGTTCAAACTCAGGAAATCTCGATGTGGTATAGCAGCCCTATTTTATTGCTCCCATGACAAACGCCAAAACCCCTGTACCGTATAGACGCCTCGCAGGTATATCATAACATGGTCTATGGCCGATGAAAATGGACATAATGCTAGAGTCGACGATGAACCAAACAATGAAATCAGTGACCGCCTTGGCCCATATGGGGATGTTGCTGCTCTAGAAGACCCAGCACGTCCGAAGGAAAATAGTCTAACCAAGGACCCATCATATCTGACTGCTGCAGCCCCAAAGCAGCAATATCAATATCCTGGCTGTCAAACGTGATGCCATCCATGCTTCCCATAGAATTGGCCCAGGGCATAGTGTATGGGAAGTTGTTTTGGCCAAAGTACATGTTGTTAGCTCCAGAAAGTGTAGTGGCTGGAGTCACTCCATTCTCCGTCATTGCTGTTGGTGGAGAGACGCTATATGCATCAAATCCAGCCGAAGGCTGGCTTGTGGGTGTAAATCTAGGTCCAGTGTAGAAGTCGTGGCTTTCGCTATCCTCAGGCACCCCGTCAAACTGGACAGTAGGTCGCGTTTGGCCACTTGTCGCTGAAAGATTCGACGTTCGACGAGGCGCGGTAGGGCGAGACGATTGTCTCACAGCCGATATGTTATGTTGGGGGTAGGCTGGAGCGAGCATGCTGGTCGAATCTGGTAGGCTTTGGCGTATAGGGTCGAAGATCATATTACCTGGTGGAGTACTAGGTGCTCGCATTGGCTGCGTCGGTTGCGCTGCTGTTTGGGCTGGCGAATCTCGGTTTTGATACATGAGTGTCAAGCTGGAATTCGGCGAATTGGCTGTTCCTGCCAGAGTCCATGCTATAGGAGGCCCTGACAGCCTTGGCGATGCTTTATTCTCGAATTTGGGGAATGGGTTGTTCAATGCGCCGTTGCTACCCCTGCGAGGCGCCTTTGTGCTTTCATACTCTTCCGCTGTGTATGTTTCACAGTCCCAGATTCCCTTGGCCCTTTGATCCAGTGCAGTGATAATGTATGTAGCACCGCCCCAGTACTGTTCAATCTGTTGTAGAGAATTGAAGCATTTCTGGTAGTTCTGGTTAGCTGCGGAAGCCAACAGGGAATGTCTGGATGATTTCGCATCTCGAGATCTGTTACCCGTCGATGCATTGTGCTGGGCACCAGGGGGTGAGTTGGCTCGCGAAGGTGAGCTGGATGCATTGGCACTCGACTCCATTACAAAGGCACAAGCTGCGATGTAGATCGGCTGACAAGTAAAAGGGTTTCCGATGAAACTCTTCGGATCAATCAGGTCGGCAAAGGATAAGATATCGCAAATCGTTTTCGCACTGCTCATACTGAGCTCACGACTATCCGGTAACAGCTGAAGCTCGCTGCGAAGTTCAGCAAAGGGCGTGAGGAGGGTTGGCTGATGAAGAATGATGAATAGAGCGTGAAACCAAAAGTGTAATAAGATGAATGTCGTGCCTTGGCCTGCTCCCAGGTATGCCTTGAAGTTGCTCACATTGAACTGCAGGCGCCAGTCCCAATTCTTGTAGAGTCTTGTCAGCTCATGCTCCATCTCGCCGAGCTTATCCCATGTGTCCTTAGTGAGATCCTGCGCATTGCGAACCTTGTTAAGAACGTCGCAAACACGTCCATAAAGGTGAATAATCTGCAGGAAAATGGGATATGGAGCTGGCCAGTTCGTAGCTGGGTCAATAAAAGGTTCCGGGATCGAGAGTTCCAAATCATCATCTCGGAATGTCACAGGACGACCTGTTCCCGATGAAATGACCCGATCAAGAACAAAGACGGCCCAAAAAGTATCCATGCGCTCTTGTACAAGCTCCTTTTGCTCCTGAGGGTTCAGGTGACTTGATTCTCCTGCCTTTGCTTCCGAGTCTCCTTCATCGACAGGTGGACGACCCCAGTTCTGAGAATACAATGCGTCCTTCTCGCCATGGTACTGAACTCCAACCTCTTTTTGTAAACCCAAGTCCACAGCCATACGAATAGCCAGGCCAAGGTACATCCAAAGCGCGCTGTCTTGGCCTGCTCCAAAGCCTTCGTATGCCATTAGTAGACACGCTTGTACAGCGCCAACTGTTGGGCAAGGAAACGTATCAACAGTAGCCTGCCGAGCTCTTTGCGCGAATACTGAGCCACGTTCCATTCTAGGCATCTTGTCGTTTCCATTTGTGAGGGATGGAGAGTCGGAGAATCTCGCCGATAAAGCGCATATTGAATCGACAAGTATAGGTTCAACCCTCTTTTCTTTCACCATGCGTAGGAACTTGGTTTGTCGAAGGAATGGGTAACTGGAACCCATTTGCGTAAAAAAGGTGTTCACTAGACTGATGATCAGAGGATGGACCGGGGCCGGATCGTTCGGATCGTAGGTGGGCAGTTCTTCATGAACCGCTTCGCTAACAACTGAGCTACTTCCTTGCGCTCCGCTATGTGTTGACATGGGGGACGTCCCAGCCATTGAACCAGCCGTCGAGCGCCTGCGATCGCGCACAGAAACTACCATTTGTTTAAAGCCAGGAACAATGGCAGTCGGGCCAAAGTATCGGAAGTATGGAACTCGATGTCGTTCGGATTTGCGTACAGCTGTAGGAGAAGGTGTGTTCTGGGCGGGTACGGACGAGGGTTGATGGCTGTTGTGCGAGGGCGCACTCGGGGTTTCTGTCGTGTCGTGCTTTGAATCGACCATGTTCGCGAGCGACATTGTAGCTTCCGAAGCCACATGGGGAGTTGGTGCGTCGGGTGTGCCCTGGATCTGCACGGAGACTTTCTCGACTTTGATGTCTTCATCGTGGTAGTTGTGATGTTCGTGTTCGTCGCGATCGTGACCAGCTTTGTCCAACGGCAATTTCTCAATATCTTCCCTCTTTATTTCTTCGGGATATCCCAAACATCGGTGTCCGTTCTTAGTGCAAGTAGAGCAGACTGGTCGTTCGCCAGCGCACCTCGTCTTGCGCTTCCGACATGTTAAACACCTGAACCGCAAAGGAGTTAGCACCTCGCAATTGACTTGAGGATGGCGATTCAAGTGTCCGCACGCAACACAGGTATTGTATTGGTCTAGAGTCGTGCGACTAGTGTTGTATCACAGCCAGGGGCAAGTGCAGTGAGCCGGAAAACACTTACGCAGCATTTATTCGGCGCCGTTTCGAAGGCGGTTGTCCTTGGTTATGTACGAAGCGAATCGGACGCGGCGGCGGCGGAACCGAGTCCGATGTGTTGGTCTGCGTGCTCATGGCTAGAACATGGTGATGCTTCTCTCAAGGTTGCAGAAGTTGGCGCAGAAGCAGACGTTGGGGAACTGAACGTCTAGAAGCTTGGCGCAAGGTTGGGGACGGATATATAAACATCCAAAGAACGATGACGAGCGAACGACAAGCTGACCAGCGGGGTTTCGGTGTCTTTGTGGGCGTACTGCAGGCTGTGTGGCTTGTTGGTGCTGGGCGAATATGCAGCAGGTGGCGAGGTAATGCAACCTCGGGGAATAGGATGCAAGGGATGCGATGCGACAAGAGAGATTGCGATCTCGTTTGGTTCGTAAGCTCTGAGAAGAGAGTTAAAAAGGGTTGAAAGTATGATGCGGCTACCGATTCGACAAAAGCGCTAAGGGTAGACGGGAGTGCATCAACGGCTTAGTGGCATGTTCAGGATTGGTCGTGTGAAGAGAATCAGGAACATGAAACCAACAATGACAGTGACAGGTCCTTAGGCTGAGAGGGAAGCAAGGATTTCCGATTAGGTTTTCAGGAGAATAGGGAGGATGGGAAAGATGGACGAGAGTCGCGATGTTTGTTTGATATGGTGAGAGAGGCGACGAGAATGATAAGGAATTAGATATTACTAAAGGAGGATAAGTTTGGTTTAGGATCGGGGGGATGACAGTGAGAAGTTGTGGGTTGAAGGTTGGCTTCCCACGCTTCCCTTCCTCAGCCAAGAAGAAAGTGGACGACAGGCAGGGAGTCAGGTCTGGGGGATGGAGATGGTGGTGTTTAGGCAAGTGGGGTAGATGCTGATGTGGAGAGTGAAAGGAATGAAGGAGTGACCTGAGCTAGGTACCTAGGTCCAGTATCAAAAAACAACAAGCAATGACAACATTAGTACCTTGATCGTGATAGCTTCAGTATTGATGTCCAAAACAAAGTGGATGTATGGGACCCGAGTACTGTAGCTTATGTTATTGTAGAAATAGAAAACAAAGAGGCGTTGTTGCAGATTAAAGTAAAGAAGCTAATGCAATCCAACCAACAGTCAACAAAACTAGGCACAAAGGATGGAACGAAATATCGTCACATTTTATGATCCATCCAGTCCAGTGGCAAGAATTTAGCCTTGATCCCTCTCCTCTTTTCTCTCTCTCTCTCGCCTTTTCTCATGGGTTCATCTCAGCCAATCCTCCTCCACCATCAAATTCGTCCTTTTTTTTTTTATCCTTTCCCCTTTCCTACAGTAACCGTTGACCCTACCAGCGCCCAACCACAACCGCAACCTTATTAGACTAAGAGCCAAAGCAACGGCCCGCCTGCCGCCTCATTCAGCCCCTTAGTCTGGGCGATTATGATTATCATAGATCAAGTGACCATCTCAACTGCAAGATCCTTGTCTCGTCAGGAATCTTCTCTGTTTTACATGATGCATCTCGCACATGAAATACCGAACCGCATGTAGGCTGTCGGATTGGCACTTTCTAAAGGTGGTAGGTGTTCTTGGGTCAGAAAAGAGAAGACACGCTCATCAAAAAACATCCATACATGATTACAACGACGTCACCGCCGAATACTGCCTTATAGCCGAGAATGACTAGAAACATTCTCGATCTGATTGTTTCATCTTTGGAAGCTTACAGTAATTACAAGCTTACCCCACGGCGCTAGACAGTTGTCAATCCCATGATCCGGACAGCCACCCTGTACAGGCCGAATGGACATGAAGAGCCAAGCAAAACCGAGCAACGGGCTTGGATATTAAAATGCGGGGGAGTCATTTCTAGCCATGACTTGCCAATTGAACCTCAAAACAGTTTCAAATGGCTCTTCCTCCTTTAAGAAAGTCCTCTGGCCTCGATAAACCATGGTTCAACACCGACATGCCATGTCCGATGCAGATCATCATGCACCGCCTGCCTCATCACCATTATAGGAAATGGAGCCTTCGATCTGTTGAATATCAGTGGCGAGTCATATCAAGATCCACTAAACAGACACTGCGTCAAAATGTGATGAAACCAAACTACGGATATGTATCGTGATATATCCACAATGAATTGCAGATGCTCCTTCGAAAAGACAGCACCCTGGCCCTCATGACTTCATATATACATACATACCTACATGATAGACAGCCAAATATAAATTCAGATAGACAGACACAAAACCAGTTTGTAAATTACCAACCCCAACAGAATAACGCCAGGTCGTCCCCTTAGCCCTCTGGAAAAATGCATCAACACTTCGCTTCCCATTCCTTTTTCAACTCCGTAAAGATTCCCAGCTATGTATTATTGCTGGACGGGTATCGCCAATTCGCTGCCGTCGTCGTCATTTAAATCATCCAACGTCGTCTTCAAACTATCCAAAAACGATAGTCACGCCCATATCTGCACTGACTCTTCTCCAAAGATCACCCCCACTCCTCACACCCATCATCATCGCCTCCTCTTGCTGTTGCAACAGGTCGGCCTTGTCCGCCCTTCTCCAGACTTCTTGAACGATCGTCCATGCTCGATCGATATTTGTCATACCTTGCCTGCGGTTTATGGCGATGAAAGTCTGGCGTGCCAGGTCCCGATCAGCAAGTGTAGTGGCCTCGCAAGCGGCGACAAACAATGGCCACAGAAGGGCACTCATAGGACCAGTATTGCTAACAGTTCCAACACAGTGAGTCAGGCTGATATGCGCATGGCGCTGTACAAGTGGGTGTCTGCGCGGGTAGCTGTAAATAGTGCGATAAAGGTAGACGAACGCTGAGTGGCGGTAAGACAAAGCATTGCTAAGAATACTTTGGAGGCGGCTCCTTTCGGTCGATTGTTCAGGACTCAATTCCTCAGGGTTCTGGCTCAGGATCGAGTTCTCGGGCAGCACAGGGTGCCAGTCCTCAAGTGCGGCTTCGATGGCTGTTGCTGAAGTTTCAAATTCCGTTCTAAGAACTGCCACCTTGGAAACCTCTTCGTTCGCAACTGCAACGTCAAGTTGGTCTTTGAGGGCCAAAAGATTGGACAGTCGATGAATGACTGGCCATAAAGAAGTAGCCATGCCAAGCAGAGTGTCAACGCTATTCAGGGGAGATGTAGCACCGCCAGAATCGAGAGGAGGGAATGGAGCCATATAGTTGGTGCCTGGAGCACTAGAAAGAGGAGCAGTACCAAACGATAGCGCTGCGATCACATCATAAAATCGGAATGCCTACGGTTTATTAGATGTTGTTAAAAAAAGCCCCCAAGAGAAAACTCACCCGCTCCAAAAAGACACCGGTAGGATCGGTGGCAGTGCCATTATTGCTCATGATAGTCATGGCGCCCTTGAGATGGCCATCGACAATGTTCGATCGGCCTTTCTGAACCAACTATAACAGAGTTAGATTAACAAGATCAAGATAGTTTGGCTTTGTCCACACTCACCACTTCATAATACACTAGAAGCATGATAGCAGCCAGTAGTTCATTTCGATTAGCGCTTGGTCCTTTCTGAATTAACCTTGCGAGACCTTGAATGGCTTTGTTATGGAAATAGACACTCTTCTCATCGTTCTCAACTCCACGATATTCGAGATGAGCACTCGCTAGAGCATAAACTGCGTTGGTCACCGGCTGGCTTGCGTGACACAAGGGAAGAACGAGTTGTTGAAAAGGGTTGCCACTCTCTTCACGGAACACGATGAGATGCGACAGAACATTGCAGAAATGATCGACAAGAGCGCGTCGGTTGGTGCGTTCGGAGAACTCTGAAAACATTGGAGAGCAGAACTCAAGTCGAGGAGATGGCGCTGGAACGGGTGCAATCATAGCCAGGGAAGGCGAAGGAGTTGCATATGCGGGTGCATACGTTCCAGCATAAGTCGTTGTGGGAATGTTGATTGAGATAGATTCCCGGCGAACAATCTCCTCAACATCATCCTCTTCATTCTCGAGATGTTGCACAACAAACTTTGGTTCATCAAATGGAGGCAGTTGAAACTCGACCGAATCGAGAGGTGAAACCAATGGGAGGTCCGTAGGGCTCCAGTCGAAGGAATGAACTCTAGGCTTGCTCGCAGTGCGGTTGACGAGGGACGTATTAAGTGTTGGTGCCTCGGTACTGGCGGGAGCTTCGTCGGAGTCTTCGTCAGCTGATTTATCGTGCGCGTCGTCGTTCCATTCCGAGATTTGGGCATCCAAAAGCTGAGTTGCCCTATCTGAACCAGAGGAAGAATTGGTATCGAAGGGCGAGCATGGGACAGTCGACTCGCGCTTGCGCCTCTGACGAGGTCGGACAGGCTCGTACACGCACTCCTGGCCACGTTCCTGGCATCGGGCGCATGCAGGTCGGATTTCGTCACATTTCTTCTTCTGTGAGGGACAAGTCAGTATGCTACCGATTTCAGGTTGTTGAGGAGCTGTGTACCTTTTCTTTACTGTAAGGAAGTGGCGTTAGTCAATTTGTTGAAACAAGGATAGACTGTTTATTAGACTTACCAATAGCTACATCCTGTGCGACAATAAAAGATATCCAAGTCAGCCAGGTGTTCGTGGTACAAGACATGGGGTGTAACAAAATGTTTCTAGAAAAAAAGAGTTAGACATACCTGCGCGCGAGCGCTTCTTGGGAACCTTTGGGGGTGCGAGTCTGGTATACAGCAACATCGCGAAAGCTATATATGGTGGCGAATATAGATAGATGATCAAAGGATCACAATGTTAATCATGCGGTTTCCATCTACCGGAAATAGTGCTGATGCTGCATGCGCCTTGAGAGGATTGTTGACAAGGTGATACGAGTGTTGCAGCCGTGTCTCGGTCCCAACACACGAGAAAATTCTCGATATAAGATTAATATGCCCCAAGAAAACGGTCGTCGAGAAGAAGTGAAACACTGCCGATGTCGAATACCTGATCTGCGTTGGTGTGGGGGAAGGAAGAGGGGAAATAAAGTCCACAAGAAGCCGAGGATCTGGGGGAGAAATTGATTGCGGAGATGGAAGGGTTCGATAGCGATATTTGATGTAAGTAGATAAAAGAATCACAATATAATCAAAGATCAAAGATCAAAGATCAAGAAGGGGGGAGACGAGAAAGAAAAGAGAAGAGATGGGAAAGGGATCCAAAATTGATGCCTCGTGCGTCTCCGGGGCGTCATGGTTCGGTCTATCACTGCCAGCAGCAGAAGGACCTTACCTTACTTTAGGTTACCTTATTCCATCCATGCCTTGCCAGTCCAATTCTGTCACTACACACCATCGTGATCTTTGAGCATCCACGACTTTTCATGGATCCCTGGCCCTTGCCGAGACACTTTCCCAACTCTGGACGTTACCTTTTGCTAGCTTGCGGGGTTACGGGCGCTACAGTTGACTCGACGATGCAGTATTTTTGCAGAGAAATTCGGGGGATGGCAGATGGGGCCATATGGAGTACAGGGGCCCTTGGGGTAGTAAAAACTTGACAGTCAGGAGCATGAGAGCCGATGATCCTTGGGCAGCCCATCTTTGTTATGGTCATCTTCTGCTTACTGATTCTTACATCCTCAGCTTCGAGTCTTAACTTTGTGATACCCCAGAGTCGCCGATAGCTAATTCTTAGGTTCTGCGATGGATGAAGAAGCCGGGGAATCGGAGCCGAACAGTTCTTACTGTGTTCGACGGGCATTTTGTGGTCATACAGACAGTACGATCACAGTGTGACTCAGAGACAAACTGCCCGCTCAAGTCGTCCTCCGCTCCCCGTATAGAAGTTAGCAGGTGACTTTCCTCCGCTTAGATTTAGGGGACCCTCAACCGACGCCACCCAAACTTGACCTCGCAGAGTTCTAGAATCGACGTAATAGACGAGAAGGGCATCAATGACACCCCTCACTATCTGCATCTGAGGATTAGAACTCGAACTCCTCGTGGCCCTGCAGCCTCAAACAGGATTCCCAACGGCAAGCACCTGGCCCTGGCATTCTTTTTCCCCGGTAAGCTGGAAAATCCGGGGTAATCAGACTGCTAATCCAGTGCAATTGGCCTTGCAATAACTGCCACTACGCTGATTGAGTTCCAGATGGTGACGGGCAACTCATTCTAACAGGCGCGGCAAACACAAAACCTGGCTAATTTACCAGCCATTGTCCGGGCCCCCGCGTGCTTTGCCGGACGCCGCAACCCTTCCCACTTCATCCGTTTAGCATGGCATGCTTGCATCGGTCTGAGATCTTCGCCCTTTTTGACAATGGAATCCTCACGGAGATCACAACAAGGGATCAGCGCCCCCCGCGCACGCGTGGTTCGATGGGATGGGTCGAATGGGAATTGCTGCGCCGAATTCGACCTTTTCGCTTGCGCAGGAACAGCAAAGTCGATGGTCAGGCAAAATAGAGTTCATGGACCCTTAATTCCGTTCGTTGATCGGCAGTTCTTCAAAATTGGGGACAAATACAGTAGCGACCCGATTTTGCAACGGTCTTGAGCGTTCAAGTCCGCACTGTCCATCCATACAGTACTGCCCAATGTTTTCCCTTTGGTATACCAAGAGAAACCGAGCATGATCGAGAACTTTTCAACTGCAATGACTGATCGCGAAGCATCAATCTTCAACCACGAGACCAGAAAAGCTTTGGTCTAGACTGTGGCGCTTGGTGAACCGCCGGCATGCAGCTAACGTTGCGGAACCCTTGAGAGGCCTAACGGTTCTTGGCAGGACAAAAGGAGGCCACAGATGCTCTTGGAGCTACGGGCTGTACAGAGCCACAGCTGCAAGAGCTGTCGAACATCCATGCAGTTTTTGGGAGGTCAACTTCATGATCTGTGGATAAGCATCAGAGCTAGGGGAATTTGGCTTCGAACAAGCATTATTGACATGTGGAGCAGCGCCAACACTTGCACGATCTGGGCTGATCTTGACAATGCAGCTCTCAAACTGTTGTCCTCGCAAATACAACTGCATGGCGATGAGGGTGTCAGACCAGTTCATCTCCGTTCACCATGCCCCTTACCGGCATGAACTTTGTTTTCCTGATCTTCTTAACCGAATATTAAGGTATCAAGCAGCCCGGTAATTATAGCTACTACAGTGACGGCTTATTTACGAAAACTCCTTCGGCGCGGCTTGCCATCCGTTACTATAGGGAGCCGAGGTCCGCTGCATCTCGGAAATCGTTCAAATCAACATTGGCTCTAAAAGTGCGTCCCCACAAGTCGAATTTCCCAGTCCCATCATCTGCTCCAGCAGAGGGGTCGATCTATTTTCGGAAAATGCGCCGTCATTTCACGATGTCAAGCGCCAACTGAACCGGTCGGTCTCAAGGTCAGAAAACCTGCCTCTAATGGTTTAAGATAGGAAATACTTTAGTCACATTGTACGAGTATAGACCGGGTCTTAGGCCGTTCATTTTCGTCAGCCTAAGCATCTGGTTTCGAGTTTCATGTTCTCTCTAGTCCGCATGGCATAACCAACCATGCTAGGCGATGAAGTTCTGAAGGTCTATCTGATCGTCAAGTCGAAGGCTAGTCTGCTAGTTCAAACTGTATCCGTCGTGCTTTGGATGAAGCTTCTTAAAGCTAACAGCTTGACCGCTGAAAGAACGATCATACTAACAGTCTTAAGTCTGTTCTGCAGCAAGGAAAATCCCAAACAGTCAGACTGACCGCATCGCGTTGCCCCAAGGCCCTATGATCCCGTGATGAGCCTGTTTTCCCAGGTCTGCGCTGCTTGCCATTTCCTATGCTCAGTACTCGCCTATTCGGCTCGTTCGCCGGCTCGGTTGAGCCCCACGCGGTCGAAGTCCCATCAACTTCATCAAGCAGCACACCCAAAAGGTTCACATTCTTCGTCGCAAAGCTTACTGAAGTCTGTCCGACTCTCCGCTCACGATGTTCTCGGCCCCCAAAACCCCAGTGCTTTAGCAACACGCATGTGGCTCTCCTGTCGATTATTGACAGGGTTGTCTCACTCAAGGACGACTTTTGATTCGTGGCCTTGTTCCTTTGTCAGACGGATAAGTCCTTTGAATGGCTGCCACGGTAGCAACGCCAATGCAAATGGATGCACCATTTTGTTCCGAACAATGCATTCTCCGTTTCCAGTCGGCCACTGAAAGGCTGGGAAGCCAACCATCGGCCAATGATACAATGAGGGAACACAGCATTCGTTAGGAGGATCTCGAAATAGAGCAGCTTGGGGGCTTCGCTCTGGACCTTTGGGGCGCTGCCCCCAGCGAATCCTATCAGATGCGGCGCTGCATGAGCTGCGAGTTGAGGTAGGGCAACTGAGGAAGATGACGAACTCTGCTCCTCTCTGACACCTCCGTCACCGATCGATGGTTTTGAGGCTTTTGTCCTATGGCATCGCCGATTATGTTTCAGCTCAAACTGTCTCCCGCATGAGAAAATGAGCCGCGTGTCGTGTCCATTTATGCTTATCCGTAGAACGTTGCTCATCATCGCTGCGTTGTTCACCTTCTCACCGTTTCACTCTTGGGTGTCTCCACGCTGGACCCATGATAATATCCTCCAGAGGAGCTATAATTCTCTAAATCTCACCAGCTCAGCGCACTGAGTCTTTTTACCCAACCAGAACGACCCTTACAGCTGGTTTCAGTGGGCATCTTGCTCAGCCCTACAGACGCCGTTGTCTCGTCTGGTACGATTAGAGCAATTACTGCTCACTCGTGGCGTAGCATCTTCTGACCCCGGCTCAGGACAAGCCTCTAAGGCCTCCGTTGCTGACATTAGGAATCTCGGTGTTTTGTCTGACTTCATTCTCCTTTTCTGTTCTTTTCCTATTCTTAATCATTTTGTTGGACGAATACTGAACTTCGGCTTTGCGACGATCCTAACTTGAACCGATCGGTGGCTGTTGTAAATCAGTACCTATCAGAATTACAGCCGAATTTGCGACAACCACCACTTTGAAAAGCTATTTACCCGTTTCGCATTCAGCTCATGATCGGCGCCTCGCGACTTTGCGACATTATCTCGATTCGGTATCGCATTTCCCCTCAGTTCCATGGTCGCAAAAGATGAGGGACTGGGGGTGTAGATTATACGCCGCCACGCTTCTGGGTGCCTTTTTGGCTTTGGGGGTCGAAGCGGCCGATTTTAGAAGATACGATGGAGTTCACAGGATTGAGAAGGAGTCGCAAATCACACAAGCCGCGGGTCTTAATCGACGAGCCGAAGAACAATGCGCTACGAGTATGAAGTTGTGTCCCGCAAGTCTGAACGGAGGATGCTGTCCCGAGAACTATGATTGCGCCAAAGAGAGCTGCCAAGCGACAACGAGAGGTCCTTCGACATGTGGAACAAAGGTCGGTTGGCATATTTGCGACGTAGTCTATGGAGGTTCGTATTTAGGAGTTCGAGTTATTTGAAGAGCTATGCTCACATTTATTAGGTGGTTGCTGTCCGGACGGGTACCTGTGTGAGACTGCGGACGGCTGTGTCCCGCCATCCGGGTCACCATATACATACGGATGCCCGAGCAGTCAATATCTCTGCCCATCGTCACTAAGCTATGGGTGTTGCCCCAACGGTATGGCTTGCGGCGTGAACCAGTGTTACTCCTCTGATCCCGTAACTGTCACGAGTACTATGGTCATCACAACGACGATAGGAGGGGAGCGAACAACTTACAAAACGACAGCCATTGAAGTGGAAACGCCAACAGCTCCTACAGCTCTACCAACAGTAAACGCGGGTGACAACAACGACCAGGCAGTTTTGAAGTACTTTCCTTCTACAATACCTAAAGAGAGTCCGATATCATCATCTGACAAGGACAATAATAATGACGACAAGGGAGGTCTATCAACCGGCGCACTAGCTGGTATCATTGCTGGTTCTGTGGCCTTTCTGATAATCGTTTTGGTGGCGGCATTTATCATCATCCGTCATCTGAACAAGGTCGTTGCTGCAGTTGGCACGTCAAAAGTATCTGAGTCTCATGGCTCTAACACTCAATCAAGACCCACGAGGGAGTTCAAGACAGCAGATTCAGAGGTTGACGAACTGAGTGCCGACCCCTTGATTCATCCGTCATTGATACCCCCACGACCAAGAAACCCTGGGCCTGATTCAGCAGCTACTTCGCCATTCGGTCTCGCAAGCACGGATCACAGTTCGAATGAGCCTACACCTGGGGCTAACGGATATCACGCGGTATCGACGAGTCCCAACACAAGCAGACATGCCAGCTTTGACGCAATGGGAAATCGTGACGACTATTTCACCGCTGTAGCAGGGGGTGACCAACAAAGAATGAGCCAGGTCTCAAGATTTACTGGTTCAACAAGAAACCGGACGAGCACAGACTCGCACGGAACATATACCCATGTTCGAAATTACAGCAATGCTTCTGAGGGATCCGATGGTACCCCCGGAGTAATGGTAGGCTCGCAGCCCACAGCAGAGCTCGAAGCCACGCCATATGTGCCAGAATTACCGACCTCCCCATCATCGGTAGTGTTCTCGCGAGATGAGAGACGGCGATCTTCTGGCAGTGTTGCCAGTATCCCGAGTCGACCGCCTGTTACTCAGCGAAATTCTGCTGGCCCACGTATACGAAGTGATTCTTTGGGCCAGAGTCATCTCAGTAGTGTTACTGAAGAGATGCACGGATTCTATGGGCCGAGTGAGCATCTCGTGGGCCAAACTGATACGCATCGTCCGGGCACGAGAGGCTCGAATAACCAACAACAAAATCCCCCTAGAGAGCACCCTCGGCCAGTGGACGAAGAGCCGTGAACCAATTTTTGAATCAACATTTCTTTCAATATTGTTTGGTGAAAATGGCGTTGGGATATAGGCAAAGTGGCATAGCAAGGCGTTCTCTTAAGGATAAGATAATTCGCATTATGTATTGGGCAGGGCTATACAGGTCTATCTATGGAGCATACGAGTATAAGATGGTCAGCGCTATATCTTTCTATGGTTTTATTGTAGCAGTTAGAAGCTGAAGCCTTGTAATGGGATTTAAACAGATGACAAACAAGTAATACCCCGTTTTCTACTCGCTTTCGGGGAATCAACCAGTGACCAACCCAGGCTCATTCTGCTCGTCTAAGACAGTTCCAAGTGAGTTCATTAGTGCTCGCATGTGATGACCCGGGGGATCGGTTAAGCAATCGCCCAGGAATGCACTTACAAGGGATGCCATGCGTGTCGGTTACAGATACGGGAGTGGCGCCCAGGATTTAGATTACATACAGCTTGTTGCAGATAGATTAAAAGAGAAGTGGCTTGGTTCTCATATACCTGGATTGAAGTTAATAGTACTGTTATGTTGTATGCCCGGTCTCACGTGTGTTCCTAGGCCATCATCCTAGACAAACTGCTGTTGTCGGATTCTACAGTGACTCTCATTAACGGCTGCTGCCTTTAAGAGACAACTACCTAGGATACAAAGGAATAATATCCTATGTTGCAAATCCCTGTGTTATTCCTTTGTTCTCTGTGAAACAGATTCTAATTGGTTCTTTCTGTATTCGGTGTGATGTTGGGCCGCTTACAGCTATTTGTTAATTCCTCTCAGCCTCACCTCTTGACTTCAATCCATATATATCTCTTCCTTCGGCTACTTCTGCACTGCGTAATATGCAGTTCGCCTCAACAATGCTATCGAGTATCATATATCAGTTCCATACTTGGCTTCGGCCTACTATCGTAGCCATCTTCTATCGAGACATTCCTTAGAGCTTGCGATGGAGACTCTTGGCCTTTCAGCCAATTGGGTTTCTAACGTACTCAATTGCAACAATTCCCTGTCTTTTTCTTCGCTCTTACACTGTCGAATATCTTCCCATCACCCCTGATAGACGTATCCGGGCTCTGGTTTTCAAGGCTGCTGGTGTTGGCAAAGGTCGCGCTCTAAGACCACTACATGTTAATTTCCACGCCGGCGGGTTCATGGGTGGCATACCAGAAGGTCACGCTTATTTCGACCAGCTGGTAGCTGAACAAACAGGCGCTGTAGTCCTGGACGTTGACTACAGAGTGGCTCCGGAACATGTCTTTCCTGCGGCTGTAGATGATGCTGATGCAATTATCAAATGGCTACAAGAGAGTTCTCAAGAGAAATGGGGTGCAGATCCGACTCTAATGACTACAAGCGGTTTCTCTGCTGGAGGAAACTTGGCTTTCGCAGTCACTCAACAGAAAAACTGCCAGGCCCCTTCTCCCACATCCATCAAGGCCATCACGACTTTCTACGCAGCTATTGATCTACGTCCAAGTCCTTGGGAGAAGCCTCACCCAGATAACATACCCAAGAACGACCCGGCAAAGCCTTTCCTTCCTCTATTCGACGCATACGCAGCACCTGCTCGAGCGAACCATTCCGATGATCCGAGATTAAGTCCTGTGCTGGCAAACTCAAATACGCTGCCTGGTCGCATTCTTCTTGTTGTCCCTGGCATCGACATTCTGGTTGCAGAACAGACTGAATTTGCAAAGCGTATTAACGAAGAAGATTCGACGAATGCAACTTTGAGAGTGGAAATTAAGTTTGAGAAAGAGCTGTTCCATGGGTATCTAGAAGGTGTGTTTCAGCTAAACTTCGGACTACACTGATGCTGACTTTTTCAGTTCCTGATATTATAGTCAAGCGAGAAGTCAAACATCGAGCTTATGATAAGGCTATACAAGTTCTCCGAAAAACGCATGCAGAACATGGCTGGTCATGGGATCATTGATTCCTCTGAGGGCGATGTTGATATATGATGAATAGCAGCCATCTTCACTTGGTTCATTGCGACGGGTCCGAAGTCTGTTTTGTTTTTGCTTTGAGACCCGTGCATTCACAACTTACAACTTTTTGTCTGTTAAGATTCTTCGTTTATTTTTCTGCCACTTGCCGAGGCTTTGTTTAAGTTCAAATCGAGTTCTATATATATATAGTTCGATCACCCTGTCTTTCAGTCATTCCCGTTTATGATTGTGTTCATATTGGATCATACCTATCTTCCCAGGTCTCACGTCTACAGACCTCGCCCTGCAGACTTCACACCACCACAGCATGGCTCAATTTCGAAATTGCTTACACAAGCTTCTGGTCGGTTTGAGACATCCACGGAGGCGGCAAAAACCTGATTGTTGGCTTCTACAGCTCCCCGTTGACCCCCTTAAGATCATTTATGAATATCTTCCTGTCGAAAGCCAGATATGTCTTCGGCGGACATGCTTGCCTGTGTACAATTCACTGGAGACCACACTCCGTCGACTTGATTATCCAGGACTGCTAAAATATTATCCCCTGATTGTTCGAGACAAACCTGACCATTGGTTAGCGGATAGCAGACCGTGGATCAGGCCGGTACAAGCTTGTGATTTGGAGGTGATGCCAAATGGTCCCCCGGTCTACGGAAGTCTATCTTGGAATACGGATCTGATAGACAATTTCGAGCGTGGTGCTTTAATGGTCAAGCACAAACATATCCAACTGAGCATCAAGTACAACCAGCTCGAGAAGAAGACCTGGGCGCAAAAAAAGCGCCTCAGTGCCCTCATGAAACCATACAGGACGCAGTTCGTACCACGCTTCTTGGAGGACCCTCGACGGACTTTTAAGGAGACGCAGGAGCCAGGCTACTTCCATTGGTATCCTAAGGTTGTCGACGGCCGATATCTGACTTATGACCGACGAGTATTCGTCATGGATCGCTGGATGCAAAAAAGTCTGGTGCACCTTGGGTGCTTTGGGCCATGCTCTCACCAGTACGCATCTTTCTGAAACCGAGAAAGATATGGGGAATCGGCTCGTTCCCCTCTCAAAGGTCACGATCTCAGCAAAGATCAACCAGAATGCAGCGACAAGTTCTTTGCGTGTCTACGGGACGCTTTCAATAGTCCTGGAACTAAATTCGACGGGGCATGCCATTTGTGTCTTAGCGAGTTTTCGATACATTTGACCTCAGAAAAGCTGGTGATACGGACTTGGAGAGATTTGGGTGATTTGTCTTCTGACAGGGTCTGGCTTGAGCAGACGGACGAAACTGAAGGTTGGTATCCAGATCGTAATCCTCGAGAGATCCGAAGTCACTATGAAACGGGCTGGCACTTAAAGAAAGTACTGTGGGCTTCAAAGTGATGAATGTTGATGAGAAGGGTCAAAGGGGAAGGGGATATCACAAGTTGGATTGAATGTTAGTAGTCCTTGGGGAGTTCTTTGTCTTGTGTTCACATTATGTAGCATGTACGACAGAGTAGCGATATCAAGCTCAACTGAAAAGAAGTCCTGTTTGCAAGCCACTTTGGTCATTGTGCGTCAGACATAGAACACAAGGTTCCACTGACTGTGCTACAATATCTTTTTACGATTGTCGAGGAATGCGGTTGCAAGTGAAACAAAGCTCGACCCAACGGAGCGTTCCCCGGGAGAGAAGCTACCCTAAAGTTGCACGGGTTAAGCGTACAAGAAAGCTCAACAATATTTCGGGACTTGACTCTACTCATGATGATGCGTGGTATGATGTGATGTGATAGAACTGATTTGCAGGAGCAAGGATTCGCTCGGTTGCTGGGCATCTTAATCGTTGGCGTCTGATGTAGCTCGAACCGTCCAATTAAATGACATCACCTTTGCATTTCACACTAACGTCCCTAAAGAGCTACAAGCTATTACAATTACAGTTTCCTTACAATGGAGAGAATTCCAACAAACAGAACTAACAATTCATTGAATAGAACAGATAGAATCTATAGCCATAAAACAGACAACCTTACAGAATTATCATTGATATTAACAAAATACTGTACCTTCCGTTCGCAGATCTTGGTCGTCGAGCCATTAAACGACCAGGGGTATAAGATCAACGGTCAGAGAGTCGTCAACCCAGCAACGAATGTAAACAAAGGCCCCAGCGTCCTCGACCAACCATCCGCTGCCACACAACCCAGCACGTCTGGGGATTTGGGACCTTAATATCTGCATCATTCCAGGAAGATCCCGTCCTTTGACCTCTTTCTCTTCCTCGCTTCCATATCCCTTTCCTTTTTGTATCCTCCCTCCCCATTATCTTGTGTGTGTGTGTCACTGCAAAATCCGCGGCACACATACATATCCATTGACCGCTTTCCCCTTCGTCGTCAGATGCCCAGACGAAACACTATCAGGGCCGACGACCTCGATTTCGAGATTCACGTTGATCCATCGTGCTTGAGCGATCCTATGGACGATAACGAAAACAAGGCCCCCGAGGAGCCAAAGGTGGAAGTCGAAACCGCCAGTAACCAAGAGACCGAACCTGCCAAGGACATTAAAACCGATATTGATACAGCAAACCAAGACGACTCGACGGCTGAAGCCAAGGTCGAATCTACGACTGAAGCTACCGAAGAGGATAAATCTACTTTAACACCGGGAGAGACCAAGGAAGAGGCGAACCCTAGCGAAGAACCAGCTGCACCAGAGGCCGATTCAACAGTCGACGAGGCTTCAGAGTCTGAGGAAGAATCATCCGACTCAGAATCCGAGGTTGAAGCTCAACTCGACACAGAAAAAGATATCAACGAACCAATTGAGAAGCCACAAGAAGAAGCAGACGAACTTGCATCTGAGGCTGAAGTCGACACCCCGGCCCCAGAGCCTTCATTGGACGATACCGAAGATAAGGACAAGACTCCCACCCCTGTCGAAGACGTCACTACCGCTGAGGACACACCTACCGAAGCTCCAATTGAGGACATTCCAGTCGCAGGTACTACCGCTGAGGATCTCAACGACGAGCCTGTTGAAGAGGACAAGGCCAAGTCTGCTGAAGCCGAACTCGAGGAATCTATTGTAGATCACGAAGAGCGACACTTTTCTGAAACGGAATCAGACGTCTCTGGATCTCGACGTGTTTCTTCTGGTTCATCTGGATCTTGTTACTCCGAAGGTCGACACTCTACTCGCTCCGAAGCTATTCAGGAAGTCGCCCGCGATATCGCCTCTCAGATCGACGACCACGAGAAGCGAGAATCTTTGAACAGCTACTCTGAGGGAGAAGACAACAGTTATATCTCCCATAGAACTGTCAGTGCTCGTCAATCAGGCGCCCATATGGCTCGTTCCGTCAAAAGCGGTGTAGATGAGGCTGGGGAGAACAGCTCTCATCATGAGCATGAAGACGATGTTTTTAGTGACCGGAGTCCTCGAAGCTCGGTGGGTTCTGTATCCGAGGGGGATCACCGCAAGGCCCACGACGCTATGAACCGAATGACCAGGTCCCCCCGTGTCTCGGGTATCTCTGGCATCTCTGGTTTCTCTGAGTATGACAGGGAAGATGAGGATTTTATCCCCACTATTCGTGGTAACCCTCGACCCATCTTCCGTTCACCTGCCTCCGTCAAGGCTATGCAAATGTCTTCGCCTCCAGGCTCGACAGTTGGTGGTTCACCTCGCTCCAGCCGACGGGCACCTCTCGCAAGCTCATCTAGAATGAGTTCTCCTCGCTTCTCAGAGCAATATTCACCCAAGAGGACACCGCCCCGCTTCAAGAGGTCTACACCGCCTCTTGTACTTCTTCATGTTACATTACTTCCTCTTCGATGGCCTTGGGGTGAAGTCCTTGAGAATGCTGACCCCGAGGAGCTGAGCAAGGAGTGCAAGACTATCAAGGATGCCTGGCGAACACTCCAGGACCGGATGGGAGATACCACCGTCGAGCGCGGTATCCTCCTGCCACATCCTCAGAACGACTATGAGGTTCTTGAGGAGCGGCTACTGGAGGCGCTTGAACTCCCCATGAGGCGCCGTGCTCGTATTCTCGAGTGCGGTCATTACCTTGGTCCCTCCAATATGATGACCATCGAGGATTCTGACTCGGAGAGTGATGAAGATGAGGAGGAAGACGAGGAAGAAGCTGAGAAGCGTAGGGCAGCCCGTCGCCAATCACAACCCACACACTGGTGCAAGACTTGTAAATCTGACATCCATTACGAGTCTCTCGGCCAGGGCAAGATTTTCCGTGTCAAGGTTTACGCCAGCAACGGTTTAATCCGTGGTGGTGCTTGGGAAGCTTGCTGGAAGGAGATGGAGCGAGTTGATGTCGAGCTTGAACCTCTTGTCGATGCAGTATCTCAGCACGAGCTTGTGCAATTGGAAGCTGATCAGGAGAGGGAGTTGGCTATGAGAGAGGCTGAAGAGGAGGAAAGATATGTCAGGTTGGAGGAGGAGCGCAGGGAATTTGAGTCGAGGGAGCGAGGACGTGTGTCGACAAGACGAGGAGAGTCTCACGGCCCTATTGAGGATCTCAGCATGAACGAAGGCGTGTCACATCTGGACCACGACGCTTCTAAGCACGCAGAGTCTATTCATGATAAGTCAACTTACGATGAGAGTCACGCAGCCGACGATACCAAGGACTCTATCAAGGAGTCTGCTGCCAAGGATCCCGTTGACGCTGAACAAAGCCAATCTTTTGATGATCTTGAAAAGGACATCGATGAGCACCTTCAAGAGGAGCGCGAGAGGAGTCTGGCCGAAGAAGCATCAACTGGTAGACGCTCACCTGAGACCTCTCACGTCGATGACCCTTCTGCTGCTCCCGAGGATAGGGACTACGAAGCTGAGTATCAAAGGCAAGATGAGGAGCGTATGAGAGACATCTATGGCGACGCTCCTGCTTCCGAAAAGCACCATGCACATGCCCAACGATCCTCTGAGTCACAACCTCCACACGCCTCCGCCGAGGACCACCAAAAGTCAATGAAGAACGCATCCCTACCGGAGCTCTTGGCTGAGTCGGCTCGTGTCGTGATGCAAGATAAGAAAAACATCTTGATCGGCTTGCTGAGCATTCTCATTGTCCTCCTTGCCATTCGTGGTGGTCCTGGATCCCAACAAGACTCCGACACATTTCAAATTATCAGGAATGCGGAGGCTCCTACTGTTACTGTTACACAGGCAATGGGTCTGGAAACTGTCGCAGCAGTTGATGTTGCTGCCTCTGTAGCTGCTGTTGTAGAGGACGAGAGCAGTTTTGAGGTCGATGAGCCTGAGGAGAGCATTGTTGTTGAGGACACCCCTGCTACTGAGGAGGTGGTCAGCGCTGAAGAGGAGCAGGCCAAGTCCGCTGTCGAAAGTTCTTCAACTGGTCCCGATGGCGCCCCTATTCCTTCGCTTGAGGCACCTTCATGCTCAGAGCGCATTGTCCGTGTCGTGGAGACAGTTACTGCTGTCGAGACTGCCACTGTTTACGCATCTGAAAAGCCCTCTGAGGAGACCCAGGCCGCAGAGGCTGTCGAGGAGCATGTTGATGAGGAGCAAGCCCAGGAGAGTGTGGCGCCTGAGGCTGAGGATGTTTTGGTGGATTCTGAGGCTTCTGCCGAGCAGGAGGCGTCTGTTGAAGAGTCGCCTTCTTCTGAAGAGACCACTATTGTTTCCGAAGAGACAGAGTCTGCCGAGGAAGCGAAGGAAGAGCAAGATCCTGCTCAGGAGACTGTTGCGCCTGTTGATGAGTCTTTCAGTGACCTGGAAGACGAGTCCCCTACCGAGTCCGCCGCCCCTGAGGTTCCCACCTCTGATGAGGAGGCCCCTGAGCAGGCCGCGGACCTCTTGGAGGATGATGAGGATGAGGAGCTTTAGGAAATTTGTGGGCGATGCCACGTTTTACATGCCTTGATGTAAGTTGCTACGAAGGATATACCTAGAACGCATTCTTTTTGATGAAAATGGCGGGTATTCATGTGATTCTGTTGCGATGATTGATAGTTTAAATGATACATGAAAGGGTACATAATCAGAAGCCTGTTATTAGTCAATATGATGAGAATAGAAATCATGCTTATAGAGTTGTTGACCGCTGTGGTTTATTTGTGAAATATCCTGTATTTGCCAAGATCTTGTCCAGACCATCAAGTTGCTGCGTGTCCATATAATATACGTCTCATTAGAGCCACAATATTGATGTTTCCCCCTCTCGATTTTCTTCCACAAGCCCATCTCCTATAGGCGAATGTAAATATCCATACAATCAATCCTCCACTCTCTCTTGCCCAAAAGATTTCTGAGCCATTCAATCCCCAACCCAGACCACTCGGCTCTCCTCGCCTCAAGATCCTCACTAGCCGACTTGGCAATCGCAGCAAGTGTCGTGTTTACCATCTCAAAAGCCGTCGAGTTGAAGCTCTCTTCGTCGGCAGGTAACTGGGTCGGCGTTCCCGGGCGCGGTAGAAACCAGTTGCTCCCGAAATCGAAGAAGCATCGGTCGGACCAGTTGCACGAGGTCAGGAAAAGGATGAGCAGCAGGATAGAGCAGTACACGCAGGGCCGGTTGAGGAAGTAGGTGCAGATGAAGAAGAGGAAGATGAATGCTGGAGAAGCATTTGTCGGGATGAAGAGCAGCGGGAGCCAACTGTGAAGCAAAAGGTTAGTTTTAAGGGGAGTAGGTTCGGTGGGATTCGGTTTGGCGGGTGTTTGTTTACCTGCGTAGACAAAACATGGTGGGAAGATTATGCGCCGTACATGTGACGGACTCGATACTCGTAGGTATGTAGTAGAGTAATTACTCGGCTGTTGGCTCTGCGCGCGGGCGCATGAAGATGGATGTTGAAGATGGGACTTGGACTTGGACTTGACTTGGGGGGATTGGCTTTGGTGGCGGTTTGGAGTGTTACGTCGTTTTGGCAGGGTGAGAATGGGGGGAGCGACTTGATTGGGTTTAGTCTGGGTTAGTGCGTTGAGGCTCTGGGGTTAGCCACT
Source organism: Fusarium citri (assembly GCA_004367485.1). Taxonomy (NCBI): domain Eukaryota; kingdom Fungi; phylum Ascomycota; class Sordariomycetes; order Hypocreales; family Nectriaceae; genus Fusarium; species Fusarium citri. Next base: position 163,223 of record QHHH01000022.1, on the reverse strand, counting down.
GTTGATATAAGAAATGAACGTTTTGGTATTGGCTGAACGGTTATTATCGAGTATATTTTGGACATGGATCTCATTGTATTGGTCTTTTGATTGACTCTGATAAGGTTTACATGTTGAGTTTACTCCTTCGTGGTCGGTACGTCCAACAGCTCCAAGTGAGACTGTAGGTTATCTAAGCTACGAGAGCTGGTAGGTAACAGGAGAAGAATTATCCTCCAAGGCTTAGGATACTAAAATACAGTAACCTAGGTGCTAGTCAAATATCCATAGGTAGCGTGAGGTAATGGAACTGAATTATTCCATCTCTTATGCTTTCGTTGGCTAATTCTCCTGATACCCTAGCAAAAAGGATGTCCTTAGTAGACGGCTCGGGTTGGTGAGCGCGACATACGTATACACATATATTTCCAGTTCTAATATTTAATTGAGTATGATTGGGAGAGTTGAAGAGCCTTGTGTCTTTGATCGTCACTGAATGAAAAGGATTTTATATCGGTAGTTGACTAAAGCTCTACTTGATCAACGATTATCGTGAGAAGCAATAAATCCAACTGAATACCTACCTAAAGCTGAAAATCCATGATCAGCCAAAAGCATCCCATATCAAAGTGAGTCAGGCCAACTCTTCTGTGCAGGAGTTCCTTCGGCTACTAAAGACATGAGGTTGGTCTTAGAAATTCTTCAACAAATGTTGGGCAACAAACAGTATGCAGTTTGGCTTGCAGTTGACTGCATAGGTAGGTAGGTATGTATGCACAAGACAGGGATCACAGTTCTTTTCAGGCTCGAATCGAATCGAATCGGATCTCATCTCAGGCTTTGTTTGATTAGACTCTGAGTCACTAATAATGTACTGTACAGAAAGTGTTGCGATCTGGAACTATTGCCTGTCCAATAGTGCTGTAAGAGGCGGTGACTTGACAGCTGGCAGTCTGGGCGCTATGCGACCAATACTGCGCATGTCTTAGCCGGAGTGGTTCATCGAGTAGTTGGAGCTTTGAGCTCTGCATCAGCCACTTTAAGTTATTTGGTCCCGTTGAAGGATAGATAACGAGTACAGTCGACGGTAAAGCTAAATATCCCTTTGACTCGAGTTAAATACTCCTTTGTATCAAATGATGTAGAGGTCAAAGAAACGACATTTGAGGTACCTAGCAGCACACACACACACACACACACACATACATCCATTATCACAATCAACCAGCCCGAATCAACCACGTCACTCGGCCCAGGGACCTTACCTAGACCTTAGCTCCCTCCCTCATGTACGGGGAATAGTGAGGTGGAAACATCCATCCATTTCTTCTTCCCCCCGTCACGTCGCATCACCTCAAAGTACGGATACACTGTCCCTGTTAGCCTTGAGCAACGTGGGCGCATTTACTGGTAACCTACACCTCTATCAGTTGATACCCGCTTGTCCTTGGGTTGTTATAGCATCAGCCAGTGCATTGGCAGTTTTCAAAGTCAATTTCATCTTTGAAACCAAAGTCACTTACTGATCGAGGTCACTTTCTGAGGCCGCCCCAAACACTTGCGAACAGTGCACAGATAATTCTAATTGCTTTGCTATCATCACCTTCTTTGCTCTCTCCCTCTACAAACATTCCCGCTAGCTCAACTTTGTTGGACTAGCAAAAAGGTACCACTCTACTACAGTTAGGTGCTCTGCCAGTGCCGGTCAGTGCTAGTCCAGTGCCAGTGCCAGTGCCACTTACCAGCCATTTTTACCTTCCTGAGAGAGGTATCAGGTACCTGACCTGACCTGGTTGGTCTTCACCGTCATCAACTCTCCCGTCGGTTCGCGACTTTTTTGTTTTTTTTTCTCACCCACGTCAACCACCCACCTTCGCCTCATCATCGAAGAAGAGGATCAAAAAAATAGAATCGCATCTCTTCTCCAATTCTATCATCGCTTTCTCTTTTTCCCCTCCTTCTCTTTTCTACCCTCTACCTAATCATCATCCTATTTCATCCTTTCTCTTGGCGTTCTCTCGGAATCTGATCGGCCCGTTTGCTTTGCTTTCGTCCGCCTCCGCTTCCCTTTGCCGCTTTCCCTTCGATTCTGAATCACCTTCAGACTCAAAGCACCCAAAACCAAGCGGTAACTCTTTTCGAGTCCGCACTCGACACCAATTCCTAGGCTGTTGCCATGGATAACCTTGACATGCCCCCGGCTCCCACGCCGCCATCCAACAACATGGGCAACAATTCTGATCGCACTGCCAATTTGCTGAACTTGCTCAAGTTCAGTGGTTCGGGTGGTTCGCAGCTGCAGAGCCAGACTGCGCAGGCACGCGCTCATGGCCACAACCAGCAGCCAGCCCAGCAGCCTCAGGAGTTGCAGCAGGAGCATCAATCTCCTCAGCAGCCCCATCAGCAGCTGTCGCCCGAGCACCAAATGCATCAGTTCAACCAGTTCCAGCAGCATGCCCAGCAGGGCCGCGGTATCCTTCAGAGTCCTTTGCCTGCTCAGATCCACCAACCTGCGCCTTCTTCTGCTGACCCTACTGGTCTCTTGGCTGCCCTTATGCGTGGTGCCCATGAGCCTGAGGAGCCTAAGCAGCCACAGGTCCACCCGCAGCAAGCTTTTGGCAACGGTTCGCCTCCTGCCGATACCCGTTCCTACTTGCTGAACCTTCTCAACCGCCCCAAGCCTAGCCAAGGCGAGCAGCAGCAGTCAGTTTTGACCGAGGCTTCCCGTTCGACGAACCTTACGCCGCAGTCGCCCGAGAACACTCCCGCTGAAACCGCCCGTTACTCGGGCGCTTATCAGCAGCAGTACACTCAGCACCAGCACTCGCACGGCAACCAGTACTCGAACCACCAGCATCGCCCCGAATCATATGCCGACTCTCACGCGCCTTCCAATGCTTCCGAGTCCTACTATCCCAACTCCCAGGAGAACCAGGCTGATACATCTGCTCTTTTTCAGCAGCTGCTGGGAAACCTTGCTCAGTCTTCTCCTCAGAGTCAGGGCCACAGTCGCGCTCCGCAGTCGCCTAGTGCTCTGCCATTCCAAATTCTGAAGAAGGACTCACCTGCTGCGTCGCATCACTCGCATCATTCTCACCACTCTCACCGTCACGAACATTCGGTTGGTGCTGGTAGCGAGCGGGCTGCTTTCCCGACTTCTCCCCACCAGATCCGTCGCAAAGCAACCCGAACTGCGTCCATCCAGTCTCACCCTTCGGTGAAGCAGGGCACACCCCCAACCTCCGGGTTCGAGAACCATAGTCCTGCGGCTAAGGCGACCGTCGCAGAGGCTGTCGAGGATATCGCTCAGCAGGCTGACCATGATGCCACTGAGGCGCTTGAGCGCGCGGAGTACGAACGGGCCCAGGCTGAAATCGCCGAGGACCTGGACGACATGCTCCACGCAGAGTCCAAGAAGGAATTCGAGGACAGCGCTCAAATTGCCGCTCAGGCCATTCAGGCTGAGCTTGATCGCAGCGACAACGAAGGTGTTCTTGAGGCCGCCCTTTCAGCTGACGTTGCTGAGACTGTTCGCGAAATTGTCGACGAGGCTGCCCAAGGCGTTGCGGAGAGCTGGGAGAGTGCTGACCAGGATGAAATTGTTGTAATTGAAGAGAAGGAGACACCTCCTGTCAAGGTTTTCAACTTTCCCATGAAGCCATGGATCTCCATTACGCTTCAGGAGGAGGGAACTGAACCACGACCTCTGTTCCGCGACGAGACCATCATGGACATCGCCCGACTGAAGAAGGAATTCGACCAGATCGATCGCAACCTGTACACTGCCACTGAGAACTACATGGCCTATGGTATGTCCAAGCAGGGAGGTCTTCGTGTCATTCGCCAGGAGGATGGTAAGGATGCCAAGATCTTTACCGATACCAAGGATCGTATTTTCAACGTCGCCATGTCTGTTACGCCTACTGACCACGACGGCGCTCATCGTGAGGCCATCATCGGCACTGGCATCAGTGGCACCGTCTACTGGGTTCAGATCCGTGATGGTGACAAGGATCACATCGAGGATGCTCACATGGAGCAGTACGGCTTTGCTTTGCCTCCCATGAGCTCCCAAGAGAGCGACGCTCCAGGCGGTGTTCTCAAGACCCGCGCTCGCACCTCCACAATTCACCCCGAGTACTTTGCTGTTGGTCGCGGCAAGTCTATCAACCTCATCTGGCCTTCTTACATCCTGCAAAACAACTTGTTCAAGCCAGGCCACGATCGCGTTGTCGACACCGAAACCCTTGCTAAGCAATGCTCTCTGAAGATCAACACTGGTAAGGCCGGCAAGGACTTCACCTTCAGTCAGGACGACTCTGTCATCGTCTCTCTTGATAAGTCTGGTCGGGTCAAGTTCTGGGATGTTCGAGACCTGACCGCTGTCAAGGAGGGCTCTGACCCGCGTGCTCCTATGCCTGCGCAGACCTCCCTCGAGGTCAAGGAGCCCTTGATGACTCTTGCCACCACTCCTGAGGGCGAGAAGGCCTGGCCCACCTCGGTCCTGCTTCTTGACAAGCAGCGACCTTACCAGAAGCGATGTGCTCTTCGTTACATGATCGTCGGAATGAAGCAGAACCACACTCTGCAGCTTTGGGATCTTGCTCTCGGTAAGCCGGTGCAGGAGTTCAACCTCCCCCACAGCAAGGAGTCGGACGCTGTCTGCAGTGTCATGTACCACTCCGCCACTGGCATGATCGTCATTGGCCACCCCACACGGAACTCCATTTACTTCGCCCATTTGTCGGCACCCAAGTATAACCTCAAGAGTGTCTCTCAGGCCGAATACATCCAGCGACTTGTTGCTCAGGACTCCTCCATCCCTCAGCCGGATAGTACCGCTGTCATTAGTGGTGTGCGAGAGTACTCGTTCGCTAACCGGGGAATTCTGCGAAGTCTTGACATTCTTGGCACACCTGCTATGGTTCAAGACGCCGACGAACCCACCCTCTTCGAGCTGTATGCCATGCACTCCAAGGGTGTTGCCTGCCTGCTTGTCAAGCAGACTGAGCTTGGATGGTCTAAGGACAACAAAGTGCTTGACGCAGTTGACGCCGTGGCCCAGAATGTCGTCACTGTTTCCAAGCTCAAGGCACCCCAACCTGCCGAGGCCCCGACTCCCGCCAGCAACGGAGAAGCCGTTGTCCGTGTCGTTAACCGCGGTAACAAGGAGAACGTGCAGACCACCTCCGGATCTCAGGCCGAGTCTGTTCAGCGCGGATCTGAGTCTGCTGCTCCAGCCAAGGCCAAGAGCGAGCCAAAGGAGGCTGAAACGCCCGTCCAGTCTGCCAAGGAGTCCCAATCGGAGAAGCCTGAGCGAAAGTCACGAAAGAAGAAGAATGCTGCGAACGCCGCGAACCAGGGTGATGCTGCCACTAACGGGACTGCGCCTCGTGCTGGCAATAAGGATGCCAAGGGCGCAAACAATACTGTCGCACCTGCTGTCTCTTCTGAGGCATTGGATGCTGCCATCTCTGGACTCGAGGCCCGCTTGAACGTCAACGTTGGCGATACCCTCAAGTCATCTTTCAAGAACTTTCATGGCAAGATCGATGAGGACAATCGTGTCCGTGATGAGAATTTCAACCAGCACCAACTTAAGCTCCTTGATATGGTTTCGGAGGTGCTGAACGAAAACACTCAGAAGGTTCTTGAGGCTCTCATCCACCACCAGTTCACCGAGCTCGTCATCCCCGCCATTGGCGACAAGGCGGGCGCTGCTGTTACTGATCTTCTCGAGAACAAGCTACAGCCCCACCTTGCATCTTCTGTGCAAAAGGAGATTCAGAGCTCCCTCCCTCATGCGCTTAACAGATCTCTGCGCTCTGGCGACTTCGTGAAGGCCATCTCGGAACGGGTTGGAAACACCGTCACTACGAGTGTCCAGCAGGAAGTTGTTGCGACACTGACTCAGCGACTCACGCCTACCTTCACTAACATTGCGACTCAGGCGTCGCAGCGTGTTGCTGGTGAACTGCACCAGCAGTACCATGATCAGTTTGAGTACATGAAGTCTCAGCATGCCGCCGACAGCGCCAAGATCGACCAGCTTACATCTCACATTACCCATCTTTCTGGTATTGTCGAGACCATGGCTGCTTCTCAGGCTACTCTTCACGCAGAATTCCTCAAGTTCAAGCAGCAGCCTGTTCACGAACTTTCTGGAATTCCTCAGAATGCTGGTCACGGCCAGCCCATTCCCCACCATGGTTATGCCACTTCTAGTCAGCATCACGCTCAAGGAAGCCACGCTGGCAGCTACCACCCAAGTCAGGCTCCCAGCCAGGCTGCAAGCCAAGCCCAACAGTTCATCGGTAGTCCTCAGTACGCCCGCGGTTCTCAGCATGTGAACAGCCCACAGGCTTCTCAGCAGGCCTCTGACTACGTCGCCCCTACTGCGAGTGTTGGTGCCCTTGCCGGTGCCTACGCTAGTCAGCGTAACCAGACTGAGCCTGAAGCGGACCACGACTTGATGCAGCGCATCAGAATTGTTGAGCAGGCTATCCAGGAGGGCCGTTACCAGGATGCCATGATTCAGTGGATCCAGAGTGGCCGCGAGGAAGAGATCTTCCGCCGTTGCCTCAGCCGTTTCCCTCCAAAGAAGTTCGAGAACTTGCCTCTCCTTATGTTGCTTGTTGTTATTGCCACAATCTCCAAGGGTCTGAAGCCTAACGCTCGTCTCAAGGAGGAGGTCGAATGGATCGAAATGGCTCTCAATGCTTTTGCGGAAAACCTTCCGGCCTTTGTGAGTTCACTTCTACCTATCGATACGACCAAAACTAATCTGTTACAGGAATGGGAACAATCCGGCGCTCGCGATGTGATCAAGAGTACGACTCAGACCATGCAGCTCCTCATTGGTCGCATTCAGCCTCTTATTGGCGGTATCCAGGACGGTTTCCCTACGGATCCCTTCCTCGCCAACCTCGAGAGAGCCAAGCTCGACTGGGTTATTCGAACATCAGAGCATGTGCTTGATACCTTTGGCGCCCCGAGACGCTACGAGTAATCGAACGCTATGTGTGTATGGCAACACAGAATCTGTTGAGGAATTCGTTTCCGACGATCAATCTTTCGACATGTCTAACGAGATAGGTCATGGAAACATGACACCTTGTCGTGGACTAGACGTTGCATTTGCAACAGTGTACATCACGCTGGAGGACATCATTTCGCATGGGAGCATTTCGGAGCGATTCACGATTGGTGAATAAAAAAAAAGACAAGCATGTTCATTATTAAGAGGTTGCTGATATTTTATGGTCTCGTCGCATGTTCTTTTCCCATGGTACGATTTGGTATCATATGCACGGGGACGTACGTATTGGAGGTATCGGTTCTTGGGTGCTTTAACTCGTTTTCACATTTGGGATGCTATGATACCCCGGAGAAGGGGAGGACTGGGATGGAGTGTTTGCGGAGGATTCATGGAGGGAGAACTTTGTTGTTCTTCCTCTGATTAGTTTTGATAATTAATGTACGAGTTACTATGATATATGATCATGTTGATGTGTTTACTTGCATGTATCGGGTTCCATTGTTGAGCGTTAGAGCCAAACGCAGAGAACCACTGCTCGGTTGCTTCGGAAGCTGCGGATATTAATGCACTGTGTCGAGGTACATGGTCTTGGCAGACAAACGTCAAATGTCATGTCGAACAAGCTTTACGGCGTCGTGCCATTTCAGCCCTAAGGAAAGGGGCAGCTTGGATGTGGAAGTTTGTCAAGTCACAGGTCGGGGTCTGGTTTCGTGTGTAACTTGGGTGCTGTTCATATGAGTGCCCGTTCTGTCGAGCAGCAGGCAAGTGCTCATCATACCCCTTGAGGTGAGCTCATCATGACTCTGAGAACAGGCGTTGTCATTTCGGCATTGTGAACAACGGCGTGTTAGTCGTGCCATGATAGGTTCAGACCGAGGCTCGAGACCAAGTCTTCGGGTATTTACTCCGCACCGAGGTTGAATCCCTGGAGATTCTCACGGCTTCCATATGATTTTATCTGATCTGGCGGGCGGGCGCTTGCATACGCATACTGGGGACATCTCGGGCTCAAGTCAAACCCGAACCACTCACCCGTTTTTAGAGACAAGCATCTCACTCTGATCCAATCATTCGTTGCTTCTCATTAAGCTTTCACCATGAGGGCTAGTCTCAACGCTCTTGCAGAAAACTCTATTAACTACATAGACCACAACCTGTAACCGCAAGTGCGGCGCAATGTGAGCCTGTTGTCTCTGGTGAGGTTCTTGTCAGAAGTCACAAGAAGATGGACAAATTCTCACATGGTTACACATTGGGTGCAATGTGGCGCTGTCTGTGACTTGGCATTGATACATATTCGACGGCAACGAGCATGAGAGTTAAGCTTATTGCACTTTAATATTGGAGGTTATTGGATAGTTAGTTTGGGGTGCATGATATGTATGCCGAGAGCTGATGTGAGCTTACGTTGTGATAGCAGACAACAGCTGCGTTGCATACCTACTAATAGGTCATGGATAGTAAACATGCAAATATATAGTATCCTGCCACAACTATTTCTGTGGTCCAATGACTTGTGATAAAGTCCGAGTACCTATACCAAGCCTGCCAAGAGTCTTGATGCATGTCAAGTTCCTGGACACTACACATCGACTATCAGATATGTAGTGTAACACCAAAAAGATCAAGCCAACCTCTTAAACAGGTGTCAAAGCGGGTGTGGAGTGTACATCCACTTGCTATTCTCCGTGACAAGCTATTTTCGTCATCAACCTGTTGTCTCGTGCCTGGTTTCCTTGTTTCGCCTACTGTACCTTGTCCCTAGTTTTTATTGCAGTTTACCCAATAAGTTGCTGGATGGTGGGTGTAACCTCAAGCTTGGCCTTTAATCCTGACACTGCCCTCCTTTTTCTTCTGGTTTAGTTTCCACATCCTCTATTCTGCTTTTATATACTGTTATATTTCTTGGCTGTTGTCTTGTTCAAAAAGTTTTGCATTTTCTCACGATCATGGTTGTAGCTTCAAAGAATGTGGTAGAGCCAGTGTGTAAGTTCAAGTCTAGTTAACCCATCACTCACATGGTATCTAACCACATGTTATAGTCATTGTCCTCGCTTTCACAGCAGGATGTCTTATCAACAGACGAAGAGATACTCAGATCTCATACAATGAATCCTCGGAAGATGTTGAGAATGGTCAGAGATACGTCGACTCGCCGCCTCTGGAGCCAGCTCTACTTCAACAAAGTGAACGACCTGCAAGCAAAGCTCCAAACTTCTTCTTCGTTCTTCTATCACGCTTCTTCAACATTTTTCCATTTTTAATAGAGATTTGGTATTGGAACTTGACATACTGGTATGTACTGCACTCTGAGAGTAACATGGAAGTGCTGACCTTAGTAGGATATATCAAGGTCTTCGAGCAGTATCAGCCAGGACAATCGCAGGCAATGAAGCCGTCTTCAACCGCGCACGAGATCACGCTCTCCAAATCCTCCATTTTGAATCAGTTTTTGGTCTCGATATTGAGCAGCGTTTCCAGTCGTATATAATGCATCAAAAATCGTGGCTTATGCCCATCCTCGCCAAGGTCTACTACTCACATATCAGCGTCGGCATTCTCTTCCTAATCTACGTTTATACTTATCTCCCGCCTTCGACGTTCCAACGAATTCGTCGCACTATCGCTGCTGACAATGCAATCGCTTTTGTCATTGTTACCTTTTGGCGCTGTTCACCTCCGCGTCTACTACCTCCCGAGTACGGATTCGTCGATATTCTTCACAGTAAAGCTGGCGGCTCAAATGTTTGGAACAACAATCGATTTCAACTGACTATCGCCGCTATGCCGAGTTTACACTTTGGAACAGCTCTCTTCTTTGCCGTCTGTATATGCCGATTCTCTCCGCATCGATGTATGCGTGTACTTGCTCCTCTGTGGCCTACTGCCATGCTCATCACAATTGTTGCGACAGCGAACCACTTTCTCATGGATGCTTTCATCGGTGCTTTAGTTCCGTTACTTGGATGGCGGATGAATGAGATTATACTCATTCTCAAGCCTATCCAGGATTTTGTGTTTGCTCCTTTGGTTAACAGGCTGGACCTGGTGGATTCCAACGTACGAGTTGTGCCAAAGAGTTGCTGATACTGAGTAGATGAAGAAAATGCGATACATGAAGTTTAATATAGCCATGAGCTAAGTTAGCTACGGTACCTTGGCATGTGTAGTGCCACAATAATTGGCCACTGAAAGTACGAGACAAAATAATTTAGCTGTCCTATGGTAGCTTCAACTGGAACTTGGGATTTCTTTTTGATAGTCTAAACCTCAGAGAACATATTTTTTTGTCAGTCATGATAGTAATGGACCGATTGGACTCTCGCACATCCAAGAATAAACCCATGCAGTGCCTGTGCATCTTAAATGTATATCCTCAGGTCAAAGCAATACCATGAGTCTAGATCTTCATTGTTCGCTCAAGATTCCGATTCTATTCTTTATATTTACTTCTGCACCACCGACGGATGCCAATTTCAACAATTCCCTGTTGACAGTTGGTCTCAGTTCATTACTGTGAACATTGAAGTATAGCGATTACAAACATCAAAATTAAAATTGTGGTAATCTATCGCTATACCAAGAATAGCATCCCAAGTCGTAGGTGTAGCGAACATAGTTAGCTGTAACGGTTTTAATCGTCAAGTTAAAAACGCTGGTTTCGTGGTCTAACGGTTATGACTGCGGATTCTGATTCCGCCAGCGAGGGTTCGACTCCCTCCGAGACCTACTTTTTGGAGTCGTGGAATAATCCTTTTTTAAATCAAGTCATCGTCGTTACAAAAGTATCTGTTAAAATGCTTTTTGTGTAGTGTTGTTGAGTAAGGCTGTGTTATTTGAGAATAGTACCAATATCAATGGCTGTATTTGACATCAACCTGCTGTGTTATATCTGTAGGCAGTTATACCATTCAGGGAAGTTATGTAATAATAATCTGGATCATCTGTCTAGGGTTTTTATTATTCTTTATCATATCTAACCGCTCTTGGAAACCTTGACAACAACCTTTCCGAAATGCTGTCCGCTGCTCAAGTACTCAAGCGCCTTATTCGCCTCCTCAAACCCAAACGTCTTGCAAATAACAGGGCGAATACCATGCTTCTCGTAAAAAGCAACCATCTCCTCAAATCGATCCTTGGGTCCGTTAAGAATACCCTTCAGCGTCACGTTTCGTCGTAGAGCGAGGACGTTGACGCCAACCTTGCCGCCGATATCCTCCTCTTCCTCCTTGCCGGAGAGGTAGCCGACGCAGTTGATCAGACCGCCGAAAGCGACTGAGTCGAATGACTTGCGCAGTGTGCGTGCGCCGCCTGTCTCGAAGATGATGTCTGCGCCCTGGTTGTTGGTGGCCTTCATGACGGGGTCTTGCCACTCCCAGTGTGTACGGTAGTTAATGCCTGTGTCGGCGCCGAGATCCTTCTTTGCGCGCTCGAGCTTATCGTCGGATGAAGAAGTGATGATGACGTTGAGACCGGCTGCCTTTGCGATCTGGAGACCCGCAATAGCGACACCGCCTGTGCCCTGTAGGAGAACACTCTCCTTCTTCTTGTTGCCGTCAGCTGGTTGACCTAGAGGTCGCATGCCGTTGATGCACATCCAGGCTGTAACGGCAGCGATGGGTAGACAGGCAGCCTCCTCATCGGAGAGGTAGTCCGGGACAAGGACAAGGCTGTCGGCGGAAAAGCAACGGTACTCTGTAAGAACACCGGAGAGAGGAAGGCCGAGACCGGAGGCCATGTCGGCTTCCTTGACTTGGCCGGTGAGATGGGTCTGGTTGAAGATGGACATGACGCGAGTTCCAGTCTTGAGCTTGGATGAAGAGCTCTGAATGACAGTACCGCACATGTCGGAGCAGGGCACCAAAGCGGTGGTGTCTTGAACTGAGGCGTGATGGTTATAATCGCCATTGATGACTTACACAGTTAGCCCAACTCATTTTTTGCAACAAATGATAACTCACCTTCAGTGTCACGGTAATTCAAGCCAACGGCATGAATCTTGACCAGAACCTCACCATCCTTAGGCTTCGGAACCTCTCCGTCGCCAAACTTCAAGTTCTCGAGACCATCCTGACCAGTAGTCCACTGCTTGTTCGTCTCAGGAGTTGCCATATTCGTCGATTCAGATTTTCCAAATGGTAGATAAGAAGAGATAAAACTAGCCATGACGAAGAAAGAAAGATGTTAAATATCCGTAGTTCCGACGTCAACGTTAACGTCAACTCTCAGTCAATGCTTCTCTTACAAGTGGAGATGACGTCGCCTGTTGGTGGATAGAGGCAGGCGATGGGGCAACTTGTCCTATCAGAGCAGGGGACTAGATCGTTTCAGGTATTAATGCCGGCTGTTGTCGAAAGTGTCTTAATAATCAAGACTTTAAAAGTACGAGAGTCAGGTCTTGGCGGTTCAAGTTGATGTTTGGATCATGCAGACTGAGTTTTCTCGTCGAGTTTGTTGACAACTGAGCTTGGGACATGTAGCCTGCAGTTGGATGCGGAAAGAAAGACGTAGGTCCTGTCATTGCCAACAAGAAGACAATAGGTAGGCAAACAGCCTCAGGCACGTATATCAGCCATTCACTCGATGCATGGACAGTGTAGCAAAATTACGTATATTAAATAAACACACAAACACATGCAGGTACTTCATAGCTTGAAAATAGAACAGGCACAAGTCACTCAACTCTTCTCTGGTCTTCGCTGATCATCCTCTTATTCGTTTACAACTCCTACTATACTCCCTATGCCATACACGTGCTACCTTTCTCCCTGAGGCCTTCCCATCCTCGCTACCAAGCAAATTCAGAATTAAATCGAACGGCACCAGAGACCCTTCACCATGACCGTCTGGGCACAAAATCAGAAACTATAACAGAACCATAAACTGAAACAATAAGCAACTAATGCAGAACCAGGTGATTGTAACTTTTTTCTTTTCCATTCCAACGCGGCCCTCACTCCTCCATCAGCCGCCTCTTGCGTGCCCTGGAGTCCAATAGCCGGACTCGGGCGTCTCCATATCGTCTTCATCGTCGCGGTCATGCCAGGAGCAGCGCCTAGACAGAAATTATTTGGTGGGTATAGTAGTAGGTTGTAGTCGCCGAGGCAACTCCTCCCATCGCTGGCGATGTACACAGCCTGATGAGGAGAAGCCGGTATAGCTGTCTAGACGTAACGTCGTAAAAGCGTCATAATCGTCAGGTAGTGGTCGTAGGTCTTGTCGGGGTACAGGCGAGGGTATTCCAGGTTATGCGTGTTGCCAATTGGTTCGTGACCTTCCATGTTTGGTTGCCCAGGTGTGTTGAAAACATTGTGTATCCAGATATCCTATCCCATACTCTCTCATCGGTAGCTGTCATCAAGTCGGCCACTTAGAGGCCACTCGTCCCCAACAATCTTCAAAAAAGTCATAAAACCATTCCCACGTAAACTATATGCAATGGGGTTTAACAAGACAGGACAAGGCGAAAGCTTGTCGACACTTCCCCAGGTATGTAAATATTACAAGTCGTAATAGCAAATGCGATGTAAAATATCGATGCGTCGTTTTCGTGGTCGTTAATCCATAAGGACACGCGCAAATATAGCCGGCGACGGGTTTCCAGGTCGCTCAAGCCTTGGCCCACCAGGGGTAAGCGAACGATCACACTCAGTGGTATCGCGAGGCGTTAGTGGAGCTAGAGCCGACACGAGCTCCATTATCCGACGAGTCTATATCAAAATTAGCCCATACTCATATTATCAGGTTTCGTTCGACATACCGCTACCTCGTGTGGCGTGGCCGTTGGCACGACGTCCAGAAAATCCGGCGTTGGACTCCCACTCGGGTCCGCGGGGCTGGCGCTCGGGAGCTCCCTTAGAGCTGTTACCAGGGCGCTGGCTGCCAATGGCGCCGGGAGTGCTTCGCGCCTGGCTCTGCATGGAGGTGGGATCGTAACCCAAGTTCAGGTTGTTGAGGCTGTTGAGGAGAGCCTGCTCGTTCTTGGGACCGGGAGTACCGGCGCTGCCAGGGTGGCCTGAAGGAGACATGGCACCACCACTACCCATGTAATCACCGAAACGCGCAGTGGAGTTACCACCCATGTTGTTCATACCAGAGGGCCCGAGGTAGCTGGAGGATGTCTGCGAAGGGCTAGGGGTGAAAGATCGGAGATCGGCAAAGCTCTTGGCAGCTCGGAGGTTGTTGGGAATGCTGTTTCCATCAGGGCTTCCAGGCAGCTCGAGAGTGGGGCCTTGGCGACCGATGACATGGGCGTAGTTGCTGCTGGCAGCCCTCGTCTCGCGATCCGCAGCAAAGTCGAAGGTGGCGGCACGGCTGAGGCCACGCTTGTGCATGTCGAGGCTGGTAGCCGGTTGGGTGTGAATGTTGGCAGTGGGTGAAGGCTGCTGTCGCTTGAGCACAGTAAGCTGTCGGGACTCGGCCTCTCCCATAGATTGATGCTCAAGACCCATGTTATGGGCAAGGATATGAATAGATCGGCGGTGCTCAGGGGCGATGCCGGGAGGGAAGACCAGAATTTCACGCGAGTCATCACGGCGGAACATAACCAGCTCAGTGTAGAACTCGAGGGTTTGGGGATCGTTCAGATCGACATCTCCAGGCATGGTAATTGAGGGGGACTGAACCCTGGACGCGTCGAGCATACCGAGGTGCGAAGGTCCGCGAGCCTGAGACTGCGAAAGGCTACCGAGCGACTGGATAGAGCTCTGCTGGTGCAGCATAGGTGCTCTGTGCTGCTCCTCAAGCTGTCCACGGCGCTCACGCTTCTCGCGTTCAATCCTCTCCCGCTCAGCCTCAGGGAGCATCTTCTTGTATTCAACACGCAACTTGCGGCCATGGACATCCATGCCGTTCATGGCTTCAATGACCATGCGTGTGTCCTCAGCGGACTGGAAGTTGGCGAAAGCCAAGCCACGGAAAACACCGTTATCAAAGTGGTAGTTGAAGGCATATGGCTGAGGAAGGTGCATTTCGAGCATAATCGAAGCAAGGGTCTCCTTTCGTACGGCAAAGGGGATGTTCTTGATAACAATGGCAGTGGGGATAAGCTGGTCGGCATCGGAGGTGTTTGATCGAAGATCTGTGGGAGAACCGTGAGATCCAGGGTGATCAACGCGGAGGTTGCCATTTGACATGTTGTTGTTCATACCGCCTTGGTAGGGCTGAAGACCTCCATGGCTGCCATGAATGCCAAGACCACTGTGGTCTGTCCAAGTCTGTGTTTGTGTTAGTTTAGTCTTGTGATTCTGCCATATTCACATACCTGAGGAAGAGCAGCTCGGCGGTTGACGTTTCGCTGTCGGCCAGGGCCATTCACAGCTCCGTTGACCGTGGCGACACCACTTGTATTGTAGTTCCAAGCCTGGCCGTTGTCCAGCATATAACCTTGCATACCGCCAGCCATGTTGTCCATACCGCGATGGCTGTAACCACTTGCAATCCTGTCGGCAGGGTAAAGCGCAGATGAGCCTAGGGGAGCGTCAAAGGGGCGTTGGGCCTGGCGAGGTAGCGAGAGTCCGGCAGCGAAGCCACCAGCTGTGGCATAGTTCTGTCTCGAGTTCGGGGAACGATTGGTCGAGGTACCATAGTCCAGGTAACCCATGTCGTGCGGTTGTTGCGACATTGTGATGACTGGATCCAGTTTGACAAAGAGCTGCTGATTCTACCCAG
Organism: Fusarium citri; assembly: GCA_004367485.1. Lineage (NCBI taxonomy): Eukaryota > Fungi > Ascomycota > Sordariomycetes > Hypocreales > Nectriaceae > Fusarium > Fusarium citri. The sequence continues at coordinate 147,535 of QHHH01000022.1, read as the reverse complement.
CAGTCGTTTGTACCTAAGGTTTGATGATTTTCAAATAGCCACGTATGAGATACGTCGGCCGAGATATGCGCGTCGCAAAAGATACAGTATGCGTAATATAGCGCTAATGATACGGCATCAAAATCGTCGATCGGGGTCCGATAGTCGTTTCGGTCGTAAGCGGTGTAGCTATGAGAAGACGCACAGAACGCAACAACGGTCTTGAACTGTCGGATATCTCAACAGTTGAGGTAGGTCAGACGCAAAAATTGTCGCCTGAGTGAAAGTTTGTTCAAGTTTGCTGTGTCTGCTGCCAATTTGTCGCTGGGCAACCAAAGCGGGCACTAATAGGAAATGAAATATCGTGAATAGTGGTGGCAACGGGGCGGGAAAGTAGCCAGCACGGCGAAGGAGGCCGTTGAAGTCAGTCCTGCTAGGTCCAAGATTTCGGCGAAGTGGCGGAGTAACGTCAGAGGCTACTTTTTGCTCGTTGTTCTGCACGCAATGCAGCTAAGACAACCACGAATACTGGACGTCTCAAATATAAAATATTCCAGACTACTATTGTATCAAATAGTGTTGCGAAAAGGGGGGGGATTGGATTCGCGCGGCAAACTCGTCTCTCGTTGGTGCAAAAGTCGTGGATTTTCGTCGACGTAAGGGCTGAAGCTTTGGACGAACCAGATGCGTACTACGGAGGAGTATGTAATCAAAGGGAGAGAGAGAAGAGGAGTAGAGTAGACGACTGGAGATGTCGACAAAAAATCGGGGGAGGAGGGGGGAAGAAGAAGGATTGAGGAAAGGGGTAGAGGTAGAGGTAGAGAGGGAAGGAGGAGAGAAGAAGAAAAAGAAGATGGAACAAGTCCCAGTAAATGTCCGTGATGATCTGGAACGGGAAAACGGCGGACGGGAGACGGGAGACGGGGGTTTGAAGAAGGTGGATGGGTTGTGGTTGGGGAGGTGACAGCGGTTTCCCTCTGCGTTGTGCCCTTTTTTTTCCTTCTCTTCTCTCTCTAGCACTTTGCCTGCCTTGCCTTTTGACTTGACTTGGAGAATCCAGAGTGGAGGCCCTTATTTTTTCCCTCCTGTCTTGTCTTCCATGTCTTGACCTTGCCTGGCCTGGCCTGGCCTGGCCTGGTAAGCCTGGGATCCATGAGAGATGATGAGATGGGGGGTCTCGACAGTATGCGCACTGTGATGAGCCACTCGCCAGATGTACCCATGGAAGGCGCAAATTGGTGGGGTCTTCAGCGCTGTTCAATTACTGCCCGCCTGGACAGAAGCCCACAGTGGATCGTCATCCCCTGAGATGCCCTTGAGGCGTGAGCCCGATTGAATGCATATCAAGATATACAACATCATCATAAGTATATAATGCTATGATGCCTCTTTCATCCAACAATGAAGTATCGAATGCTTTAATCGCTATATATGCAGGACAGTACTGTGCTTAACATTAGGTTCCGTGCTAGTTAAATGCACTTCTAAATTCTTTAGCTCAATGTGGGGGCCTATGAAAAAAATAACAGTGACGATGGAGGAGGCTGGCCTCCATACTGCGTCTTGATTCTTCTCTACCGCAACTTCACAAGCCACCTCTTTACTTGGCATTGTCAGCCTCTTTGAAGAGGCTGCCTGGATTGGATGTCGATACCGGTGTCTTTCTAGAAGGGTTGTCGAATCGAAACTTAGAAATGTCTGTCTACAGATACTCTTTGGACAAATCAAGTGCTTATTCAAAGAGATCAACGACTGTGGCAGAGACGGCGACAGTGCGAACAGCAACGTCATCCTTGGGTCCAACGCCTTTTAGCTGAGTGGACCGCATGCCATTGCGCACACCAATTGTGGGAGTTTCCGTATGTTTGTTGTCGTTACCATCCATAGTCTACTTATGTCTCTAGCTTAGTTGTCAACTCATCAGGAGCGTTGTTATCTAGCGAATTTATGTTGTGCATATTGCTCTGCGTTCAGATCTGGTATTACATGCATTCGGATCAAGTTTTGGTGGACTTTCTATGCAGTAGGTGTTACAACTTCAAAAACTGGGCTGTAAATGACTCTCAGTCAGAACCTGACTCGATGGGATGCATGAAACCTACAGTTGACTCAGTGAATCACACACTTGCATTGTTTTGCCTTGTAGTAGTAGGTATCCGTATTGTATTGTGCATTCTTAGTTGCAGTTGTTATGTATGAACAAGGTAGCTTTGGAGCACAACCTCAAACCCTCTCAGTTTACCTGCACTATTGGGTAGCACCATCTTGTCTCGATTCATTTTACCAATGCCCAAGGGGTATCCGTACTCCGTAGTCTTGATGCCAATAATAGGAGAGGAATGGTGTCAGAAGAGTCAAGAGAGTCGAGAAAGATTGTTCTTTAGTGAGGCATCCCATCCGACAGTCCCGCAAGTTGATTATCATTACCACCGGAAAATCTTGGCCGTATCGTTTCTAACCTCCGTCTCATCTTGGAGTCTGTGGACTCCATCCATTCTATACTGCACTGTACTGTACTGAAGGTAATTACTGCATTCTCTTAGCTCTGGCACCCCTTTTTATGACATGTCCGGCTTCAGCTCCCCGGGTGATGCTAGTAAAGATACAGTAGAGACTGACGGCGACTGTACGGTTCCGAAGCCATAGCGTTTGTCGTATCGTACTGTGATCACCTAGCACAAAGACTAATCTCATGAACCTATTCCCACTGCTGTGTTCGCGCTCGGGCTGACAATGGATGTCTTTGATTGCTTTTGTCTCGCATCCAACCTGCGTACTGTACAGTATAGGTTGTCGAATGGGTAGCACTGAGTTCTTTCTTGTTGGGAGATGTTGTTTCTACCAGAAGTCGGTGTCGTATCGCTTCCAGGGGTTTGCCAAGGAGATTTACAATGCTTCATTTAGACAGAACATTCATGCGAGATTTGACAACCAGGAAGCTGGGTATCCGTACGTAGATTTACATGTAATTCACCATCGTCAAAGCCACGTGCATAGATCCAGCTGCGGCTCTTTTGTTTTTAGACCATGACAAGCCTTTTGGGGGGCTTTTCTTTTTGGCACCGACTTTTATAATTAGCATCCATGATATGGATTGCATCGCACTGACACTTTGGCCATCTCAACGTCTTCAACGCTGACGTGGTATCAAAGCCACCTGACCTATCTTTACTGCAGACCAGACAAAGCCAAGAGAGAGAGAGAGAGAGAGAGAGTAATTTTGGCTTTCTTCTTTTAATTGTCATGATCAAAGAAGATTTCGTATACCGCGGTACATGTCAGCGGCCCGTCGGACGGGAAGCCAATCAATGGATGTGGTGGAGTACAAAGAGTACAGTGTGAGATTCAGTCGCTCGACTAGACTGGGTTAGCAATAAACTTTGGTAGAAGAACATAAGAAAAAGGAAATATGAAATGCCGTGTCCAAGTTTATCAACAAACATTGCCTAGGAGACGCCATTTCTCTCAGCTATCTCATATTATCCACGTCATTGCATGCATCGCCGCAAGACATACATACATACATACATACATACATACATACATACATAATGACTGCAAAGCAACTCAAACTCAAACTCCATTGCGGCAATGCTGTGTTCGTGATTGAGAAGCCCCTTTTGCTTTTCCAGAACCACTGCCCCTCCTGGTTCGCCGCCTCTTCATGGCCATGACGAAGCCAGGGTCATCCTAACCCGCCCACCTGGGCCGGATGTCAGGGGGCCTGCTTGATCTCAGGGGACTCCCCAGTCTTTGGGTCGCCGTTCGTTGACCGTACTGTAAGCCCCGGGATGGAAGACGAGGGTCCCGGGTCCCTGGAAATTGACCACTGATTACCTTAGTAGGTAGCTGGAGGGGCTGAGGGGTTAGGTAGGACGGATACAGCATTGTTATTGTTGGTCCCTAAAGCTACCTATACAACAACGTACTGTACAGTACAGTATTGAGTATCAATCCATGGTGGATCTCTTTCTAATGAGGCTCATGTCCTATGTCGCAGAATTACCTTGTCCAACAGTTTTTACTGGCAGCTGAAGCATGTCACTTTCATCTTCTCATCTTCTGGACCCTCAATCTCCTTTCCTCTCACAATATTATCTATACTCGGTTCGTCTCGCCTCGCCTCGCCGTTCTTATTTTCATCTGTCAAGCCAAGTTCGAGAAGGCCGACTAGCGCATTCTTTTTCCCAATCCGCCTCGCTGGCCGGTGGCCGGTCCCCTAGAAATAGCATCCATATCAGAAGGGGTCCAGTCGGGTCTTGTTGAATAGTCTGTTGAATCCCTGAGAAGCCGAAGAACGCCTAAGCCAAGCGAACATCCCAGCTTAGCCTCATCTCGCCGTCGCTCGCTTGTCAACTCCCCCCGGAGATGGCGGCTCATAGATCACGCGGCCTTGCTCTCCACCCCTGGTGAAATAAGATGAAAGAAACTCGTCAAATGCTCTAGAAGCTCCGGCAGACGGATCTGCTCCCCGGCTCCTGTTGACATGACATGTGTTTGCTCACCGATCTACGAACATGCATAGGGATATTCACGAATCCTTGTGGGCATTATTACATTATGGATGGATGCACAATTGCTTGAAAGAATATTCCCATCAATACTCAGGTCGACACTGGGATGTTCAACTTTTTTGGTTGCCCACCACCCACTTACAAGAGCACGTGTCTCATTAAAACCTGACTCACAAGAGTGAACATAGTCATGAGATGTCTTTTTGCTACACCCATAGGTTGCAAGTTGGCCCAGCTACGATGTTTTCATGTCTCAAATATCAGAAACCTACAGCAAGAACCGTAAATTGATGTCTCGTTCGCAACCCAACCGACTTGTAAGCTAGACTAGCGGGGGATCGCCGTCAGCCGCAGTGACGCCCCATTTCCATGGACTCTTAAGAGCCTTACGGCTCTCTTCCATGATATCGCCACCAAGAACGCTACGTCGGGAGAGAGCATAACTCGACCATGATTTGGTAGAGTGTATGGAGATCAGGCACCAAACACGAGGTAGGATCTCATAGCGCTCGACCTGTCATGAGAATTACCAGTCCATCGGCATCCAACATGCAGGCCTCCGCCCTCGCCTCATGCCCGCAGGGACAGGTACAGCTGCAGCTGCAGCTAGAGCCTAGAGCTACAGTAGAGTAGCAGCACGTCTCGGCTGTCTGCAAAGACCTCTCGCCTCTTCTGGGAGACACTGCGGAGCTATTCCCGAGCCTCGCAACGTTGCCCATCCGCTCGGATCCAGCTGACACCGATCCAACCACGAGGGCCACAAGCCACAACCTCAGAATGGGAGCCTTGTAAGTTGCGAGACAAGACAAAACAGTTGTCAACGGTTCACTTAAAGCCAGGGGCTAGAACACCCAAATGACGTCTACGAGGTCTTTGCGACAAACACTGTGCAGCGTACTCATTTCTAATGGCCTCTTTGTCAAGGTCATTTCAGCTGCAGTTGATTGACCAACCACGACAAAGGGATGATAGCCTTGCTCCAACATCACTTCTTGGATCTCGTGTTAAGAATGCTTTGACACCACCAAAAATCGCCTTCGTAATATGGTTGTCAGCTGCTGAATTTTCAGGCCATGAAGAGTGGTTCAACTCGTGCTCTAGTAGATACCTACCTAAGCTTTGCGACAAGAGAGGGACACTCAAGTTAATCAACAGAGATTTTCTAATCGGATAAAACATCTAGTACAGTCTTTTCCTATCTTCAGACATTAATATAATGTCAAGCCGGGACCAGCTCTGTCTCTAAAGCAATTTGCGGATCATCTTCATGAGATGCGTCCAAGTTAGCTACCCTTGAGTGTGATACTTTATCATCGACATCAGCATTCAACATCACTAATTAAAGAGATGTAGTGGCTATAACAATCTCAAAATCGATTCCGCTATAATTATCAGCGCTCATAATTTTAGTCAATCCACAACTTGATATTCTTTGTGAGGGCGTCTAGCTAGGAAGCTTGTTTCATCAGGACGGGACTTTAGACCCTTCTTCTGCCATCAAAATTTCTGCAACTTCATCATTGAAGAAATGGATAGTCTGAGACCCTTAGAGTATAAGTATGGTAGGATCGCTGTCACCGCTCTCACGACCATCATCATCGCACCCACAAAGTTGGTATGCAATGATCATAAATCTCGAAAGATATGTATAGTATGCGAAATCACAATAGGATCTAAGCGAAACAATACCTTCGTAGAAAGTAACTGATTGTATTTCTGGATGTCCCTCTCCCAGAATATCTATGGCATGTATGGATATCAACAGTCCCGTACTATAAACGATCCAAATGGAGTTGTTAGGTCTGAACAGGCGACGTATCAGGCGTAGGACGCCAAAATAAAGTAGCATGAGTACCGGCCCAAGCTGTCATAATGTGACTAAACTATTTCGTCTTGTATACTCTCTTGGCAGGTAACCCTTCTGATACACTAACATTACATAGTTACTAGACACCGATGAATCTTCATAAACATATACAACATGAGTCTCATGTAAGAAGAGGTTAAACTTTAATGGGAACAGAGCGTGCTGGATAAAGCGAATGAGTTAACTAAGACACTGGCCTTTATAAACGATTCGTGCAAGGAACAACGCTGGGAGTCGCACAGGTCAGGGTATTACCCCTGTGCCAACGTCAAGGATCTTTAAATCTTATCAGGTTAGAGGAAATCCTAATACATCCTTGAACAGAACGAAAGAAAAAGCAACAAACATTGACAGCCCATCAGCCGAACTCATCCCATGTTGAAACATGTGACAGGTCAACGTGACTCACTGTGTATTCATCACAATTTAAACAGAAAGATATGCTACTACGGTATTTTTGTCTGTATGTATTTTTGAAAAGGAATTAGACAATGTAAGCTTCTATGTCAATATTTGAGGTCTTCCAGATAGATGTAGTTGAGTAGTGGTTGCATGCAATATGATTGGTCGAAGCGAAGCAGGCAAATACTCGGCTAACAACAGCCATTGCCGCCACAGTTTAGCCACAGCGGGACATGATCATCTCCAGGACGAGCCTTGGTTTCAACTGTTCAATGCCAACAACGTTGTCTTCAAGCACTTATGATGATGCTCAAGCTTGCTACAAACCGCACAGTTGACGCCTCTGTATCTGGAAGGACACCAGTACATGCTATATGATCAACTTGACAATCGACAACTGTTAGGTAAGACAGAGCCGGTGATATGCGGCAAGCCGTTGCTGGCATAACATGAGATGAGCTCGAGTAAGTATCAACACAACTCCTCAACCACCACCTCTGGAAACTTGGAAGAAGTCTTCCTCGAATGCCCATCTTCAGTTCTATCTCTTTTGTTCTTTTCGAGGACTTTGAGGCAGTCAAACCCATGTTTCAGTGGTCGCGTATCCCAAGCCTCTTCTCTCCCACAGCCTTTGGTAGCTCAGCTTCTCGGCCGGATTTACTTCGGATGTGGCAGCTCATTCCAAAGGTGAGGTGCGGGCAAAAAGCTAAAAGCTAAAGCTTCAGTACGTACCACTGAACCTACAGAATCAGGTCGCCCTCGCCAGAACCCAGAGCCCAGCCTCTCCAGTGCCTGCCTGAACAAACAGATCTAGCTGAGGTTCATCAGCACCGCACCGAACCACACCCACTAAATTTCTGCCACTCGATCCCTCGATCCCGCGTTTTTCATCATCAACAACATCAATCGATTATTCGACGTATCCGTTACCGCGTTCGAATCCTTGGTCATTCATCGTCACATTTTTGTTACTTTTATCTTACGACTTTTTTAACGCGACTACTTTGACAATGCCTGGCGGAAAGGGAAAATCTTCTGGCGGAAAGAGCTCCGGCGGCAAGACGAGCGGTACTGAGGGCGCCAACAAGAAGCAGCAGAGTCACTCTGCTCGCGCCGGTCTTCAGGTGAGTCTCGACGTGAGAGATACCAGTGGAGGATGAGCTTGCTTTGTCGACCGATTTGCGCGCATTCCATGTCCCACATCCCACCTATTTCAAGTTCCACGATATACTCTCGACGCGTCGACTATCTCCGCACGACAAGAAAACCTTTTCCAAACGACAGCGCATCATTCATTTCAACCCAACCGCGCGTTTTGACCGGAGCGACGACTTTGCTGCAGCTCACCGATATTCTGGACGACTATCGACTTAAACTGGATTCACGATGGGTCAATGCGGGACAAGACGGAAAGCGCAGGCAACGACGATGCGTACAGCAGGACTCATCCGAGATTGTTGACCCTGCCCAGAAATTTACTGACATCATGCTTTCCAGTTCCCTTGCGGTCGTGTCAAGCGTTTCCTCAAGCAGAACACCCAACAGAAGATGCGTGTGGGGGCCAAGGCTGCCGTCTACGTTACTGCAGTTCTCGAGTACCTGACTGCCGAAGTCCTAGAGTTGGCAGGCGTAAGTTTATTCCCGATGAGTTAATATCGTTGCCTAGTGTTCACGCTGACTTTCATGACAGAACGCTGCAAAGGATCTCAAGGTCAAGCGTATTACACCCCGCCACCTTCAGCTTGCCATTCGTGGTGATGAGGAGCTCGACACTCTGATCCGTGCGACAATCGCTTACGGTGGTGTGTTGCCACACATCAACCGCGCTCTGCTGCTCAAGGTTGAGCAGAAGAAGAAGGCCAAGGCGCTTGAGGGTTAAAGAACCGGTCACCCTTCAAAATTTGGTTTTGCTTTTTGCTTCCTTGGGTCTTGTGGTATAACTGGTTTATGGGACGGTAATGCAGAAGTTCGAATTCGACGAGGGCGTCGCGTCGTGAGATGAGCGGACGTCCGCACGACCACAGCTTGGATTAGCTGAAAGGCGCCTACGCTTTGAAAGAGGCACACGACGAGCTCTCGCGTCGGCTCGAGAAGCCGGTGCAACGACGAGAGGGTTCTCATTACGACGAAACGCCCTGTGCTATTTTTGCTGCGCGAGCAGTGTACAACAACTGTGTTTTCACCTTTAGTGTCTGGGTACGAGATGCGACACGGGACCGCTGTGCTGATGGACTGGATTAGGTAGACACGGAAATACGAGTTCCTTGTTGAGTCACAGAGAGGATGCATCAAGTCCAGTGTGTTTTCATGTCGTCTGTATACGCAGGTAACTGATAAATGAAGCTATTATCTCCCCTCATGATGCAAAACTGGCAGGGTAACAGAAGAATTGTCCTTTAAGGCTTATGCCGCCAAAATAAAGTAGCCTAAGTGCTAGTCTAAGCTATCGTAAGATGATCAAGTTATTTCGTCTCTCATGCTCACGACGGCCAATTCTGCTGATACCCTGCGGACTGCCTCCAATGCCGCTCCCGAAATAACATCTATTTAAATGCTCCCAATTCACCATTCAATGATTGCTGTGCTTTCTTCTTTGCAAAACGCTCCATAAGACGGATCCCACCAATTTTTGTCTTGCTTTTCATCTGCCTCATCATCCGGTCCCTGTTCGGTTACCTCCTCCTCTTCATCACTGCTGACTGGAGAGCGTGGTGATGTCGCAAACCAGTCTTCCTGCTGATCATCATCCGCAACAAGAGTTTCGTCTTCACTGTCGAGATCTTCTGCATCCGTTGTTTTCGGACTGAAACCTGGGACAAGGCCGCAAAGAGGAAGTTTGCCAATACTATAACCGTCATCGGCGGGGTTGGGGATCTTCATGACCATATTTCTCAGGACGATATCATCCAACTCTTGCAGATCTGCCTCGTATCTCTCTGAGCGGCACTGGCTCGGATAATCGCAGTCAATGTCGCAGTTGTGTGTGTTGTTGAGCATGCGCTCCAGGCGCTGCTGTGTCATTTCAGTGCGTATGCTCTTCTCAATCTGCACCTTCATCACACGTCGCTCCTTGCCTCTCAACTCGAAAAGCTCGTTGTCAGTACGACGTTTCCAGGCTGCAGGGTCAGCTTTGTAGACGGAGCGGAAACGTCGCCAGTCGTTGTGAACGGTCCAGTAGTCGTAGTCATGCTTCCTAGCTCGTCGGGAGGCACGGTGCTTGTCAAGCCTGTTTTCGCGTTGCCACTCGTCTGAACGAGATACGCCGATCATCTTGCTGCCGCCGACGGTCTTGGTCTTTGTACATCTCAGACAGCGCCGCGTAACGGCAACCTTCCAATGTGATCTGCAGAGGCGACATTTCCAAAACCAAGAGGGAGGTTTGGCAGCTGGAGGAGTCTCTGGGGGTGCGCCCGTGTAGCTCAACATATTGGGCGGTGGTGTTTTGAGAATTTCGGTGGTAGTTTTCATGGTCGTAAACAAGGACATGATACTGAAGCTCGAATGAAAAACGGATTTGAGGTTGAAATGAACGAGGAGTTTATAAGTTCGTTGTGTTTTGAGAGAGAGCGCACAAATGCAGAAGAACAAACGCGAGGTTATTGTTCAGAGGACAAAGTGTGGCCTTTGTGAAGAGCAGTGATCTTACAAACGATTTGAAAAAGCTGAATGAACACTTGTCTCCTCGACAAAGCTGCTTTGTTGAGAGTTGAGCGTTTCTTTGTTACGAGTACAATGGGCGAGAGGATGGGATGAAAGTAGATGTGAACAGTGACGGGATAAGTTATACTCAGATAACAGGAGATTTTACAGTTTTCTATACGCATGTAAAGAAAGACCTCTTCTGGAAGCTATCTACATCTCTGATGGATGCCTGAAGGAGGCCAACTTTATTGTTGCGACACTGAAGGCTTAAAACTCCCAAAAAACATATCAAAATCGTGTATTGATACCGCCCATGCCTGTCTTGTATACCGTCCACAATTACCTAGTATCGGGGTGATCAACTTTTGGATGCGTCTTTGAGAATCTGCTATCCCAATGACCTCCCTGGATTAACACCCATAGATTGTATCGAAGCACTCAGGGTATCATAAGAGATAACCGCCGATAGCCTAAGAGATGAAATAATTTAGTCATTTTATGCAAGCTTAGGCCTGACTTTAGACGATCTTATTTTGGCGCCATAAGGTTCAGAGGACGATGTTTCTGCCATCTACCCAGCAGGCACCGATTGAGTACCTAGGTATATAACCTATTCGAGATATTCCGCATAACTCAGAAAGGGCCAATTACTTCACTGAGAATATAAATTGGATAATACATATCACCGGGCCACTATTTAGATATCAGCACAATGACTGGATGGTCTTTATATATAAAACTTAAACGAACAACATTGCTGTTTTAGATATATGATACTTCTAAATGCCTAGTAGACCTGCGGCCTGGACTTATGTAGTATAGACTAGTTACTAGTTATTGTGGTAGTGTATTAAAGTTGTGTTGTTTGCTCGGGGTATGTTAATCCATCCACCTGGACTCCTTTACCCCTGAATCCTCGACATGACACTCGATAGTATCTCGATTAACAGTAATTCTGAGCGCTTATAATCTGGTCTCCTTCATTTCTAACACCTAGAAGACTCCCCTGCCGAGATTAAAGGCGGCAGTCTTAAGTGTGATACAGCTTGTCATCTGGCACTGCCAGGCGGCCGTCAACCACCAGCTGCCAATCACTAACTTGCTAATCCTCTATCAACTGTCAATGCATCTCCCTGAGAAACAAAGCAGGTCAATCTGGTGGCCTGGTGGATAAGAAGTCATACCGGACACGCAACACCTACGGGTACGCGATCCAGGATATCTGCTATAGAGTCTCTCCGTAGGGGGGGCATTGAACAGCATCGCGACCATGGCACACGTCCACCACAAGCCAGGTTGGTCTGCAACCGGGCCCTCTTTTTTACAGTATATTTTTTCTCTTACAGAATATTCAGCTCCAACTTTCTCGGAAGGCAAAGAGCCTGGTTTGGGCTTCTTCGAACTTGTGATGTTGGCGATAGTAGTTGAGCACATGTACCTCGAGTTTTTGGTGTCTTGGGGAAAAGATGGATTTCAGATGAAATTTCGAATGACTAACCGACAAAATGTTCGGAATGGCAATGTCAGGCAGTGTTATTCTTCTTACTTTTCCTAAGGTCAATATGTACGTTTCAATTCTTTCTGTCTGTCTTCTTTGATAATTTCACAGCCTCAGCAGCAAACTTTATTTACCATCTTTGAGTTATCGTCTTGAATGAAGTGTCATCCACCTACTCCAAAACAAGAGTCTTGAGCAATCTAAGCTTAAAGCCTCTATGTCCTGAAGACTACCATGCACGATTGTGAAAGCTTATCGACGCACAAGGAACAGCGAAGAAGCAACCGGGATAAGCCCATGTACGATGCCGCTATTGTGGCTGGAGTCCCCTCAAAGATCCTTGACGTTCATGTATCGACATGATGATATATCCCCACCTGTTGCTCTGCCTAAACCTCCACCGATATGATCATATGGGGTCTCACTCTAATCACTTGGCCAAATGACCTCGCGAGATCGGACTCATTCCTTATCAACATCTGATATTTGAGCTCGGCCAGCATGAATGTTTGTTTCCCATTTCAAAGTTTAATTTTTGGCCAGAGCATGAATTTCTTTTCCTCGTGAGATGACGTTCAAAGTCATATGATAATACAAGCTACACTTCGAAAGCACCGAGTGTTCAACTTACAGATAATGCTAGACTCTACTACCAGTTCCTTCTGGTTCTACTACTATTCGTAATCGCAATTGAGGTTGTAAGATTGGGGGCCTATGCGGCGTTCCCGTTTAAAAACTGCAGTCACTTTGACTTTTGACCTCACCTCGGCCCCTTTGAGTGTGATGGCCAAATGCTGCGAGCTGCAATCCCCATATCGGAAAGTATAACTTCAAAATCATAAATTCTGCAGGCGAATTGGAAAAGTTTATAGAAAAGAGAGAGTAGGGTTTAGGCATGTGAATTCTGACTATAAATAAAGCGCTCGATCCCTTCCAGACTGGTTCCTTTTCCTTTCCTTCTCCTCAGCACATAAGACTCGGGTACATACAACAGTGTCATTACATCTTCTTTTAATTTCTTTTACATCGAGTCAAGTTTCTCTTTTCTCCCCGATCTTGACAGATTAATCATTTCAGATACATATCCCTTCAACATAGACCAGCGTGCATTTGTATATACGTGCCTGTCAAGACCGTCAAAATGGCGCTTGGCATGACGAAAGGGATCTGGGCTCTAGCCCAGGTCACATCGGTACATACAACGCAGGGCTTGGGACTCGCAAGGGATATAGTCTAACTTCTCACCGAGTTGTATGAGTCAAACAACACCTCATCAACCTCCGCATACAACACGGCTTATACAGCAGCAATAAGCCTTTAGGGGTCATCTATCGCCATTTCCCCGACCATTCCTGGGATGTAACCCCCACACATCCCACAACGTCGACTATTTACTGCTGTATATATCCAGCGAGAGTCGTCGTCTTTGCTGGGTAAGCTCACTTTTGGCCCGGCTTCTAAGACACGACCTCATTCGATCTATTCATCCACCAACATCCACATACCTCGGGACCAAAAAAAGAAAAAGAAAAAAAAAAGGAGAAAAGAAACGACCTGATAAAAGGTTCAAACCGAAGAAGAAAAAACCCAGGGACAAGAACGATCTGTCCTAGAACAAGGCGGTTCTTTCTTGCAACCCCTGAAAGGGACGTCTTGGTCAATCCATTTACCGGCTCCCATTTCATGATACACAATATATCTTACGACAAACTACCGTGGCGTCATGTCTTTCACATATCCACGACTTCTCGTTCCAGAAACGGGACGAATTTGCCTCTAGGGCTTGAAGGACTTTTTGTTTGCATCTGAGGATGTCTTGTACCTTCCAGTCCCAACGGCGAGATGGTTTCGCCTTTATTTTTCAGCAGTGCCACTCTGACTACCTATGTCCCATGGCACTATTGATGATGGAGCCACCTCGGGACTCTGTCCAACATGGACCTCAGTGTCCTAAAAAAGAAAAATCGTTCAGTGTCAGCGATCAGACGATGGTCTTAGGACCCCAAGTAAGTGGAATTACTTTCTCCAAAGTGAACCACACAAGCACTGCTGCCCAAGCATCGTCAGGTTGCTAGGTAGAAGCTGGCAGCTCAGTGCTCGTAACACTTTCAGAGTAACTCGCAACTGCTACACTAAGTCTACAAGGTCCTGTGGGACCTTGTCATTTTTGAATCACTCATTCGTGACGATTCGCTCTCGAGGCACCTTTGCTTCTGGAGAGCCACGACTCGAGATATTTTTCTCTTGATGTCGCGAGATGGGACAGCGCATGCACTCATACTGACACTCACTCGACAGCACTGAATTCCTTGGGAGACTTTCAGAGAGTTGCCCTAGGTTCCTGAGCTGGGAGTGAGGTTTCATTCTACTGGACACGACTCGTTCTTGCCATGTCGATGCAGGTAGACGGGCTTTATGGTATCTCCAACTTCTTCGTTCAGGACAACGATAGTCAGGTTTTCCGGTGCCGATGGACCTCCTTAATCGTCCCGACATGGCCAACCAGAGTCGACCAGGCAGTAATGAAATGCCCTCATCAGCTGATCCTCAGCTGTACAGACGCCGCCTGTTCATACTCGAGTAACGAGACCCCCTTTGATGATAGGCGGCGTAAAACATCTCCTCCTTCAGGAGGACCGGGTGCGCATTAGGAATGCAATGTTACATCCAGGGACGATGACTTTATTCATAATGTATTTCAATTTTCATTCATGCGAGCACCTGTTATCTTTCTTTGATCTAGAAGCAGAGGGAAACGGGATGGCTCTGTCGAGGCCGCTTCATTACGAAGCGTTTGCAAGCCAGAGACGGACTTGGAGGCATTCAAGATTTTGGTCGAAGGACGAGAGTTTTTGTTATATCCCCTTTCTCGGAAGGAGTCTCAAGTTAGCTCATCTAGATATTTAGTCATCTTAGATGCCTGCAGAATAAAAGTTCAATCGTACAAAGAAACGAAATACTGTAATTGATAATGTGGTTCATGTAGTTGAAGACAAGCTTGCCATAGTGTTTTGTTCTTGAGCCATGTAGTCCTTTAAGGTCAGAATAGGACGAGGAGTACCGTTAAGTAAGGCGAAATGCACCAAGCATATCCGTATGCTGATTCAAAGTCTGATGGTTTAAAGTAAGTTGAACCTTGAGCTAAAGACAAGAGGCTTTCGTTATTCCCGGTCTGTTCCTGAATGCAGGGGTAAAAGGCACGTGCGCCACAGTTTCGAATCAAAATGTGGCTGTGTGGCCGTGCATCACAGCACAGCAACGTGATGGGACACATGCGAGACATTACGTAGCTGGACGACCCAATGAGCTTGCAATCGCGTCGTGTCCTTTTTCCGGCCGAGCTCAGTTTCAAGATTCATGATCCTCGATCCTCAAGCTCCCTTGTCAAATTCCTCGAGCCATCAACATCAACCGGTCTCAATTGCGCTTTTCACTTCCCCCCAACCGCCTTTGACAGGTCGTCGCTCGCTTTCCAACTTGCTGCGCTCTTAGCAGCTATCTTTAACTTCTTTCCACTTTCTTATCTTACTTAGCTTTGCGACGACAGTTGCACCACCGCAATCATGCCTTTGAACGTCTTCCGAATCGCCGGTATGTTTCGACTCGACAAATCCCATCACCAACTTGCTAACTTGTTGTTTAGCGGATTTTTCGCATCTCGGCTCCATCTTCATCTTGCTTCACAAGATGGTGCAGCTTAACGTTAGACCCCCCTTGTCAATTTCGACAGATCAGCAATACTAACAAACACCAGAGCTGCTCGGGTATCTCTTTCAAGTCTCAGACTCTCTACATGCTTGTCTATATTACCCGCTATCTCGGTATGTTTCACGAAAGAAAACATCATGCACGCATTCTGACAGCCTCCAGATCTTTTCTCGACCGATAGCATCTACAACTTTATCTTCAAGATCCTCTTCCTTGGTTCGCAAGGTTACATCATCTACCTCATGACCAACGCCTACAAGCCTACCAACGATCCTAATGTCGACACTTTCCGCGTTCAGTACCTCCTCGCTGGAGCTGCTGTCCTCGCCATCATCTTCCCTTACCACTACACCTTTTCCGAGATTCTGTGGGCCTTCTCCATCTGGCTCGAGTCTGTGGCTATCCTTCCTCAGCTGTTCATGCTTCAACGAACTGGTGAGGCCGAGACCATCACCACCCACTACCTCTTCGCCCTCGGTAGCTACCGCGCCCTTTACATCCCCAACTGGATCTACCGATACTTCTCCGAGACACACCACAAGGTCGACACCATCGCCATTGTTGCCGGTATTATTCAGACCGTCCTGTACAGCGACTTCTTTTACGTGTACTACACCAAGGTCCTCAAGGGCAAGAAGTTCAAGCTCCCTGTCTAAGCGGTTTCGCAAGACACCGAGATATCTGTACGATAGAGCAACAAAGCTCTCGAAATGTGTCCCATGTTCGCTGGCACAGTAACGATCAAGTAGCTACAAGACAAGGCAAGACCACAGTTTCGGTCACGACAACTCCGGCTTCAGGAGTCGCATGCACGGCGTTGGTTTGGGAGGTCAACAAGGCGGTAATCACAAAGGCGTCGCCGTTTGGCTTGGAGATTTGAGGAAAATGATTGTTGATTTCAGTGTTGTAAAGTCAAAATAGAGAGTTGTGTGTTTGTTGAAAGCTGCTACCAATTGCGGTCGCTCCACAAAGTAGTTGAGATCAACTTTCAGAGCGACAGATAAGGTAGTCTGAATGATTGACAAATAATGGAAATTCACATGAAAAACTCATAGTGCTTGCTTTTAGCTCTCTTTAATTAGTCGCTCTAAGCTCTTGGCGCTTTGCGGCTCGTTGACAGCCATGACATCGGATCACGTGACTCTAATTCATTAACGCGTTACCTATGGGCCACCCCAGGTTCAGCTTCAACTTTATAACCACTTATCGCATTTCATCAAAACCGTCAATATGGCTAGTGATGCGCCCGAAAAGACCACAGAGCAGACCTCTCCTGCGCCAGAGGTTCCTACTGAAGAAGCTCCCCCAGCACCAACAGTCCCTGAATCGCGATTGCCGACCCGCAAGGATGTTTCCCTTCGCGAGTTCTTGAACAAGATGGACGACTACGCACCTATTGTACGCCTTTCATCCTCATTAAGTTGATGTTTCTAACACGGCGCAGATTCCTGATGCAGTCACCAACTACTACATGACCAAAGCTGGTCTTCCCCCACCACCACAAACCGATCCTCGTCTTGCGCGACTGCTCGCCCTCGCGACACAGAAATTCATTGCAGACATCGCTGCCGACGCTTATCAGTACAGTCGCATTCGCGCATCATCAAACACCAACAATCCTATGGGTTCCCTTGGTGCGGCGGCCGGTTTCCCCATTCCTGGACAACCTACAGGTCAGCCCGGAAGTAAGGATCAAACCAAGGGCGCACCTCTCGGTATTCAGCGACCGGGTTACGGCGGTGGTGGTCAGGGTGGTAGCCAGAACAGAACTGTCCTCACTATGGAGGATCTTGGTATGGCTGTTGGGGAGTATGGTGTGAACGTCAAACGAAGCGAGTTCTACCGCTAGATTTTGTTGCTGAAAGATACTTGTTTGCAAGGCGTTACGGTAAGGGTTCACGGAAGGACAGGGTCCATATGATATCAATACACCACCAGCGAAGTCTGGACTGGGTAAAATAGATAACCTTTAAATGCGTATGAAATCTCTCATTGAAGTCATTGCTCTAGTGATGTTACATGTAGTCTTTTGTACATGGGTATACCCAGATTCCAGCTCCTATTCAAACAATCTACCTCTTATCCCAAATGTTGGGCTTTCGTGTACTATAAAAACCCGTCAGAACTGTCTTATCAATCGTTTTGGAATGTCTAGCTTACGGTGCAAACTCGCCAAGCTTGTGTCCAACCATATCCTCAGTAATGGTCACCTCATGGTAGTCCTTTCCATTGTGCACCTCGAACTTGAGACCGACGAAATTGGGCAGGATGGTGGCTGATCGGGCTTGTGTTCGTACTGGGGGCACCTTATCGCTTGTAGTCTTGGGCCAAACAATGGGGAGGCTATCGCATGTTAGAGCAGTCAGGGTAGTCGAATCGGTCGAGGCTTACGGCACCAAGTGTGGCCCTATCGACGATAATTAGCAACTGGACAGCCCTTGAAACGGAATATCAACATACCCTTCCACACGGAACGCTTAAGAAGAACCCGTGTCGCGTGCATTATCGCTGGCACATGTCGTTCTCGAAATTTCAGGCCGGCATCACCAAGCTTCACCATGCGACGGCTCAATCCACAGGGGTGTTTTTCCGGATAGTTAATCCGATATCATCACGTGACCCTGTCTGTACAGCATGGATCTGCTCAGCGCAGAAAATAAGCACGCAAATGGCCCGCCTAAAACCTGACAATCTGATCAATTTATTCCGCCTAGGGTGCTGTCGGTAGTCGAGTCGCTTGCTGCCCCAGCCGCCGGGGGTGTCAGAAGAACTGGCCGTCAAGATCATAAGAGACGAAATAATTTGGTCACCTTATGCTGGCTTAGACTAGCATTTAGGCTACTTTATTTCTTTAGCCTAAGCCTTAGAGGACAACTTTTCTGACACCCTGACACCTGGGTCCTCAGCATATTTCCGATTGAACGGGTCTCGGCACTTTGTGGTTCATCAACCTGAGTCTTGTATGAACGGAAAAAGAATCCCACCAACGAAGTAAGACTCAACGTTTCAATTACGGACGATGTGATCAAGACATTGTCTGATTCATTGCGTCACTTGCTGTATACATGTACTGTATGATTCGGGGACGGTACTTGGAACGGATGAATTGTTTGATGCCAAGCCAAGTGGTATACCAAGACCGTCACTTTCAGACAACTCCAATCAGTCTTCTCAAAATTGAATATGTTTCTCGCAACTCCGCAGTTGTCAATATAACTTGTTTTCGCCACTATGCCTCCCGTCGGCAACACGGCGCGCTCATTAGTATAAGGGGGCCATAGCTTCTGTTTCAGACGGAGGAACAGGGAATACTAGTCCATCCGAAATGGGTCATGGAGGGACATGTTCCTCTTCTTCTCCAGAGTCTGATCGAAACTTGGAACAAGTCGACCGAGACTATACGACATGTGGGCACACGGAAGAACCATCGCGGGTGGGTAGATGCTTTAAAGGTTAACCCATGTAATATCTCATCTTAATGCAAGTGCTGCAACCTTGCCAGGTAAAGTTGCACAGGGCGCCAAGGTGTATATAAAGTCGCCATGAATCCCAAGTTATTGTTGTTGATTCTGTGTGGCTCGTTGACCGATCCTATTACAGTCTTTTGAAATAAGAAACGAAACTTTACAGTCTTTATCTCTTCCTCTAGCAAACATGCGTTTCACAGATCTTCTTCTCGCAAGCGCCGGCGCTACACTTGCCCTGGCTGCTCCTTCTACCGACAAGCGTGCTGCTGGCAAGTTCCTCTTCACCGGTGCTAATGAAGCTGGTGGTGAGTTTGGCGAGAAGAACCTTCCTGGCAAGCTTGACAAGGACTACACATGGCCCAGCACCAAGTCCATCGATGTAAGAACACTGTCATTCATAACTCACTTCTCATACTGACCTTGTTAGACCCTTGCTAGCACTGGCATGAACACCTTCCGTGTCGGTTTCTTGATGGAGCGTATGACTCCTGGTGGCATCACTGGTACAATTGATGAGACCTACTTCAAGGGTCTAGAGAATGTTGTCAAGCACATCACCAGCAAGTAAGTACTCATACTTACACCATACAGAATCTTGTCTAACAAGCACAGGGGCAACTACGCTGTGGTTAACCCTCACAACTACGGCCGCTTCAACGGTAACATCATCACCAGCACTGCTGACTTCAGTGCCTGGTGGTCCAAGGTTGCCAAGCGCTTCGCCAACAACAAGTATGTCATCTTCGACACCAACAACGAGTACCACGATATGGAGAACTCTCTTGTTGCCGACCTCAACCAGGCCGCCATCAACGCCATCCGCAAGGCCGGCGCTACCTCCCAGTATATCTTTGTCGAGGGTAACTCCTGGACTGGTGCTCACAGCTGGGTCTCCAGCGGCACTGGCGAGGCCATGAAGAACCTCAAGGATCCCCAAAACAAGATCGTCTACCAGATGCACCAGTACCTCGACTCTGACAGCTCTGGTACCCATGAGGCTTGTGTCAGCGCCACCATTGGTGCTGAGCGTCTCAAGGCGGCTACTAAGTGGCTCAAGGATAACAAGAAGAAGGGTATTATCGGTGAGACTGCTGCCGGTGCCAACTCTCAGTGCATTGAGGCCCTCAAGGGCGAGCTCCAGCACCTCCATGACAACTCTGATGTCTGGACTGGTTGGATGTACTGGGCTGCTGGACCCTGGTGGGGTGACTACATGTACAGCATGGAGCCTGCGGATGGAATCTCTTATAAGAAGGTTCTTCCTGAGATCAAGAAGTTCATCGGTGCTTAAGGGAACCAGTCTAGAATGTTGAGTCTATGAAGATGGAAGTGAGGCTTGCCTCGTGATGATTGTTACTGTATATACTTTTTGACGTACATAGTTTCTGAGTACAATTATCACATTTGCCAACGAATATGTCTGACCGGGGGCGTTGGATTATCCTTCATTCAGTCATTGCTTTTATCATGAGTTCTCCCTTTCAGTAGGTACCTAGTAATAAAGTTACCTATTTACGAAGGTAGTCGGCATAAAAACTAGGTGCTCTAAACCTTACGACGCTGAAATAAATTAGCCTAAGTGCAGTCCTAAAAGATCATAAAGTGATTTAATTGTTTTATTTTTTAGGCTCTTGGCAGCTCACTCTTCGAACATTGTCGGTCAGTCACTACGGAACCGGGCATCAAGAAGAAAGTAACATATCATTAATTTTCCAAGCTATCTACTGTCTCATTGGAACTCCTTATCCGACCACTACAATGCCAATTCAATCTGCATGATAATCTTCGTGATTCTACCTCTCGTTTTAATCAAGGTTGATTCCCGTGTAAGTGATACAGGGTAGTCTGGTTGGAAGCTTGGTGGGGTATCACGTGGAGTCGAGACCTTGAGATGGATGGGAAATGGTGAGCGGGTGTCCCCCAAAAGAGCAAGTAGGGATTGACCAACTCAAAAACACCAAATTTCTGGCATCTCCTTTGCATCGCCATTCCAACACTGTGTCATTTGTCTCCGTAACCTCATGCGATTCCAACACGAATAAAACAAAGCCGCAAACAACGGCGTACGCTTCTTTGACGACGCCCTTACCTGCGTGCTGTTACCTTTTCCCTACAAAGAAGCCACCTTCGCTCTTGGCTAATATTAGACAAACAAAAACCCGCTTTCAACCCCTACAATCAACAGTACGATTGTCACCTCGTACCCCACGACTATCACCTACACCTAGCGACCTCAGATCAACAAAAAATTCGATGCCCAGCGCAACGGCTTCCGGAGCTGATACGGGTGGCTCGGCTCGGTCTCGCGATCATAAGCAGGGCAACCAGGGACGAACCTTTACCCCCGACCAGGAGGCAGCTGTTATCCGTATCCGAAAATGCGAGGCCACTGCTTTTTATGACATTCTGAACCTCGAGAGTGTCAAGACGACATGTACCGAATCCGAGATCAAGAAGGCTTATCGGAAGCAATCGCTTCTGACCCACCCGGACAAGAATGGACATCCTCATGCAGATGAGGCTTTCAAGATGGTCAGCAGAGCCTTCGGAATTCTAGGCGACAAGGAAAAGAGAGACAAGTTTGACAGATTTGGCACCGATCCCGATAGTCGATTTGCCAGCGCCCAGGCGAACAACCCCTTCTTCAACCAGCGAGCTGGTGGTGGTGGTGGTAGAGGTGGTCCGATGTTCCAGGATGACTTGACCCCAGAGGAGATGTTTGCCCGTTTCTTTGGCGGAGGTGGTGGCGGATTTGGTGGTGGTCCATTTGGAGGTGAGCAGACCCAATTGTTTAAGATATGAGACTCATACTAATATCGCAGCTTTTGACACAGGCCCTCAGTTTGTCTTCAACTTTGGTGGAGGTCCCGGAATCCGGGTGCATCAGTTTGGTGGAGCAAGGCCCAGAACGAGACCACGAGAAGCTGCTGCTGGGCGACAGAACGAAGGCAACGTTTTCCAAACGTTCCTGGGTCTACTACCCATTATTCTGTTCTTTATCCTGCCTATTATCACCTCATTCTTCTCCGGCGACTCTGGAACCTCATCGGCATCGAATCCTCGTATGGTGTACGATAACCCTCTACATCCTTACACACAACAACGCACGACACCGAACCTGAATGTTCACTACTACGTGAACCCCGAAGAAGTCGCCAAATATTCCGACTCCAAGCTCAACAAGCTCGACCGTACAGCTGAGCATCAGCTGTTGAGGCATCTCAAGAACGAATGCGAGAATGAGTTGATTTACCAACGGAGGTTGCAGGATGCTGCTCAAGGATGGTTCTACCAGGATCCCGACAAGATGGCGCTCGCACAGTCATACACGAAGCCGTCTTGTGATAGATTACGCAACCTTGGAGTCAAGTTTTAAGGATGTGTTTGCGTGTACAGTTTAAATTCAAGTCGACGGGAGCGAATGGAAGTGAATATATGTTGTACGTTTCTTGAATAGGAGTCGGCGTTGTGGCATTTCTGGGACTGCATGGCGACGAAGGAAACCGGACCTAACGGGAGAACGACGCCCATAATCACGTTATGTATCATTCAGCGTATAATGCTTAAGGGGTATTTCCTAGAGAGTATGTGTTTGTGCACTGTGTTTAGAATAAACTCCAATCGCTACTCTGGCTGAGATGTCGCATTCATGAACTTGGGCCCTTGGCCTGAGCTTTAGACCGTTGAGACTATTGACCTAAACTGGGTGGATGGAGCTAACGATTAGACCCTTAAATCCAGAGGATAGAACCTTCAACATCCCGAGCCCGGAATTACTGCCTCGTTGTCGCAATGAGTATCTTTCATGTTTGTGTAAGTCGTTCATGTCTCATATTGTCTCAGTAATTTGAACGGTTATCTATGCGACTAGTCTTGATGGTAGGATAAAGATAGCCGGGGACAGCGCTTAGCTGCCACTTTAAAGTGACCAAAGTTGCCGTATAAGCGGTGAGCCAGGCATACATTGGGAATACCAGGCATTTCCTTGTACATCGTGAGCTTAGGTCCTCTCAGTAAAGCAACAGGAACAAGGAGGCCCACGTCATCGCTCCCGTCGCGGCCCGTGGCTGTGGTAAGCAAGTGGCGGGGCAGACGCAGACGCAGGAGCAACAGCCTGTGGAGGCATCCTATAGATACCCGCAACGTTCAGCTCTGCGCATGCCAAACTTGACTCATTATTTGCTTCTGCTACAAGGAAACTTTCGCTCTGAAACCTTGACGCAGATATCACTTGCTTCTCGCTTCGCAGTAGCTTCTAGTCTCAGCGAATTGCCTCTCTACGTTGCACCGCCACCTACAGAGCGGGACGGACCCAGTGACGACACATCTCCCCACACGAGCTTGTTACAGTACTGCGACAAGCAGGGTCGAGCGAGCTGCAAGATTGATATATTCATGTGAACAAGACTTGTTTTGCGCTAATCTTTACTCTGATTCTATCGTGAATATCTGCTCGAATTTTGTATACAGCTTACAGCACTTGTTCAACTGCTGCGAATCGCTCCCCCGCAACTCCGCATCCATTACTTGCGACAGTGTATCAGGTCACAACAACAAGGGTCAAAGTTCCATTCACTCACATACTCCTGACATGTTCCTCTGACACCTGAGTCTTTCAACTCGAAACCACACTCAATACAACCAGACATAAAGCGATGTCGACCAATCCTTGGGCTGAAGGAGGGAATGACAGCGGTTGGGAGGATGTTGGACCCCGCCGCGACGGACAGCCCGATAAGACGAATCAGCCAGTCCCTTCTATTCTAAGACCAGGCGGCGTTTTCGATAATCAAGATGAACAACAAGCTTGGGGAGATGCGAGAGGACAGCCGAGTTTCCAGGAAAATCTTCAAGGAACTCCTGCTGCGCTACAACCAGGTGGTGATAAAGCAGAAACAAACCCATTTCTACGGAAGAAGGTCCCCCAAAGACAGGATCAACCACCGACGGATTCTTTTGCGAAGCTAGGTCTCGATGAGCCCAGCACAAACCCATGGCAACCCGCCATGGATGCGCAAAATGGTTCGCTACTACCAGCTCAACCAACACCACAGAATGGCTCGCTACTGCCACCGCAAACAGCACCACAACCGATCCCGAACCTTATGGACGATAACATCGACAGAGACAGATGGACGCCGACGCCAGAACCTCTACCTGCCGGATCACCAGGCATGGTTTCGCAATTATCTGACAGAGACTCGCCCGGCTGGGATGAGGACCCATTAGGCAGGAACGACAAACCTCCTGCACCGCCAATGAAGGTCTCTGCAGGGGTTATGGGAGATGGAAATATATGGGATGATTGGGGTAGCGCTGATAAAGGGAAGGCCAAAGCTACAGACAAAGCGCGACCAGGTTCGCCTGATGACTGGAATCTGATAGAATCAGAGCCTTCAACAAGTCCTACCAAAGAAGACGCACCGGAGAAGCCTCCCTTGCCGCCCAGACAACCGACACTGCCGACAGAAGGCTCATCTTGGAGACCTTCCAGAGATCCAATCGACGGAAAGACCGAGACATATCAGATTAAGAACATACAATGGCATGACTCGAGCGCTTCACAGAATCCACGAACATCCCCGATATTGATTCAAAACGCAAACGGGCCCTGCCCTCTTGTCGCTCTGGTCAACGCGCTCACACTGACAACGCCTGCTGATATCAAAGACACTGCGCTTGTGCAGACTCTTCGATCAAGGGAACAAGTCAGCTTAAATCTGCTCCTGGATGCTGTCTTTGATGAGCTCATGTCACCGAGACGTACCAGCTCTGAAGATGCTCTACCAGATGTTGGCGATTTGTACGCCTTTTTACAAAGCTTGCATACTGGAATGAATGTTAACCCACGCTTCATACCAACAGACGGTATCAAAGAGGCATATAAACGTACTTCGTTGACGCATCTTCATCCTGCTGAACGCGGAGACTTAATCCCAGGAACTTTCGAGAACACAGCTGAGATGGGCCTGTATGCCACATTTTCCATTCCTCTGATCCATGGATGGCTGCCACCAAAGAATGACCATGTGTACGAAGCGCTGGAAAGACAAGCTGGATCTTATGAAGACGTTCAAAATCTCCTCTTCCGGGAGGAAGAACTTGAACAGAAGTTATCAGACCCCGACGGTGGGCTCAGCGAGTCTGAACAGCAACTATACCAAGATATCATGATAATCAAGGAGTTCTTGGAGAATTCGGCTACTCAACTTACACCTTATGGCATCGAAGTTATTGGCAAAGCCATTAGGCCTGGTACTTTTGCCATTCTCTTCCGAAACGACCATTTCAGTACCCTCTACTGCCATCCGCAGTCCATGCAGCTCATCACACTAGTGACGGATGCGGGTTTCAAATCTCATGATGAAATTGTTTGGGAAACATTGTCAGACATTAATGGCGGAAACACCGAATATCTTTCTGGGGACTTCAGAGTTGTTGGCTCAGGCGGCGCTGCTCCTTCGACAAGCGCGGGAAACTATTCCAGCAACGACGGTGGAGAATGGACAACAGTACAAAATAGACGCGGCAAAGCGCCAGATGCCGATGAAGCTCCAATGAGTTCAAGTGCTGAGCAAGAAGATCGGGATTTGGCTCTTGCATTACAACTACAAGAGGAGGAAGAGGAAAGACATAGAGCAGAAGAGGCACGAAGACGAAGAGAGAGTATGCTTTCGGAGCAATTTATTGAGCAACAAGCTCTTCAACCACCAAATGCGACACGTGGCAACCGCGGAGGCCGTGGAGGTCCAGGAGCAGCTCCATCTGGTAGAGGTGCTCGAGGCGGAGGCGTCACTCGAGGTGCCAGTGGTCTCGTCCCGGGCCGCAATAGTTCTGTCAGCGCGCCCACAACGAACATGACCAACGCTCAGCCTAGAGTGCCCGCCCAAAGAGTACGATCACTTATCCCAGCTCAACCACCACGACCTGCAGTGTCAAGAGCACCCGATGAAGCTACAGACGATGCGCCGCCATCCTATGAGCAGTCGGCACACGACAGAACCTATCAGCCGCCAGTGGGACACCCTACCCATCCCAGCAGCAGCCCTACGATTTCAAGACAGACAACGGCAGCAAGTGTCAACTCTTCGATACCGCCGGGACAGAGACCCTTTGGCCAGTTTGCAGGCAGACGGCCTTCGGGTCCAGGAGTTGGGGTAAATGGCGGGCAGAGGGACAGGGACTGTGTCGTTATGTAAGGACAAGGACAAGGACAAGGACAAGGACAAGGACAAGGACAAGGACGATGATATGAGAAATGGACTGGGGACTTGAAGGATTTGGCGTGGATTTAATGGGTAATGCAAACATGGCGCTTTTTAAGAATATAATTCATGTTTCTACTGCACAGACTTAAAGGAAGGGTTATAGTATCTCGAAATAAACTGAAATGCAGGGACTTTGTGTTACCCTCTCCTTTTAACGTCGTCCAATCATGAAGATCAAGTTATATGCAAGATAATCAGGCTATTTAAGAAGCATGTCCACATGTGAGACTATTGGTGGCATGTGAAAGATGCGGTTGAATGCTGACTACTCATGCTGGCATTAGGATATTAGAAACATAAGACCCTAAGAGATGAAATAATTTAGACCTGCACTTAGGCTACTTTATTTTACTGTCCTAAGATTTAGTGCTCAGTGCATTGAACTGGTCCCACTGCTTTCCAACTCGGCCCAGTATCTCTTTGAGGTGGCTGCACGGCTCTGGCTTAAGCTTCTTCTCAATCGCTTTATTAATCTGTGCCACCGGATCATGTACAGCTTTGATACTCAGGATGTAGGTCGCAAGCTCAGATTGTGATGTAGGATTTATGGAGAGCTTCCATGGTCTCCCATCTGATATTTGGCTAGGGCCTGGTGAAGGGAATACTCTCTTTCCCCTTTGGCGCAGGCGACCACAAGTCAGGCAATCAGAATGTGGAAAGAAGACTCAAACGAAGCATGTCAATGAATTGTATAAATCAGAGATATCAACCAATTCCCGTGGTGCCAGTGATTCAAGAGAGGTGTAAAGTTATTATCTGAAGTAGCAGGCGGTGGAGAGTGTCAGAATAGTGGTGGTTGCGCAGCTACCCGCTTGAACTTGTTGACATCATGGAAAGAAGAAACGACAGTTCAATTTATGCCATTCATCGATTTTGCTCACAGGGAACCGAACTTTTGATTCAATTCTTCAAAATTGAAGTTTACCTCTTTCAAACGTCTCAGTTGTGTTGTTGAGACGCAGACCCCCTATTGTCATCATGGCTATTATTGAAGGGTGGTTACCACCCACTCGGGAAAACTACAATTTCATCCTCAATGTCTGGCAAATCTCTTATCCGATCGTAAGCACTCTCCTCAAAAACATGTGAAATTACATGTCTAATATGGACAGATTGGCTCGATTCAATGGCTTACCAAGTGGTATGGCATGGGCAAGACTTCAGTCTCGAGTCGTCTTAACCTGCCTGGCCGTATAGGCTGGCTGACCATGGAGGTCCCAGGAGCCATGACGTTACTGTATCTGATGAAAGTTCTTCCTGAACAACATGGCATCGAAGATCTGCCGTGGCAGAACAAGGTCCTTGCGGGATTGTTTGTAAGTTGAAACTTTGCCATTCCCGTTCATCTTGCCGTTGAGGGGATGTTCGCTACCGAGGTAGCCTCCTCATGAGGAGTAAACGAAGCTAATGAATGGGGAATCCAGGTGATTCACTACTCTTACCGCGCGGTCATGTTCCCCTATCTTCAGCCGTCCATGTCGCCTTTGCACATTGCGGTGTGGCTGCTTGGCTTCAGCTTCCAGCTCTTTAACGCGACATGTATAGGCTCATGGCTTGCAGCCTACGGGCCCATCACAGAAGCAGAGTGGTCATCACATTCGTCCATCCTGCAATTCTCAGCAGGAATTCTAATCTTCTACATCGGCCTCTCGGGAAACTTCTTCCACGACGAAGAACTTCGTGACATCCGACGCCGGGAGATGCAGCGGCAAGAGCGTGTCAAGCTGGAACAGAACGGCAAGAGTGACAACAAGGGCGTGGAGAAGCACTACCAGATTCCGCAGGCGGGTTTGTTCCGGTACGTGCTGTTCCCCCACTACCTGTGCGAGTGGGTAGAGTGGGCTGGGTTCTGGATGGCGGCTGGCTGGGGATGCGCGCCTGCGAGGGCGTTTCTGGTGAACGAGATGTTTTCCATGTTCCCGAGGGCTGTGAGGGGAAAGAGATGGTACATGGAGAGGTTTGGAGAGGACAAGGTTGGGAAGAAGTGGGCGGTTATCCCGGGAGTTTGGTGAGCTAGGATGAGGATGTTGATGTTAGATTGACAGGATGAGCCGCGTTGAGGTTAGACTGGTGTATTGTGATAATCATGGGTTAAGCATAATAGACTGAGTGCAGTGTATGAAAGCATAAGAGACGAAATAATTAGGTCACCTTAGGCCAGCTAAGACTAGCACTTGGGCTACTTTATTTTAATAGTCATTCTTAGACAATTCTTCTATTATCCAGTGGCGGTTAAGGACAAGTGTATCACCTGAAGGTGTATAAAGTGCTGTATGAATAGGTAGTCATGATGAATAGACTTGATATCAACCGATGAGAAGAGCCGAAAGGAAACAGCCGAAGAGTATAATTGATTCATGATGAAATAATAGAGTTTGTATGAGAGTAATAACGGTGGATGAGATCCATCATTTACCGTTATTGATATTCTTTAGGTATTGTTGGAGAAGAGAAGAGAAGAGAAGAGGAGAGAGTTGCCGACTCCAATTGCCGACTGATACTTGGCACGGACCAGTTTGACCCTCCAACTCCGCATTCAGGTCTTGAACCGACCATTCAGACCTTGGAAATTACCCCAGAAATCCGGGGAAAGGGCGATAATGACTGTAGATAATCTTACGATTGCTAATTGATCTTTGTTTTGTGGACTCGGGAAGAGAAGGGGAAGATCTGGGGGAGAATCTGGGGAAAGTGTAGATAATCGTAAGATGACAACAGTTGAGAATCTGGGGAAGCCTGTATCTACAGAACACTGTAGACTACCTATGTACTTAAAGATACGTATTTTTTGGAGTTGTTTTTTACCCGGATAGATTGCCTGCATGGCCGTTTACTCCACGTGGTGACAAGTGCGAAACTGAGTGATGATCTTTTCCATCTGTCACATCAAACTTCTCCAACGCTTGACCTCAACTTTACTTGATTTAAACGTCTTCGGTTACAGAACAAGTCCAAGTTGGCCACCCGTTCATTTCCCCGCACAATAGGTTAATAGTCAACTCACTCTAGGCCAACCTAGTTCTTAAGCTAAATTGTTTTGCTCCTCGACTTGTCCGAGTTTCCGTTACTGAGAGAATGACAAGACAACAAAAGAAACGAAAAAGAGATAAGGGATCCATCCATATTAGCCGATACAGCCAATACTTTGTACTGCAACGCACACAATGGTCATAGTGCATATTTGACCAACAGGGCTCCCGCGGAAGAAATGGATATGGACAAGGGGAAAAAAAAGAGGAAATCCAATAGTGCGGGGGAAGCCATCCCTAATGCAACACAAGACCCTTGTCTAGACCCATGAAGGCCTCTCAAGACCTCTCATTCTAGGGCAAAACGGGGGCAAAAAACTCAGACACTCGAGACTCTCTCTGTATTGCAACCTTTAAACGACATCCTAGTTTCGTGAGGGGAAATACACACAGACATACCTTAAATACTGTACTACACTCGGGAAATATACACAGACATCAAGAGGGGTTTCGCCTAGCTCTATCCCCGACACGGTAGCCCGAGGTGCTATCCTTCCCTTGGCTTTTGCTATATCAACCTGCACCCTGCTCCCCTTTTTCGAATTCTATCCATTCTGATCTGCAGACACACAGCTTTATTCTTTATTGTATTAAAGCTACATCTCTTTTTTTGGGCTTGTTGTTTTTTCAGTCTGATACCCCGTGTGCCCTACAGTCATCATGGCTACCGCTACCTCTTCGGATAGGGACCAGGAGAAGGGTTTCGATGAACAATCTGAGATGAAGGATGTTAACCGTGGCGCTGTTCA
Source organism: Fusarium citri (assembly GCA_004367485.1). NCBI lineage: Eukaryota > Fungi > Ascomycota > Sordariomycetes > Hypocreales > Nectriaceae > Fusarium > Fusarium citri. The sequence goes on along the minus strand of QHHH01000022.1, from coordinate 117,412 downwards.
TGATGCCGCTGGTCATGGCCAGTTTGCTACTGATGCGTGAGTATATCTCATCTCATTTGAGTCTCACTCATACTAACTTCACTTCTTAGCTATGGTAACCCTCTTGTTCAGTTCGACGCAGCTGCTGAGCGCCGACTACGATGGAAACTCGACTTGTACACCGTCCCAACTGTAGCAGTCCTCTATCTCTTCTGCTTCATCGATCGTGCCAACATCGGTACGTCTCAACATCATCTCTCATCCCATCTCACTCTAACAACGTCCAGGTAACGCACGTATCGCTGGTATGGGAGCCGATCTTAAACTCGAGGGCTACGACTACAACAAGATCCTCTCAGTCTTCTACATCTCATACATCATCTTCGAAATCCCCGCCACCGTCACTTGCAAATGGATGGGCCCCGGTTGGTTCCTCCCCGGTACCTCTCTCGCCTTTGGAATCGTCAGTGTCGCCACAGCCTTCTGCAACACCCAAGCTGCTCTCTGCGGTGTTCGTTTCCTGCTTGGAATCTTTGAGGCTGGCATGTTGCCCGGAATCGCCTACTACCTGTCCCGATGGTATAAGCGCTCTGAGCTTACTTTCCGTCTGTCTCTTTACATGGTTATGGCTCCCCTTGCTGGTGCCTTTGGTGGTCTTCTTGCCAGTGCTATTCTCAAGCTTGACCACTTCGGTAGCCTTCACACCTGGCGAATGATCTTTGCTATTGAGGGTGTCATTACTATCGGCCTCAGTCTTCTCGCTTTCATCACCCTTACCGACCGACCCGAGACAGCCCGCTGGCTCACCCAGGAGGAGAAGGATCTCTGCATCGCCCGTGTCAAGTCCGAACGTCTCGCCCAGACCGAAGTCGTCGACGGTATCGACCGAATCAAGCTCTGGCGCGGTGTTTCCAATCCTATCACCCTCCAGATTGCCTTCATCTTCCTCTTCAACAACATCACTGTCCAGGGTCTCGCTTTCTTCCTCCCCACCATCGTCGGAAGCATCTACCCCGATTACAGCGTTGTCCAGAAGCAGCTCCACAGTGTTCCTCCTTACGCCGTCGGTGCTTGCTTTGCTCTTATCTTCCCTGCTATCAGTTGGTGGGTTGACAAGCGACAGATCTTCATCATCTTGTCCGCGCCCACTGTCATTATTGGCTATGCTATGTTCTTGGGATCCCAGGAGGCTGGTGTTCGATACGGTGCTTGTTTCCTCATTGCCAGCACTTGTATGGTTTTGGGCACCATGACAAACGCTCATATCAGTGCCAACGTTGTCAGTGATACCGCTCGAAGCAGTGCCATTGGTCTTAACGTAAGTACACAAACTCCAGTTCTTATCCCAACAATCCACTAACACTCTCTCAGGTCATGTTTGGCAACATTGGTGGTCTCATCGCTACCTGGTCCTACCTCGACAAGGACAAGCCCAACTACCCTATCGGCAACAGTCTCAACTGTGCTGCAGGATGTCTCATCTTCTTGATCAGCATCTCTGGATATCTCTGGATGAAGTGGGATAATCGACGACGTGACAAGAAGAACGTCGAGCAGGAATTGGCAGGCCTGTCGTCTCAAGAGATTGCCAACCTCGACTGGAAGCACCCTGGCCACAGATGGCACAACTAAGATGGATGCGGACATTGAATTTTGGTTATCAGTTAGCGCAAGGCATTTGTGTGGCAAATTGGGTTTCTTGAATAGTAGCGAATTTCGAATTATGAAAGAATTTGCAAACCTTCAACAGTGTTTGTATCCTCTATCTGGTACTGGCGCTTCTACTCGTGCAACTTCTTTCGTGAATAATGAAACGACTGATAGCTCGCTGTCTTGAAAAATATCACTTGGCCACCCCTTTTAATCGAAGTCGTGGAGACTCAACCGATTGACCGACAATCTCGCATGGACTTACATGCCTCCTCGACACATTGTTCCATCTTATCATCGGATTCCTCTTCCATGTCCATGGTTGAGTCGTCTGCAATTCCTGATGACTCCCCGACTTGATTCCTCTTCGCTTTATCATTAGGTTCGTCCTCCTTGCGTTTAAGCTTCTTTGTTCCATCAGATTTGTCTTCCTTGTCTGCAGGGCAGTCCTCTGTAGTAGTTCCTAATGGCGCCTCACATCCGCCTGTACATCTTGCTTCTTTTTTGTCACCGAAGTCTGAGCCTGTCCTTGCTGGCAATCCCTCGCATTTACGGTTTGCTGCTCTCTCGGCTGTCATGGTCTGAGAGGGCAGCCAATTTGAGTTGTTCGTCATGTAGGGAGGTGGTGGCCGCAAGAGAATGGCGCCATCTTCGTTGTAAACGTATTTGCTGATGTCAGAATTCGGAAACCATGACTGCAGAAACAATCCCAAGTCATCACAGAATTCATCGTTGTAGTAATCGGGATCATGCCATGTGCGGTAGCCAACAACGTGCGCCTAGTATCGATCGTTGGGTGGGATAGAGATAATGTAGCTCCAGAATAGCGTGTAAGTCTTGAGCCGACTGTTCGCCATGTCCTTCCACATCGATATTTCCACATCGGACGGGGAGTGTGTGTTGGCGTCAAATGCAAGAGCACAATTATTGTACCGCTCTATATGAGGCTCGTTGGGATTCAGGTTATCAAACGGCCGACCTCGCGGTACGAAAACTCTCGGTACTACGGACATTTTGCAAGAAGAACAAGACACTTCTAAGATATTCTGCTCGAAATGTGACTACTGATTGGGGCTGTTGGGTTGAAAATGTAAGTCGTGATGGAATATTCTTGATTGAAGTGTTGGTAGATGCTTGCTCTGAATGAACCGTGAACATTGTCCTCTTATGCAAGATTGTACATTGTCTTTAAACATTAGAAGGAAGACATCTGGGAAGCAGCTTCTCCTTTCAACAGCGACATACTGTTGACTTGTGGTTTCTTCACCAGCTAAGCAGGGGCTGCCTTCACCAGTTGAGCAACTGCCTCTATTATTTGAACCCCCATTGTTTGGGGAGGTACCTCGAGTTTGGTGTTTCTTCATCATCAGGAGTGCAAGGCTTTTTGGACATATGCTCTTTCATCTTCAGCAGACGTACAGTGCAACTGCTAGAAATAGTAGTGGAGAGAAGATGTTATCTTTGTACGAGCGTCAGCGTGTTGGAAGGATTGGCCGTCAAGAAGAGACAAAATAACTACCAAGGTAGGTTGGCTTATGATAGCTTAGAGTAGTACTTAGGTTACTTTATATTAGCATCCTAAGTCTTGGAGGATACCTAATCTTTCTGTTACCTACCTGTCAGGCAAGTGGCAGACGTAGAATCAGGTTCCGAAGCTCTTCCATCTGAGGTGAACAGTAACAACGACACATCAAAAAGAGGCAGCATGAGTAATTCATCTATCATCTTACTTGGATACCTCAGACAAAAGACAAAAAAGAAACCTGCGTATCGCAGGTGGCTGGATCTCTCCCGCCGGGAATTGAACCCGGGTCTCAAGCGTGACAAGCTTGCATACTGACCACTATACTACGGAAGATGAACTGGCTGAGCCAATTGTAGCTGGGGATTTGTTGAGGATCGGTCAGCTATCGGCTACTAATAGCCCTATGTTGAAGATCACTGAGAATCTGGATCGTGAGATTCTGATAATTGAGTTTGAACATGCATTGCGCGAAGGATGCAGCGTAAGCTTGAAGTTTATTGTCTGTCGATCTCAATTATGCTTCGAGTTAAGTTTGTTGGATAAGATTTGGGTTGGTCTGGATCAATTGGGATACATTTTATCAAACGAGACTTGTTCAACAGCATCCTCTTCTTTCTCGGCAGCCAATTCTTCTGATATCCAACGACCTTTCTGTCACTCTCTTGAGGATGCAGACAATCTTGAAGTCTGGGTTCATCTCCGCAGCCCAGTGGCGATATTCCAGACCGAGTTGCTATCACGAATGAACATGTTTCCGTGATTCAGCGTTGTGCAGGAGCAAACTCAACATCTGCTGCTAACCACTGCTCTCAAATGCTGTATATACCATATTACCAGGACACCAAAACATCGAACTCACTACAATTGGCTTAGCCAATCATCTTCCGTAGTATAGTGGTCAGTATGCAAGCTTGTCACGCTTGAGACCCGGGTTCAATTCCCGGCGGGAGAGTCGCCTCATGAGAACTACTCATGATTTCCATTTTTTTTTGGTGTTTCTGATGATGTTTCTTTTTCTCGGAGGTGACATTGCATTAGATCCGGGTGGTGGGTGGTTACCACAGTGTCGGTGGTGCTAAAACGCCTCAGCGATCGGAGAGTTGATGACGACGCATTAGGCCATGCCAGATGGGGCTATCGATCAGATCTCGCCTGTTCCGTACCTATCTGTAGTGTAAGTCGAGATCTATAATCGGTTCATGGCTTTTACTCTTTTCTATTCTAGAACTACACTGAGTCTTGTCAGTTGATCAAAGAACAAAGTTAATGGCGAGAAAATGATGTGAAAATGTCGACTTGCAGGCGCCTTTTTTCCACCATATTTTTTACAAACTGGTTTTACAGGCTTGGCTTCATCTCAGAGTCGCTTGGCATCCTGATTAACGGCCGGGCCAGCACACACACGACCGCTTCCTCTGCGGGGCTTAGCGCTTCCGAGAACAGTCCACTAAAGCCTGTCAGAGTCCGCGTATACCTTGTTCCTACGGAGTATCAGCGTTGGCATTTCTGGGCGTAGGAATATTCATTACACAGCCAAGATAATACGGTGGAACTTGCAATGAATGTTTGCGCGGCACAAGAGAGTCGTGCTCGGGTGTTGGTTGCCGTGGAATCTAAGAGGGCGGTTAGATTTGAGCCTCAACGGCTGAATAGTACTCTGGAAACGGAATGAAAACGTCAGCAAAACGCTAAAGTATAATAATTCTAGACCAAGTGATAATGGATGCTGAGGCTGCATGAAAAGAAGCATAATCATGATAAGGCGTTGATACAGTTAATCCATGTTACCCAGTAGATAAGACATGGATTACAGGATGCGAATGCCAGAATAAAATAGTCTATCCGTAGATACAGGCAAAATCGCCAAATTATTCTGTCTCTCATGCACCTGTTAGACTTTCTTAGCGCTCAGGATTCCCCGTCCGGGTAAGGAGGCGCGTGCTCAGCTTCCCCCGCGCCCCCTGACGTTTGTCGCGGCGCCGCCCACTTCCCTCGCTCGGGTCCAGGCTCAGAGCCAGGGCCATCCACATCTTCCGTCATTCACTCACTCCTTCGAAGGAACTACTACTACTTCTTATCAGCGGCTTCTCTCTCTCTTTTTTCCCGCATCTCTAATCATGCAAACTTCTTGTTGGTGACACTCGCACCTAATCCGCCTAGGCCATTGCTTTATATCGCACTCCATTGTCCCGACAAACAAGGCATTGTTATCTACTTTTCTCCCTGCATTGCTACACTATCTCGACTCGAATAACACTATCGCTACCGAGATCTGGGCTGATCGACATCCCACCACACATTGCATATCACATTTCGATTTGAGCGATTGTCTTGCATACGACTCTACGATTATCCTATCCTCTGACAAAACAACACAATAACACAACAGAGATGCGCTCTGTAAAATCACTACTCCTATGGGGTCTGGCTTCATTCTCTACACCAGCAGCCGCCCTCCCTCCACTATCCGGCGAAGCTCGAAACTTCTTAGAAACCTCATCCCTCTCAAAACGCGCCGAAGATAAACCAAAGCCGAAGACTCCGAAATATTTTGTCGAAGCCGGTCGCAATATTGAGCTTGGCCACTACGATGGGCGTTACTTCAAATGGAAGATCGGATATGACGAACATCGCGACGTTCTTCGAGACTTGATCCGAAGTTACCTGTTTACTATGGACAGTTACGGCGTTGAGACATGGATCGCTCATGGAACCTTGCTGGGTTGGTGGTGGAACGGGCAGATTATGCCTTGGGATTATGATCTTGATGTTCAGGTTTCAAACAGCACCCTCCAGTGGATCGGCGACAACCTCAACCGTACGGAACATAATTGGAATTACACCGAAACCGATACAGGGAAATTTATATCCAAGAGATACCTGCTGGATATCAACCCTCACCATGTCGACATTGACCGGGCTGATGGTAGAAACATTATCGATGGACGTTGGATCGACATGCAAAACGGCATGTACGTTGATATTACCGGCCTGCGCGAACGGGAGGTGTCGCGGCCAGGTATCTGGAGTTGCAAGAACAAGCATCGATACAAGAGCCAGGACCTGTGGCCCATGCGCATCACAGAGTTTGAAGGTGTCAAGGCTCGTGTGCCTTTCAACTTCAATAAGATTTTGGTTGATGAATACGATACCAAGAGTTTGGTTACCGAGACCTGGGCAGGGTAAGTCATAATAGCCTCTCTTCGCCGTTACAACGGTGCGTTGTGGATTTACATGCTAACTGAGCTTACAGCCACCGATGGGATCATGATAACAAGATTTGGATTAAGGAGAACGAAGAGGAAGCAAAGCAGCGTAAGCTCGACGCTGCTGATCGCCACTTGGCTGCTGATCAGCCCGAGGAGGCAACAAGCGAGCCATCTGCTTAAACCTTACCCTTCAAAAACTTCAAATTCGCAGCCAGCGAATGAGCAACGAATCACGAACTACATTGTATTTAATTTCACGAATCACGCAGAGGCAGCCATACCTCTTGCTGCACAGGAGGCGTTGGATGTGGATCAATGGCGTTGGAGAGCGGATTTCAGCATAAATGGTTTGGCCAAAACTGGCTTGCGTGGAATTGGAAGGCGTCGTATTTGCATTGCTGGACACTTCTTTGTATGAGTCTTGTAGGATAAATGGCTGTAAACTTAGCTTAGAGATATCCCTGTTTGCTTGCACGATTGTTTTGTGCGATCGTTTTGGATGAACATGGTTTTTGCATCAGCGCATACCGAGAAATATCTCAAGGGGGTGAAAAAGAAAAGTATCGATATCATCAACGATAAAGCATGGCTTTGACGAATTGACAGCTCAGTCCAGCACCTTTATTCCAGACACCGCGCTAGGTCCTAATTGTAAGTCTAAACTGGCATAAAATGACTAAATTACTTCGCCTCTTAGGCTCTCGGCCGATGCCGACTATGCTGATATCAACTCCAGGCAGGGTATATAATACAATCACCAATCATGACGCCTCTAGCCAGCTCTTCCATGATACCTTGTTCTGCTTTTCCGTCTCTTGCCATCCACCAAACTTCCCTCCATTCCCAAGATCAACCAAGGGTGCCATGCTGGGTCGTCCATGAGCACATTGAAAAGGAAATGCACAACGTGAGAGGCGAGCGATGAGTTCCTCGCACTGTTGAGTCGTAAGAACGTCGTTGAACATGATGGCACCTGACACAAGTTAGTTATGCGATGGGATATGAGGCAATAATGACATACTTCTGCAAGCTCTGGAGTGCAACAATTCCAAGATCCCTCTTGGGCACCCATTGAAACGTGATATAAGGGGCTTGTCGGGAGAAGCAGTCGATGGCCGTACAAGTGGAATGCTGCTATCGATGCTGCGCCAAACTTCTGTGCGCAAAAGTTCGATAAGTAGCCTAGGCTCTAAGCGACAGCGCTCGATGATACTTGGTGGAAGGCCGGTAACAACAACCTTTCCTCGTTGTAACGAAATGGGTGGTTGGTAAATGATACCCCAAGCAGCAAAATACTCGCGATGCTGTTCCAACAGCGACCACTCCTCACTCGGAACCTCAAAGATAATGGGTCGATCTAGCGACTCTGCCATAGACGATATTTGATTCGTCAAGAGGTCAGTGGTAAAGTACTCTAACATGAGCTCTTCTAGTTTGCATCGTTCATCAACTGCATGCTGATCAAGCATAACCAGTGCTGAGCCCTGTTTTTCAAGGGCAGAACTCTCAGGTCTTGCGCTTTCTAATGATAGCTTGACCAAGATAAATTTCCGGTCAACTTGGGCTATCACAGTAGCATGATGAAGTGCTTGACGAGAAATTCTTCCACTGAGGTTCATGGATCCTGTGTCAAACCCAACGTGGCCATTCCTGCTGCAGACGTGATGTTGGTCCGTAGTTGGGCCATCAAGGCACGGCACTGACGCTTCCACGGATTCAAAGATAGGATTTTCCCATGAGCTGATTACACCCTGAAGCCATTTGCTGGGCCTTTTGTCTCGCTTCTGTGTAAGTTGATTGGTAGTACCACTGCTTGTGTTACCGTCACTTGTTTCAGAATCGACAGTGCGGATATCGGAGCCAAAGCCGCTGCTTACTGATAAACAACTTGGCTCGTCTTCTGGTTCGGGAGAAGGTATGTCGAACGGTTTGCGTAATAACTGCCCACCCTCTCCAACAAGGCGACCTGGAGAGTTTTTCTCTCGTGTTTTTGTACTAAGATCTTTTGACTTTGAAATGGAGCTCAGTGGCGTAGCTCTTCCAACTTTAACTCGATGCCATCCCTCAAAGGGGCTATCAACCCGCGCTGTGATCGAGTTGGACCTAGAAGCTGAGGCAACAGAGCTGGCCCTTGAGCTGTTCGATGAAGTCGGCTGCTTTTTGGTCGGCTTCTTAGACCGACCTAGTGTCTTTGCTGTTGAGAACAATGATTCTTCTGGTGCTAACTGAACTTTACGTGGTCGGAATTGATGCTTCTTGAGAAACCCGTAACATGTTGCCTTCAGAAGGTCAAGGATCGTAGACAACGTCTGACCTTGGTTGTTTAGTTGGTCCGGGTTATTGATGCCCTCCAAGCTGGATGTTGTGATTTTCAGGTAGAACATGGGCCACCGTTCGATGCCTTTCCGGCTTCGTAGCTCTCTCCCCGTGAACTCATCAAGGTTTGACGACGCACCTCGATGGTCCTCGTCGCCATCGACAACACCAAAACTAGAGTTTCCAAATATCCTGTTGATCTCTTCGTAGAGGACGTCTGATCCAAACTCGTTGTTGATAGGGAGAATTCCTAGGCTCATGAATTGAGATCGCCTTGTTGCAACGGGATTCTTGCAAATGCACCCCTTGACGGAGACAGGTCCGCATGACGCCGAGATAGGTACCCACTCGTCTGCATCACTCGAGTCCGCAAGACCGGCCTGGGTAAGAAGACGGGAAGTTCTCGATGTTATATCCATCTGTTCGGATGGTCGAAATCGAAGTTCACGCTGAGTAGCTGCATGTTTGAGTGATACAGATATACCCGATGGCCACGCAAGAAGCATGCCCACGACAGCTCGAGTCAACTTCGACCATTCTTTGTCGACAGCAGATCTTTCACTGAACGTGGCTCTTTGTTTGACTCTTACTGGCATTGTGCCAAAAAGATCTCGGACTGTAGTACGAGTTCCATGATCAAAGTTGACAAGCCGTAACTCAGGGGGTGCGGGCAACTGTCTAGCCAAAATCCGGGCATTGTGGATTGTGATGGAGTTGTGAGACATGTGTCTTTCATGGTTAGAGGTAACGGTTAGAAGAGAAAACGTAGCAAGAGACGCTAAGAAATCACCGTGTTTTCCGTGAACCGATGACCGCGTAGGGAATTTGGATGTATCTATATGCAAGCGAGAGTTAGTCAAAGTGTTAGAGCTCAACCGTTTCACTCACGGTGGAGCTTCCCGAGTCCCCCGCCATCTTTAAATTCTTCAGGTGGGATCCCGGACCCATTATCTTCAATAGTACAATTTCCTCTGCTGTAGTCGATCGAGATGTTGACTTTAGAAGCACCAGCATCCAAAGAGTTGGCGATTAGACCACAGACTACTCCGTTCAGGGATGTGATATTGACTGAGGATTTGAGCTTGTCGACGACATCCTGTGGAAGTTGCCGGATGATCATACTCTACGAAGGATCATGCTTGTTTGCCTCGAGTCGTCTTTGGCTGTGATGTTGTTGAATCTGCAAAGAGTTCAAAACGGGAGATGACGTCGAAGCGAGCTGAAGCTAGGGGTACCTGGTCTCTGGGGCGCTTTCAGGTAGCAGAAAAGTTGTCCTAAAGCTTGGGGCGCCAAAATAAAAGGAGCCTCAGTGCTGGTCTAAGCTGACATAAAGTGCCCAAATTATTTCGCTTCTTTGGATCTTAGCAGACAGTTTTTCTGATACCCAGACGGGTCCCGGGCGATCTATTTAAGGCACAGTGGGTAACGTCCCCAAATTCAGGGTCCGCATAGTGGAGGTGGCGCCAAGAACGATGCACCTTCGAGACTCAACCGAAGCTTGTAGCCACTGGAGATATGAAGAGAGGACCCCTTGGACGTGGTAAAGAGGGGTGGGAGAATTTCTACCTATTTTTTCCGTTAACCCAGGACAGCTAAGCCATAGTAGAACGGGTCAGGAACAATGTGAGAACATTCTGGTCCGTGATGTCTTTGTCTCGAACGTTACAGATGAATCACGTGATCCCGATCCCTACCATGTGGTGCTGTACCATCATGCTTCGCCGCTTTCAGCCTTCGTTGCCGCCCATACCACACACTTCGATCTGCTGACGACGTCTTTTCGAGCCTCGTTCCCTAGTTATCTGCTTTCCTTTACTGTCATTCTATTCAGATTGTCGCTTCAATCTGCTTCTTACTTCTACTCCTAGCGAGCCCTTACTCTAGCGATTCTCTTTCCTTACTGTTGCCATTGTCTCCCCGCCTCCCAGCGCTGCCCAACGACGCTGTATTGGTAGTATCGACTCGACGCTTCGTGCCCATTTGACGATTTCTCAATTTGATGGCGACAACCGACGCGATTTCTCCAGAGCAAGGTGAGTGATTGAGGACTTGGGCTTTCAAGCGGGATACTTCCGATCACGCAATGTCGCCACCTTGAAATTATCTTGGAAATCAGCAAAACTGATGCTAACATGGCCAAGACCGTTCAGGTCAGCGCAGGAGACCATTTTCAACATGGGTTAAAAAGCTCACCAATTTCAAATCTGATGGTGAGCGCCAAAAGAGGCACAAGAAGCGCAGCCACAAGAAAAACAACCCATATCCAGAGTCTGGTACGGTCGGCAACGGTGTAACCAACGGAACGAGTGCAACGAGTGCATGCACATTCACCACCACTACGGGCACAAGTAATACCAGCGTGAGCCAGTCGGCAAGGACATCTCGAGAAGATCAAGCCCCACCAACGATCGGGGGTCGGAGCCTAGCGGGCACAGTCTTGACCGACCATGAGGCCTCACATTCGCTTATGGCCCCCAGCCATAGAGCAGATTCTGTTGCCGGCACGAACCGTACCGTCGGTGGAGGAGTCGATTCTAGGAGGGGGGGAGACAGTACATTTTCAAGTCCAGCGCCATCTGTTCGATCTTTGACGACAACTTTGACTACGATTCAGTCTATGGCACCCAACGGCCCCGGGCAGCCTCATCACCATGCTTCACAGAACCAAGGCAACTCGCAGTCTATTCAGTTTAGCCAGCCATTCCCCACCACGGGAGCGCCTGCATCCGCTATCCCAGCTCATTTGGCTCCTACTGGCAATCCAACCACTTATACTGCTGCAACAGCCAATAATCTTTTGACTGACAACGCATCCATCCTCACGTTGGCATCATCCAGCAAGCGTCGGCGTCGGCGTTCTCTGGATACAGATGCGTCTGTGCGTGCTCTGGCTCCTTCATCTCTTTGGGGTGGTAGCCGTGAAAGCCTGCCCCTTAGTGTTCTTAGCGCAAATATCGACCCAATGGGCATGCCACCTACACCTGGAATTCACGGTAACCCTCGGTTAGGAGCCGAGCGAACGAGCATATACTCGGCCACAGGTGTTGGGCCTGCCATGGCCAGTGATCGCAACAGTTACTATGCCAAGCAAGGAGATGCAGCCAGTGTTCGAAGTGGGTTACTTGGCCATGGACGAGCCGAGAGCGTGAGCGGTAGCATTGGTGGTCTGAGCAGCCCGTTGGCTACACCACGAGAAGTGTACAACGAGAAGAATGAGAACGAGAAAGAGGAACGGGAGATGACCTCTATGGCTTCTAGGACTAAGGAGGGATGAACATGTCTATTTCGCAGCAACGAATGATGCTTTACTTTCTTTTCGGTTACTGGGACGGTCGGTTTTGGCGGGTATAAGAGCGTATCTGGTGTTTTGATTGATTTTTATATAGAGCTCTGGTTCGGTACTTACTATAGGCAGTTGGGGAATGGTTTCCCTTAATATACCAACAATGATACCCTGAGACTAAAAATCTTGAGAAACTGACAAGAAGTGAGTCTACGATTAATTTGACCCTCACAGATGTGATCATTTACTTGAGCCCTGCGACTTGAAACGGGATAAACATCCGCATCTACTTTCTTACGTACTAAGGCAACATTATAAATTTTAGTCATTACTCACTTCTGCCAGACGCTCATGAAGCTATTGGAAATATTGACCACTACAGAGATAAAATAATTCAGACACTTCATGCCAGCTTGGACAAGCATTTAGTCTCTTTTAATCCAACAATATAAGCTTTAGATTGAAGAAGGTCTTCTGTTAACCCAGTAGGGCGTCCATGTTGGGCGAGGTGCAGCCACTGTGGCGCTAGGCAAGCTTCCACTGTAGCTCCCTAGCTTCAGTTGTCCCACCATCGTCATCGCGCCGCCGCGGCTCATGGATCTTCCCCAATTCAAGACATTCCTGGGTGCTTCAAGATGGCCATTTCAGTAAGAACGATCCTCCCATGATGCGCATATAGGCTTCTTCGATTGAGTCGTATTCAATTTCTTAGTATACTAACACTCCATTACAGTGGAAGTCGTTTGACTTCTTCGATGTCGCCCAAATCACGCTCGCCGAAGACGAAACCCGACAGCTCTTCGAGAGCAACGAGATCTCGAGCGTTTGCGCAGGATCCGATAGCCTCTTCCTTGGATCTTTCGATGGATATGTCAGCATAATAAACAAGTCATGGAAGATCGTCAAGCGCTTCCAGGCTTACGAGGCTGGGAGCATCACGCATATGCGCCAAGTTGAGGGGACGAGTCTCTTGTTGACAGTTGCGGTACGGCTTCTCCTACTCTTTGGATCGAACTACTGGTATACTGATGATTGGAGTAGGAGGATATGAGCAGTGAACCTGTTCTCAAGGTGTGGGCGCTTGATAAACTTGCTAAGAAAACCAACACACCGACATGTCTGAGCACGGTGACAATCAGCAACAACCGGCGACAATTTCCTGTAAGTCATTGTCACAGTTTGAAATGGGACGAAATCTGATTACTAGAAGATATCTACGTTCGCAGCTACGGATGATCTTACACAGATCGCGGTAGGGTTTACGAATGGCGCAGTCACCGTAATTCGGGGCGAGTTGGTACACGATCTTGGCACCAAACAGCGCATCGTTTTCGAATCAGAAGAGCCAGTCACCGGCGTTGAGTTAGCTTGGGATGCGATACAGAAGCTCACCACCTTATTTGTCTCCACAACCTCACGGATTCTCAAGCTAGGCCTCTCGAAGAAGGGACATGGGATGCCGCCTAAGACCGTGGAGGATTCTGGATGTGCAGTTGGATGCATGACGCGTGACCTAAACACGGATGGCGTTATCGTTGCGCGAGACGATGCTATTTACACTTATACTCAAGATGGTCGTGGGCCGCCCAAAGCGTATGAGTCGCCCAAGAGCAAGATCGATGTTTATCGAGAATATGTTGCTCTTGCTTGTCCACCAGCAAGCAGTACAGCGAAAGACTCCGAGGCTATGAGGAGACGATTTGGCAGTACGACTACTAATTCTTTGTTCAATGCGTCGTCTTTCGTGCTGTTGGATATGGACCTTCGGGTCATTGGTCATACCGAGACGTTGATGTCTCCAGTGGGACATTTTGTTGATATCTGGGGTGACTTTTATACGATCCTTCAAGATGGCAAGGTAAATTGGTTGCGACGAAATTTTGTCTCCCATACTAAAACAGTCAGATTTATCGATATCATGAGAAGAGCTTGCAACAAAGGCTGGAAATGTTGTACCAGAGGAACATGTTTCCCCTAGCTATCGAGCTTGCGCAGAAGTCCGGCATGGATAACGAGCAGCAAAGTCTTATCTACCGCCGCTTCGGTGATCACCTTTACCAGAAGGCTGATTATGACGGTGCTATGGTCCAGTATATTAGAGCGATTGATACCACTGAGCCATCCCAGGTTATCCGCAAGGTAAGTAAACTGCCCAGATATGTAATTTAAATCTGACATTCTCAGTACCTCGATACACAACGCATCCATAACTTGATTCAATATCTGGAGCAGCTCCATGAGCATCGAAAAGCAACCGCCGATCACACCACACTTCTTCTTAACTGTTATGCGAAACTCAAGGATATTAACAAGCTCGAGAAGTTTATCAAGTCTCCTGGTGACCTCAAGTTCGACCTCGATACGGCAATTGCCATGTGTCGCCAGGGCGGATACTATGAGCAGGCCGCGTACCTTGCCAAGAAGCATGGTGAAACCGATTTGGTTGTGGATATCTTGATAGAGGATTCCAAGAACTATGCGGAAGCCCTTGACTTCGTCTGGCGTCAAGACCCTGATATTGTGCGTATAACCTACTGTTGAGTTGGATGTTCGTTAACACTGTTTAGGCGTATCCTTGTTTACAGAAGTATGCACGAGTGTTGATTGAGAATTGTCCCCAAGATGCAACAAAGCTGTTCGTGGACTACTATACTGGCAACTATAGGCCCCGACGTACCATGACAATACAACACGACATCGACACACCTACAAGTGGCGGCTTTGCAGCTGGGGCCGCGAGCGCTGTCCAGAACCTCTCCAATCTTCTTCCTCTGCCTTATATGAATACATCCTCGATCGCATCTCCTGGTACTGTCGGGAATACTAAGGCTGTAGTGAGCGACGGCAGCATTGTCGTGGATAATGACGATATTCCTGTGCCCAAATACACCCCTCCTCCACCAAGGACAGCGTTTTCATCATTCATCGACCATCCTGACGAGTTCATCGTTTTCCTCGAAGCTTGTCTCGAGGAGAAGGACCTCAAATCAAGCGACCGCACAGACTTATATACTACTCTCTTTGAGATGTACTTACACAAGGCGAACGAAAAGAAGGGGCAGCATCATAAGGAGGAATGGGAGACAAAGGCGAAGAAGCTTATCGAAGGCGAACACGTCCCCATGGAGAGCTCGAACGTCTTACTTCTATCGCATCTTTCAAACTTCCATGATGGAACAGTCCTTGTCAAGGAGCAAGCGAAACTCCTTTTCGATATTTTCAGATCTTACACATCAGCCAAGGATACCCGAGGTGCCATGAAAGCTCTGAGGAAATATGGCCCTGAGGAACCGCAATTATACCCTGCCGCACTGGCATATCTTACTTCAAACCCGAAAGTGCTGGAAGAAGCTGGCCCAGATGAGCTGGCCAACGTACTAAACAAGATTGACAGAGATGGCCTCATGGCGCCTTTGCAAGTTATCCAGACTCTTGTTGGCCAGTCTTCGGGAGGTGGTGTCGCTACCATGGGCATGATCAAGCCATACCTGCACGATACGATCACGAGAGAGCGCAAGGAAATTGCCTCCAACCGAAGCCGAATCAACACTCTCCGAGAAGACACAGAGAAGCGTCGTGATGAGCTCGCAGACTTGGGATCCAAGCCAGCTGTGTTCCAGGCGACGTGGTGTTCCGACTGCAGTCAAAGACTGGATTTGCCTGCCGTTCATTTCCTTTGCAAGCATAGTTTCCATCAGCGTTGTGTGCGAAACGGCGGTAATGAGGGTGACGCAGAGTGTCCCAAGTGTGCATCTGAGAACGACATGATCCGCAAGATGCGCGAAGGACAGCGTGAGAGAGCAGGCAAGCATGATTTGTTCAAGAGTGACCTGGAGAACAGTGAGGATCGTTTTAGTACATTGGCGGAATGGTTCTCACGAGGCGTCATGGATGCGCCGAGTGCTGAGTAAATGTAATGAATGAAGTCGCGGGCGTGAGATGCACGGTGTCTAGAGGAGTTTGGGGTTTTTATCCTTCTTGGTCTTGATATATACAATCAGAAATATTGAACGTTTTATGTGATTACATATACGGTTCTAGTAGACATTGTGTGATGAGCAGAGGCAGCTGAGATGTAAGAATTGAAGAGGTCTGACTTGATAAGATCCTGATGTTAGGTGACAGCAAAGCTTACTCTTTCTCTTGCCAAAGCTCGCAAGATCAGTATCGGCAAGGACCCTCAATATCATTTGTACACGCAAAAGAGCCGCTGATTGAATGGCAAGTCCAGTATTTAGATAGTGCTGATGCTTGTTTGCCTAGGTAGCTAGGTGTTCTGTTGAACCATATGTATTTTCCTTGTTCCGATCCATGTGATAGACTGTCCCCAAAACTACTAATATATTTTCCTTCCCTTATTCTAATCCATTCGATGGACAGCTTCCAAAACCATAGGTCTTTCTTTGCCTTGTCCTAATCCATGCCGCAAGCATCCTCTAAAATCAGGCAAGCTTAAGTCTAAGCAGATATAACACTGTGCTTTCTTTTGCTGCTATTTTTGGCATGGATTCGACTGACTTGGGAAGCATGACGCACTCCTTCGATAAGAGAGCGTATGCCGTAGGGTAGCTCGATGATGATGTGACAAATTTCGAGGAAGGAGTTGAGTTCTGACTGCGGAAAGAGCTTTCCAAGTGATTGTTCGCCGATCTGTTCGACGCACATTACTTCATAAACAGCTCGAATGAGCTCAGGTTGAAGTTGAACGGTGTCCCCAATCTGTGGCTAAACTTGCTGTCAGTTGCTATCTGAATCAAGTCTTGTGTTAAGTATTCACCTGGACAATTTCAATCAGGTTCGCTATATCTTCATCGTCAAGGGTGATGTTCTTGTTAAAAGCCAGGAAGGTAGATACACCGTTGTCGCTATCACAGGGAGGCAGTTGGTCCTCTGTTTGGACAGGGTCCGTCGTGTGACCTGCGACGGCAGCTTCAGGAGCCAACGCTTGGGAGGCCACATTGGTATCCCTACTGGCCTGAGTTGTTGGTTCTAGCTCTTTGACCTTGGCTGAGTAGAACTTGATTGCTTGACTGGTGTAGGCTTCTCTTTCTTTAGCAGTTTTGATATCGGCGCCAGGATAGAACTCCTTGTAGAAAAAGATGTACTTGGTAGGCATTGTAATCGAGAGGAGGTGGCCGTCAACGAATGTGCACCCAATAAATGCCTTTGCCTGGGTTTGGATCATGTCCGTCACTCTGATATATGCCCGAAACCATTTGTCGTTGCGTGCCATGGTTCCTCGTTTCTTCCGGGCCGTCTCGCGGGATTTGCTTCGAGACGTTTGACCTTGAACCGTCTCATGAAACTTCTTTGGGTTGTCGGCAAACACAAGCCCTATCTCCATCATCTCTACTGCCATGTCGTCTTGTTGTAACTCACTATCGCCAGGCAAAGGCGGCTGTTTTGAGTGTGCAGGTCCATGAGTTGTCGCCTCGAATTGAGTAGTTGTATCACCCGTGTATTTAGCGTCCCAAAGCCAGGCATACCGAAACAGTTTTCGTCCTGGGGCGTTCACGAACACGCGGTCACCCGCAAACGACTTGGCGATATCGTCTTCGCCTTGTTGAACAATGTGGTCCCTTTCGGCAGGGAACTCGTATCGTTTCTTGGGCGGCATCTTGGGCAGTGTCCAACTCGGTCACAAATATGAGAGTCAACAAAGAGAATACAGCTAGCTGATGCGCAAGGGTAACAAGAGCTTAGGCTGCGTGGTCTGATTTGATGAAGGATTGAATAGAAGTAGAGGGAATTGGTTGAATGCGCAAGAGCAACGAAAGCTTCAGCTGGACTTGACTCGATGAACGGATCGGGGAAGGATAAGGAGGGAAGAATCAGTAGAAGGATCAGGAGGAAAAGCAGCTCTTTATAGTAACAATAGTCTAAGATTAGTGTTTACCAGTGCAGCAGTGCAGTGCAGTGCAGTGAATCGGGAATTTTTGCAGCTGTGAATCAGAGCTGTTGTGTAATTAGGCAGTTATCACTTATTCGAGGCACTGGCAAATGAGTAACAGAATGATTATTGTTTATGTCTCAGGCTTTTAGTGACCAGGTCTTCTGATACCAAACCTTCGACATCTAGATGTGCAGAACACCACTACAGACTGGCATCACGCTCTTTATACAGAGCATCTCTCTCAATCCAACCCCTGACTTCTTCTCCAACCAACCCGTCCAAGCTCCCTTGGCCACTCTTGACGACCTCTCTTACCCGCGAACTACTCACTTCCTCATCCCCTTCTCTCCCCTCAACCATCTCAACTCTCTCGACCCAAGCCTCATCACCTCCGACATCCGTCACTCTCTCTTTGGTCAACCAAGCCCTCTGCTCCTCGACTCCTCCCCACGTGTCATCCGGCCTCGTAGTTACTCTCACCTTACAGCTCTCAAAAAATGGTCGTAATGCGCTCTGGATCCCCTCGCTGTAGTACTTGGGGTTAAAAATGCGAACTATCGTATCAAAACCCGCGAGGAAAGTCTGCGTAGGCTGTTCCCCAGACCCGGTAGCATAAAACCCCGACTCTTCTATGGCCTTCGCCTTATCGTGGAAGAAAGGCATCGTGGTAACAGCGACATCAATTTCCAGACCTTCTTCAAGCAATTCCCGCCCCATTGCCTCCATCATGCTCAACCTAACTGGGAAACTCGCGGGCTTAGGCGCTTTATCCGCATTGTTTACTGAAAGCAGTAACATCAATCTCTGCTGGCCCTCTGACATGAGAGCAGAACGAGCCATGCTTGCATGCGCCAGTGTCGGAGGGTTGAAGCTCGAGTCAAGGACCACAAGATGCCGGACTGGGCGGCCGGGTCGGCGCGACGCGGGGACATCAGAGGTGTGGGGTAGAGTGCACAAGACACGGAATGCGTCTGAGGATGATTGGAAGGATGTGAGGGCACGAGAGAACGTGGAGACGAGTGTTCTTGGATCTGTTGAAGGCATGTTGGGTGATGTCGAGTTTTTGACGCTCATTATGTTGAAGTTGAATTGTACATGAGTGAATGGCCATGAGGTACACGGACAAGACATGAGGAGACGTGGGGTAACTGACAAGGGGAGCCAAAGTAACCAAACCAAACCGCCGTCACTTCTGCTGTTCTTCATCAAGTCAGACCTCTTCAATTCTCACAGACTTTTGGTTCTAAAATAAAGCAGCCTAAATTCTAGTCTATGTTAGCACGAGATAACTAAATTGATTCGTCTCTTAGGCTTCCAGTGGTTAATTCTTCTGATGTTATCATGTCTTTACAAGGAGCGGGATGCCAGTCTTCGCTTATTTTCTTCTCATGATGTCAAAAGCGACGAGTCCATGATGGGATACAAACAAACTTTTATCGTTGAATGAAAGCTCTGGGCAACTAAACATTACAATTTAACATGAGTATAGCATAGCTCGGTATTTGTCATTCGTTGACCGAATTGTAAAATGGTAGTTTCATTTGACCTCATCTGGTGCAGGGTAGCATTGTTGAAATTTGCGTTTACAGCGGTGATACAACAAGACTAAATCTTTCTGCTTGGCTTGCAGTAAACGGCATGGTTGTCGAATGAATGGAATATTGGACTAGGTGGCTGGATATGTACATTCTAGTCTACGATGTAAGGCACACCTAAAGTGAAACCGTTCAGGTACGAAAATGATCATTGCAAAGATTCTCCATCATGACACCTTCAGCACAAACGAAATTGACACATCCCAATGCAGTCACGCATAAAGCAGGATTATTGCATGTACAAATTGCATCCATGGCTTAAGGAATTACAATGCATAAACCATTAACAGAAGAATATTCACAGCACACCAGCCACATCCCGAGAACAGTCATGGCCTACTCATAACCGGAGCCAACGACTCGTGCAGTTACATTCTGCTCCGGCACTTGTCATCCAATCTCGGCGAGAAGCACACCGCTAGCCAATGTACCACCGAGAAAAGTGAAGCAAAATTGCAAATATTTGTCATCGTGAAGAAAAAAAATGCTGCACAATCCACAGTCAAGGCATTTCTTCTGCCTCTGCTTGGGTCAAGTCGTCGAAAGTGGGGCACTTTCACTCGGCGCCTTTGCCCAAGCGCACCTGCCAAAATGCACCTGCCCCACTATTGATTTTTTCTGCTGCGCTGCGGCTCCAAATTATTCTGCCGCCCAACTTTTAGGCGGTGAGCTGTGGGTGATTGACAGCCCCACATACTGCCTATAAATATTCGTCGCTGCCGCCAGCTTTTGGACTTTTTTTTTCTTTTCTTCTTCATGTCGACAATACTTCAGAGAATCATTTCTATAGTATTCGACCTTCTCTTGGTTCTCCAAAAGAGCCACAGATCCCACCCTGGTTGATGAGTGTATATCCTCGACACCCTAGAGTGAATACTTTGGTCCTCTCGCTCTGTCCGCAAGGATGGCGGTGGTTGCCTCGCGCAGCTGCTGTATAGAGAGTTTGTTTTCTCCTCTTGATGATCTCGACCCTGACTGCGGTCTTGCCTTCGGGCGCGCGCTCGGGGTGGGTGTTGATGGACGTCTGACAGGCGTGTTTCTTTTCTCTTTTTCATTACTGTCTGGGGCTTGCCCTGGCTGTGAGGAAGAAATTTTCTCTTTGTGACGCATGTTGCTGTTGCTATGGCGACCGACGTGTTGTACTTTGTTCTGAAGTACTGTTCCTGCGATGTGTTGAATGATGTGCGGCCAGGCATCAAGATTCGTATACGCCCAACCTTGGCGGATATCTATTACTAGTACGGAGTATTACCATTCGATATTGTCATGCCAAGGTCTATCCAAAGTGCGCCTTCCCAAATCCCACGCTTCGTCGACCTTCCGCGATCACTTTCTCTGAACCCGCATCCAACCATTTATTCATTCATTACTCGTATCCTCTGCCGCTGTCGACATGCCTCGCTATGGTTTCCGCCCGTAGACGTACCGCACCATCATATAACCATGCACTCGGCGGTTGAACAGCGCCTTGCGCATGGAGACAAGGAACTGCGCATACTCTTCTCGGGGCCAGTTGAGCACATGATGCCAAAGATAAAACGTATATCCTACCGGCGCTCGTCAGAACACGCGAACAAGAAACGCACGCGATGAAAGCATACCTTCAAGATCGTTCTCCAAAGTCAGTCTTACATACTCGCCTGTCTCAGCGA
This sequence comes from Fusarium citri, assembly GCA_004367485.1. Taxonomy (NCBI): domain Eukaryota; kingdom Fungi; phylum Ascomycota; class Sordariomycetes; order Hypocreales; family Nectriaceae; genus Fusarium; species Fusarium citri. Next base: position 96,310 of record QHHH01000022.1, on the reverse strand, counting down.
GCCTGTGATTGTTTGGCCATCCGCCTACAGGTACCTGTCGCCAGACGTTAACACTGCGAGCCTCTCGAGCGATGCGACGCTGCACTTACTTTATAGTCAAATGTTCTGATGTCGGTGAAGCCAGCCCCCGCGATACTGCGCTCCTGTATTGCCTCTCTTTGCAGAAAGAACGGTCTCCCTGTCTCGATGCCACTCTGCTCAAAGAGGTCTCCCCACGTTTTGAGAGCAGGCTCACTATCGGTAGTCCCGTCGTCGCAGTGGAAACGAACGTCGGCTTCGCATGATTGGACCCAGCCGCCTTGAGCACAGCAGCGGTACGCTTCGCAGAAGAGCGCCGTCCAGTCGTGGATGGCGCCAAATAGGTAGCGTATATGAACGAAATCAAAGTAGTCATCCTTCCACGGCCATTGGAGCGTAGCATCTGCGACCTCAAAGTGCACGTTTGGAGGGACCCATTCTGGCTGGCAGGGTGAGAGGTCTGAGCCGATAACCTGGGCGCTGGGATATGCGTCTGCAAAGTCTCTGCAACACTTGGTTAGCAGCAGGAAGAGGGCGGAGAGGATAGGAGACTTGCATTGCCCATATGCCAGATCCTGTACCGACATCTAGGACGGTCTGGACGTAAGGTGATATTGGAGCTAGGAATAGTTTACTATCGAGGAGGACGGTAAGGTAGTGATGACTGATATCAACCGATTGGAGCTGCTGCTCATCATTGGGAGTGAAATAATCGGTAGCATGTCGGTCACTGTGATATGTGCGGCCTTGTATGGTTCTATATTCGAGTATGCTTGCCGTTACTGATTCTGGGTATAAGAAGCTGGCACTGAAGATAGACGTGTGAGTGAGACATGTACACGGCAGTATAGTATAGCAAGGAACTTACGCATCTGATCCAAGAGCTGAATCGACGTCGAAATTATCATCTTCATCTTGATCGATATCATCCTACAAAATACGAAAAGGGACCAGACGTTAACAGACAAACAATCAATGGCTATTAAAATGGGATCTACAAATAAGGTACGGGTAATTTGGTGTAGGTATGACATACTCCAGGGTCCTCTGCGGGGATGAGTTCAGCCTGAGGCGCGGGGGAAGATGGAGTTCCAGCGGATGCCGAATCAGCTCGAGCGGGGGCTGCAGAAGGAGAAACAGAGACAGAAGCAGCAGCGAGAGAAGTGGTAGTGGCAGTGGGCGTGAGAGCAATGGGAGTGAGGACTGTGGGGGTGTCTTGTTGTTGGTCCGTCATGATATCCATTCGTAACCGCAAGTACTGTTCCGTACAGGTTGTAGGCAGTCAGTGCCCGCTCTCTGTAGCTGCCCGGAAGGAGGTATGGATGCTGTCAGTGTCCGTGCCCGCGGAAAGTGTTGGTTGTGTTGGTTGTGTTGGTTGATGGGGATATTGAAAGAGTGGAGATGCTCCTTCCCTCCCCTCTTTACATTCAATGATAAAAGAAGAATAAATCAAGGGAAGGAAAGATGGTTGTTCTAGAGTAAAGTATGGAAGGTCAAGTTAGACTAGAGCAAGTAGTAATAAAACCTTGATTATCAAGTACAGCAAGGAAGAAGGAGCAAACAAACAAAACCCAACCCAACCCCTCATTCTCGTCTCTCTCCCGTTGTCTCGTCCTTTTCTCGACGCCTTTTCATTAGACCTTTTAGTTCCCGTCCCTCCCGTAAGCGGGCAATCACAGACCGCTAATCATGGGGAAATTTAAGTTAACTAGCCCAGGGCCTCAGAGCAGAGTGCTGAAAACGATACGCATATATTACCTATAGAATGGACATTGAGGAGAATAACTGTCTCCTAAATTAGGGCACTAAAATAAGAGAGCCTAAAGGTAAGTCTAAGCAGGCATAAAGTGACCAAATTATTTCGTCTCTTAGGCCTAAGATTAACATCAAGTATCTAGAATAGATGCCTGATTTATTTCGTCTCTCTTTATTGGCGGTAGGTGCTACCTACCTACCTAGGTACCTAGGTAGTCAACTTGGATGGTCTCAGATGTTTATCGACACTGACGGCACTGCTTTCAGTTAGTGCAAACCTTGATCTGCATCATGTAACTCAACTCCGAACATCAACATCGACATCGACATCACATTGACCGCATCACGTGGGTTTTAACACATTATTTGACGGAAACAAAATCAATTTTCTCTGCATTGTATTCAGCCCTCTTTGCTTGGGCGCTGGCTGCACAAGTGAATGTAATATGTTTACAGAAAACTTGGCTAGCAAACTTACCTCTGATATCTCTTGACAAGTTGGCGTCTCGGTTTACATCGCATCAGATAGCAACGGTCAGTCTTGTAGTACGAGCTCGGCGTCTCATCATATCTGTTTCCACTTCAAACCGCGCAATATGGCACCAGTCATCCAGACTCATAGTATGCCAATCTGGAAGCATGTGCAGGAGGTGGGCGATGATGTAGTTTTGATATTGGTGAGCGTTGCGCCAAGTTCCGGGATCAATACTGCTCGTGTCTTCCGGATTATAGCACTCAGTTGCATATTCTCGAAGGAACCAATCCTTCCAAGGGTTCCATTGACTGCTAATGGCGTACCTGTGGATGCGTCCTGGGCCGTCGAAGTCTGTCTCGGCATCAGAATCTAGTACCAGAAGGGCATCGGTAGCGAAGGGCATCACTGCTTCACCAAGCATTTCCCATGATCTCTTGAAAAGCTCTCTGTCGTATCGGCCTGCCAGCATGCCTTCTTGGGCGATGTCGTAGAGTGCCTGTTCGATGCTTTTGAGAAGCGCCTCCTCTGATAAGTCGATCATCTCATACTTGATCATCAGTTTGAGCTTTTCATGGAAGATGTCAGCAATTTCACCGAAATAAGATTCTTCCCAATTGGTCCATTTGCTGTGCAGATCGGCATGGAGCTTTCCCAAAAGCTCGTCAATGTAGGTAACCTCAACCCAGAGATTAAAATCATCACGACAGTTGTCTGCTCTTGCAAGCTTGGCAAGACTGGGTGGGCATGCCTTGTGCCACTCCCTCAATCTGAGGCCTCGGCTGGCGTGCTCGCTCAGTATCAGGTCCAGTACTGATGGACTCACGTGTGAGTTCATTGCAACCCCCAGCGGCGACGATGATCTGTACTTGGGCTTGCATATCATTTGGTTGAACCATGGGTTCTTTTCGTCGATACTCCGAATGAATGAGCCTTGAGCCAAACTATCAAAGCGAGTTGGGGTAGGGAAGCCATGACTACTCAACATCTGAATCATGTTAAAAATGACATCCATTCCGCGCTTGCTGGTACCTATCTTCAGCTGCTTCAGCAGAATCGGATGCATGTGGCCCGGCCTTACAATGTTGGGGCATCCGCTCTTGCACTCATCTCCCATTGAGCCTCTGCAATTCCACGTTGCGCCATCAGCGCCTCTCTCAAGAAGCCACTTCAAGCCGTCGAATACCCTTTCGCGAATCCTGTCGGTGATGGCAATCTGACTGTCCGTTGAGTTTGTACGGGAACAATCCTCGTACACATTGGATAGTAGAACGTCTATGGAGGTGCGGTATTGAAAAGAAGGAAACAACCGCCGCGACCATAACTTGTCAATGGGCGCTGCGTTATAGTATTCGCAGCGGTTCATCATGGTAACGTTAGCTGTACGCAAGGCGCTGTAGAACATGTCATAGTCATTAGAGCGGAAGTAGTAAGGACGGGCGAGCTTGTTAAGGTGAGAACAGGTCTGGCTCATATTATTGAGCCACTCTGATGCTGATGATGCATGGGAGGAGCCAATAATGGCGAGTTCGATGATGTGTATCAGAGTCTTATTGGGTAGCTGGAGAAGCCCGGTGTTTTGCTGAAGCTGAGCCATGGTGATAGATGACCGAAGGATAGTCGAATATATACGTTGTGATTTGTTTATGGTGTTTGTGACTGATTTGTGTTTGTCTCTCGAATTTGCCTGAAATATCGTTTATGTTGGTTGAGCTTCCGAAGTTCCTGACGGGGGCTATTTATGCTAGAAGAAACTCGTGGGATTGAGATGTGGTGATCGAACAGTAAGTATTGTTCGTGAAGAATCTGATAGTAGGCAATTGGCTAACAAAGGATTGTTCATGTAACCAGCTTGTGCTACTTTGAACAGGAAAAGGAATACCAAAGAACTTCCCTACGCTCACATTTGTTCTATAACATCACATTAGACTCTGGTTCTGTTCTTTCTCTATGATCACCATCATCACTTCGGTGCTCAGCTCAAGCTACCTACCTACCTAGGTAGATATTCTTTGAAGTTTAGGGCGCCAAAATGTTCTAGACTAAATTCAGGTCTAAACTGACCTAAATCATTTACCTAAGCTATCATATTTCTTAGGCTTTCTCTAGCTAACTTTATGATACCCTGGCGATCCTTGGAGGGGTGAAACACACGGGATCCTAGAAGACGATCTTGTTGGTTCTGGATGATACACAGCGAGGGGCAATGATCTTCATAGTCCGGATGATAATCGTCGTCGATCTTTTGATAAACTCCTTGGTGGAGAAAAGGAACGAATTATTTCCGAGGCCTCTAAGTCTTTCAACAGAGTACCCTTTGTGTATTTCTGCCTTTGACAGTCTTTTCTAACAGGGTATTGTGGTCAGGCTTGCTGACCCCTTTTGCTTGAGCCCTTGTCACTAGTATGTTGTATTTGTGAATGCAAGTCTCAGGACGGTAGGCAGCATTGGCAGTTTATCCGGGATACTTGCAATTGTAGCTTATTACTAATGTTTCCGAAGTTATTCTAATGTCGTAGAGACCTTGAAGGTCCTGTTGAGAATACATAACTTTTAACCTGGCCACTCTTCTTTGATGTTCTGAACACATTCGATGGGGGTATTGCGCAACAAAGAATAATAAAGCCGCTTCTCTGCCCTCGGCAATCCTTTGTTGGCGGTAGACAAAGATCAACCCGCCAAGACGACTTGTGCTCGAATATAGTAATTCATACTTAGCCTAAACCAAAGGACCTGCAGCATTATCTGCATACTACCCCAAGATTTCGATCCTAGACAAGATGAACTGCCGGACTAGTCATGATCAGCAACGTTGCCAAAAATCCACGAGTCAAGAAGCATGAACCGCTTTGACGACCAGACCCCATCAGGTAGGTCATTGCTCTCGTATCGTGCCGTCGGGTTTTACCATCTGGCCTTGTCTTCACCTGACTTTCTAACAAAAGCTCACCATAGCATAAACCTGAACTAGTCGAACTGTAAACGAAGAGCCAAGGACATTTCATTTTACTATCCCGGTTTTCAAAGACGTTATATCCGCTATATGGATACTTGGTGATATTTGACAGCTTGAATCTCCACACAAATTCTTGATAATCGTTGCTACTGTAGCAATCTCAAGGGGAGAACATCCATGTTAAATCAGTTATTGTACGATCCTTGGCTGAGTGACCACCTCATTGGGTGGCGGAGAGCATCTACCGATAGGTGCGCATCGCATCCCTTTTTCACTTTATGCGGATACGTCGGGTTTAGAAATCATCCCATGTTGCTTCTAGAAAGGAGAGAGAGAGACGAGTTGTCCGTACGGATACTGTTATTTCCTTTTGATATGAGCAAGGGGAACGTATCTCTACAGATTTACCCACTAAAGACGAAACGTTAGGTTCGATAAGAAGAATCCACGAATCAGGAGTCTCGGTGTTACCCGATTCGGAAAAGGCCTCCGTCAAGGGTCCGTGGCTATTTTGAGTAGCTTTGACCGAGTGACACTCTTTTCATGTATGTAGACTACAGTAAATACAGAGTAGGGCTGCGATAGTTGTCTCCAACGCCGAGATGCCGTACGCCAAGAGGCAAGGGGCAAGCTAAGCTATCCATGCCATGATAGTACCATAGCTTCCTCGTTTGGCATGGAGACCCCCCGATCTAATGAGGGACAGCTTGGTCTAGCTTGCGAGAGCTGATGTTTATATGAACTTCACGATATCCTCTCTGTTTCTAGTTCTTCTCTCATCTCTATCCATTCATTCCTTCTTTTATATACAACCAGTAGCTGGGTCTCTGGTTCTCTTGCACATACATTCATACCTCTGTTAGAGTCAGATATCCTTCAAAATGCCTTCTCTCTTCAAGACCCTCTTCGCGGTCGCCGCTCTCCTTCCCTCAGCCCTCGGTGCTCTCCCTACCAAGGCTGAGGGTTTCGCCTCTAGCACCACCGGTGGTGGTAACGCTGGCGCCGTCTACCCCAAGAACGCCCAGGAGCTCGTCAGCTACCTCGGTGACTCCCAGCCTCGCAAGATCATGCTCGACCGCACCATCAACTTCATCGGCACTGAGGGTTCAGCTTCCGAGACTGGTTGCGCTCCCTACGGAACCGGCTCCACGTGCCAGCTTGCCATCAACCAGAACAATTGGTGCAACAACTACCAGCCCAATGCCCCCAAGGTCAACGTCAAGTACGACAAGGCCGGTATTCTGGGCATCAAGGTCGGCTCCAACAAGTCTTTGATCGGTGTTGGTAGCAAGGGTGTTATCCGTGGAAAGGGTCTCCGCATTGTCGGAGCCAAGAACGTTATCATCCAGAACGTTCACATCACTGAGCTGAACCCTCAACTCGTCTGGGGTGGTGATGCCATTACTCTTGATGACACCGACAATGTCTGGATCGACCATGTCACCACTTCTCTCATCGGCCGTCAGCACATTGTCCTCGGTAACAAGGCCTGCAACCGTGTTACCATCTCCAACAGCAAGATCGACGGTACCACCAGCTGGTCCGCCAAGTGCAACAACCGCCACTACTGGGGTCTCTACTTTGCCGGTTCCAACGATATGGTCACCCTCAAGAACAACTACATCTACCGTGTCTCTGGCCGTGGCCCCAAGGTCGCCGGTAACACTCTCCTCCACGCCGTCAACAACTTCTTCCACGATGTTCCTGAGCACTCTTTCGAGATCGACTCTGGCAACGTTCTTGCCGAGGGTAATGTCTTCCAGAACGTCAAGAACCCCGTCAACTCCCAGGGTATCCAGGGTCAGCTCTTCGGTGTTCCCAACGGTGGTAGCGCTTGTGCTTCTGCTCTCGGCCGAAACTGCCAGATCAATGGCTTTGGCAGCTCTGGTTCTCTCGGTGGTACCAGCACTGGCTTCCTTAACAACTTCAAGGGCAAGACCATTGCTTCTGCCTCTGACTACAACACCGCCAAGAGCGTCATGACCTCCGCTGGTTTCGGCATGGCTTAAATTAGACGTCGGTCTACTCAGCTTCATTAGGGTTGATATCCTATCACTTCTTTGTACATAGTATACTTCAGCATCTGGCTCTTTCCAGAAGCCTTTGTCCATAACAATTACATATTGCATGTTTTCGCGCACATTGTTTATGCCAATGTAGATCTTAGTTGGTCTAATAATGTGAGATTAACCCATAGCCTTGGCCTTGGGATATCAGAATAATTGACCCTTGAAAGGCATAATAGACGAAACAATTTGGTCACTTTATGCCCGCCTAGACTAACACATAGGAACGATACTTTGTTATGGTAGCATGAGCCTTAAAGGATATTTCTTCTACCACTGACCTACCTTGACTACTTGAGATGACCTTTATGTATAATGAAGGGACCCAACACATGACTATAATTTCCCAAACACCTGTCTTTTGAACAACTATAAGTAACGACTACAAGACAGCTGAGTAATGACCAACACCTTGGAATGATTGAACCCTTATCAAAATATCATTATAACCACGCCAATGCTGATAGCTTATGAGCCTGTATAAAAGCAGCCATTCTTCTTAACGATGCAGACCCAAGATTGCAACTTCTCCTGCAATGGGCTCCTTCAATGTTGTATGTATGATGTAGTGTATGTCCGATATTAACAACCCACGTAAATGCATTACTCCAGACAATCTTCAACTCATGGACCCCCTTCTCACTGATCAACATCCTAGGCCGGGAAAGCCACTCCCCTTGTCGATCTACCAATCGTCTTGTAGCTCTGGTATTTACCATCAGATCCCATGACATCAAATCTCTGCATGCCCATAGCATCGGATGTGTAGCCACTGAAGTAGTATCCGATAATAACAACCAAGTAGGTCAGCATAAGAATGCTACCCTTGAAGTAGTTACTCTTTCCTTCGCCATACATGTAGCTCAGCAAGAACACACACAGAATGACGGTGACAAGGTCCCACTGAGGGAACAGGAGCGAGAAAGTGTACAACGCCGGATCAGCACCTTCAGGCACTCCGGGCCAGAAGGCCGAGTAGAAAACGAGCGCAGGAATCTGAAGCAAGCACACTTGTAGGGCATAAGCTGAACCAATCTCCATGGACAGCGCAATATTTCCGTTCATAGCAAAGGAGATAGCGTTCTATCGGCGGTTAGTACATTGTTGTCACACAATGGACAGAGCAACTTACCAGAAATTCAGTTGTGTTGGGCACAAGAGCGAACAAGGTGATACCAAGGAACTTTTGATCAATCGCGAAGCTTTCCAAAACAACATCCACAGTGTCAACCAGGATTTCGGCGATGATGGCGTACAGGACTGTTGCTCCAAGAAGGATAATGGCACTCTTGGCGCGACTCCAGTTGGGGGCATCATGGCCACCGTGTGCTTGGTGAGCCTCAGTAGCAGGACCTTCAGTCTCGGCTGCTTCGACGTGGGTGTGTTGACGGCTTGGCGTAGGACGAGGGCCAGCTCCGTGATTAGCAGGAAGGGCGGATGGCTTTCTCGACATTCTTTCGCGCGAGGCAATGGTGGCAGCTGTGGCAGCAATCTCGGCAACCTCACGCACAAGCATCTTGTTGTCGGCATCGCTGAGGCCTGGAACATGGAGAGTAGAGTGTGATGGTTCACCGCCGCTGGACTTGGGAGGTACGACATGGGGGGTTGATGCTGAGCCGTTGGTGGCAGCCGTCTGTCCAGCAGTGGAACTCTGGCGGGAAAGATCCTCGCCGAAACCAGATTGCTTCAGAGACTGGCCCAGAATTCGCTTGTAAAGCTGAGAATCACGAACGTCGGTACCGCTGGTCTCGGCAGTCGCTGGAGTATGAGTATGAGGATGAGCATGGCCATGGAGCTGAGAAGTTCGGAGACTTGATGAATGCATGTGATCTTCGTGTCGCTTCTCCTCAACCTCAGCGTTCCAAATGACGGCAGCGTGAGTTCGGAGAGTAAACCATAGACCGATCAGATACGAGAAGAACAGCATAGTCGCTGCCATGTAACAGTAAGGACGCACAGCTTCAAGATAGAACCTGTCACTGAGTGAGGGAGCCTGGCTGAAATAGCAGCGGCGGCAGTCTCTACCGTTTTCGCCGGTGTTGTAGTCCTCACAGTCCATGCAGTTAAGCTCGTGAGTTCCGTATATCTGGTAAAACAGAGTTGGACCAAAAGCTCCGACAATAGCGAAGAGCAACATTGTCGATGTCACACCCGCGGATCGGGCATTGAAGCGCTGCGTCTTTCGTTTGATGGCACCAAAGCACATAGAAATTCCTGGCAAGAACAGAATACCAGCAAAAATACTACCCACGATACTGCCTTCAACAAGCTGGCCCTTGCCTTGCGTAAGAGCAACACAGTAAAGGAACACTTCAACAACAGTCGCGAAAAAGGCATTGATGGCAGCGCCGACGCCCATTGATGATTGTGCCGAAATAGAAGCAACAGCCTGTCCGATGAAGTAGGCCAGGGGGATGATAGAGAGGAGACCGGCACAGAAGAGGAAAGCGGGAGATGTAATGAAGCCCTCGACATGGAAGACGCCCTCAATCACGAGCCAGTCGAAAATGACGAAGAACACAACCACCATTAGGTTGATGAGGAAGATGTTGGTTCCGTCAACGGTATACTTCCAGTATCTTGATCCTACCGCACGGTAGGTGCAGAGGAGAACAGACGAGCTCGGACCGCCATCTTCACGAATGTATCTTATATCACTCTCGAATGACAATGCCAGGGGGTGTCGTCGGAGGTGGTCGAACAGCAAGAATGTGGTCTTGCCCATGGGGATCCAGAAGACCAAGAACCAGCAGATGCCCGACACAAACAGAAGCGAGGGAGAGATGAGACAGTAGAAAAAGACGAAAAATATGACGCGGCCGATGTTCCATTCACCGCGACCGAACAGTCGTCGCTTGTACTGGGGAGACTCATCGGCCTCGATATGTTCACCACGTCGGCCTCGGCCAAGAAGACTTTCCGTCTCGCTAGGCTCCGAATCGATACTTCTTCTTGAACGTCCAACAATTGAACGGCTACGGTCAGCGGGTCCAAAGAAGAGTCGTCCGTACTCGAGGTCGCCGCTTTGCCATTGTTCATATTCCGAGATACTGCGACCCTCGTCTTGGTCCTCGTGCATGTAGGTCTCGTCCTTTTCCAGGCGAACAAACTTGCCAAAGGGGTAGAACAAATACCCGGCGAGACCCCAAAGAACTCTGCCATACTCTCTTCCACTGGGAGCAGCAGCAAAAAGCAGGCACACAATAGCGCCAGCGGCTGCTAAAGTGGCCAACCACCAACCAAATAGGAGTGTCCAGAGCAGATTGAAGGTAAGAAGCCAGTTGTTAACACGACCTCCAGGAGCCGAGTGAATATCTGCTTGGGCGAACTTTTGAATCGAACGATCCTTTTTGTACAATGCGGGTTTCCACACTCGAATACCGAAGGGGTGGGTTTGGTTGATCGCCTGCTGTCGGTCTTTCAGGGTGAAACTCTCGGCCTCACTGACATCGCTATCTGAATCGTCCTGTTCTTCGATGGGAGTCTCCTCCTCGTCGTCGTTGTCATCGCGACCTTCGCCAGGGCTATCGGTGGACGGCTCGTTACTGTCATTGTTGTTGTCGTTGTCACCCTCATCGTTTGGATGCGATTGAACGCGGGAAAGCTGGGTCGGGAGCTGGGGTCTACGGCGGTAGGACTGTTGGCGCACAGCAGCGTCGGCTTCTACCTCGTGCACTTCATCTTCTGCTGAGAAGACGCCGCCACGATAGGGGGTGTTTGAAGATGGTCGTCGAGGCATTGGGGGTTTTCGCAATCGAGTAGCAGATCGCATTCTCTCGGGGCCGCGAGAAGGTCGTGAAGTTTGGGTAGGGCGAATCGAACTGCGCTCCTGGGATGTTTCTTTCGATTGTTGGGCAGAGCCTGAAGCTGGACCGCTTATCGCACCTAGAGAGAAATAAGATCAACCCTGGTCCATTCGCCAAAACAGGCATGAAACCTACCATAGCCCTCTGGTCTAGGTCGCACTGTGTCTGAAGACTGGAAGCTTTCGGACATGTTATCACCGCGAAGAACAGGAGATGCGGCAGACTCGGGCTGGGCAGTCGGGCGACGCGTGTCGGCGGGAGATGCATTGCCGGACGATTCGTCGCCAAGATGGCGCCCAGGCGACGAGGTTTCTCGTCTCGAAGGATCCATAGTGGAGGGCCAAGAATACACAACTCTGTTACAAGAAATCTGGATTTGTTGTAGAAAGGCGAATAAACAAAAAGAGAGGCAATAGAGTAGACACGGACGCAAAAATGCGATCAGACGCGAAGTGTCCCTGTTTCTGTTCTCGAAGTAACTGGACAACCGCAGAAAGTGGGAATGCCGAGCATGCCAATGTCACGATGCAATGCCTAGAAAGTCATACAATCAATGCGATGCGATGATGGAGGCGGTCCAAGCGACTGGAAATCGGGATGATACGAGATAGATTGGGCAGAGCGGGACTGTTGGGTTTTGAAAGTTGAATTAATCCCAGTCGACTCGAGTCGTCCTCTGTGTCTCTCTACCTTGGGCAGAAAGGCAAACGAAGATGATGGAAAGGAGACCGACGGCGTGTCCGGGTGAGAACCAAGGAATTGGTGTTACTTGAGCCGCAGAGAGCTTCCCAAAAGTAAAATCCGCTAGAGAGACCTAGCAGAGAAGGAGGAAGTGCAATCAAGGCAAGGTGATTACCAAAACAACTCTCCAGTAAGAGAATAGACTTTTGAGGAGGCAGGTAGGGACCTTTGTATGTAGGTAAGAAAAGAGGAACGGGATTAACAGACCAGACCGTATTTCTTGGGGTTCCATTACAAAGAAACTTTCCGAGTACTATATATTACTCACATATCAACCCAATCTGTATACATTATGTACATACACGATATAAACAAGCGTGGTTTCAACTCATAGCGTAGGCAATCGACATCGCATCGACAATTCTCCATGAATCCTCTAGGCTATTTGATCCACAATAACCAAGCTCACAGCTCGTGATCAGCCAACTTTCCCCATGACAGTTTAGTGTGTCTTGCCGCACTCGCGCGTGTTCCCCCCTGTCCAATGAACCAACGTCATTCTGCATCCCCAGGGTCTTGGATGGTACCAATGGGTGGCTCTTTGCACGACTTTGATGCTTGATAAATAGAGGGGTACAAGAGAACTCGCTTCTGTAAGATAAGAAAGATTCGGGAGAAGTGATAGAAAGCGGTATCAGCGGCAAAATAAACCCTCTGTTGTTGTGATCTGAGTAATGCTCAGCGTGCCATTAACGACAATCCTCATGCACAGCAACAGTTGTGGTCAGCTTCATGAGTCTTCGATCAACAAGTCTTAGGCTCAAGCGGTCTAGCATGTCTCAGTGGGGGCAGCGCGGCAGAGAGCTCGCCGATAGTGGAGTAGGTATCCAAGACTTAAGGTGCTGGCTGGGTCTTTAGTGCCTGGAGTGCTAAAAGTCGATTGGACTTACCCTGTAGCTTTGTCGTCCGGACGACGGCGCAACATAACCCCGAGCTGGGCACCGGGCAGCTCCCACCTTGGTTGGTCTGTGCACTCACTCGCCTTAGAGGATTACGAGACAAGCTGTAGCCTTGTCATCGAGCTTCAACCACATCGCATACCATCACCAACGGCGCTTTCAACTCACGACCCCATCACCACCCTCTACTACGCCTCGAATCGGTAATTTGAACAATTCGAGCGAATATCTCGACCTTACGCTCCGAACCACACATCACAGCTCGTTTCCCTGACGTCAAGGGAGCTACGCCAGGATGGCGCTCGACGAGTACTACCACAACAAGATCGAGGGCATGAAGCTCGAGATTCTCAAGGGTCAAGCCGCGCTTCGTCGCCTTGAAGCTCAGAGAAATGATTACAACTCCCGAGTGCGATTGTTGAGAGAAGAGCTTGGTCTTTTGCAACAGCCTGGATCCTATGTCGGCGAGGTTGTCAAGGTCATGAGTACCAAGAAGATTCTCGTCAAGGTGCACCCAGAAGGCAAATATGGTATGATGACCCTACTGCAGTAACACTTGATCAATGTATACTCACATTCAATTAGTCGTCGATGTATCCGACAGCGTCGACATTGGCAAGCTCACCCCAGGAAAGCGAGTCACTCTACTATCTGATAGTTACAAGTTAGAGAAGATGCTACCTTCTTCCGTCGATCCCCTCGTCTCTCTCATGATGGTCGAAAAGGTTCCCGACAGTACATACGACATGATTGGTGGTTTGGACCAGCAAATTAAGGAGATCAAAGAGGTCATCGAACTCGGTCTCAAGCACCCCGAACTCTTCGAGTCTCTGGGTATCGCACAGCCCAAGGGTGTTTTGCTATACGGCCCCCCCGGTACAGGAAAGACACTGTTAGCGCGAGCTGTCGCTCATCATACTGCCTGTAAATTCATCCGAGTGTCAGGTTCCGAGCTGGTGCAGAAGTATATCGGTGAGGGTAGTCGAATGGTTCGAGAGCTGTTCGTTATGGCTCGAGAACACGCCCCATCAATCATCTTCATGGATGAGATTGACAGCATCGGTTCATCGCGAGTGGAGGGCTCTTCGGGTGGTGACTCCGAAGTCCAGCGAACTATGCTAGAGCTACTCAACCAGCTTGACGGTTTTGAGCCTACCAAGAACATCAAGGTTATCATGGCCACCAACCGTCTCGACATTCTCGATCCTGCTCTCTTGCGACCAGGACGTATCGACCGAAAGATCGAGTTTCCCCCACCCAGCGTTGAAGCTCGGGCGGATATTCTCCGTATCCACAGCCGCAAGATGAACCTGACCCGCGGTATCAACCTTACCAAGATTGCCGAGAAGATGAACGGATGCTCTGGAGCCGAGCTCAAGGGTGTGTGCACAGAAGCCGGTATGTACGCTCTACGTGAACGAAGAGTGCACGTCACACAAGAAGACTTCGAGCTTGCCACGGCAAAGATTCTCAACAAGCACGACGACAAGGAGGTGTCTCTTGGCAAGCTCTGGAAGTGAGAAAATTGCAACAAGGGGCGTTCTTTTAATCATCCATCTTCATTTCGTCTCTGCTGTTGGTACATCTCCTGGGTTCGAAACAGCGCCTGGTCATTCATAGATGGGTTGGGTTACAACAGCGAGAGTGGAGTTGTAAGGATAGCAAATTGTACCAATAGCGGACACAATCATATGAAGCTACACATGCAATTCTACTTGGAATATGTGATCCCGCCTTGTGATATCTGCGTTGTCAGTTCGAGTACGTATGATGGCTTAACCTTGACCTCGTGACTGGAGACCAGACTCATGAAGGCGTATCTTTAAAGTTACCCCTTGCATACCCAGTGAACGGTGGCTTCAGGAACCGGATACGGTATTCAAGGTAAATACTAAACAAAAACATGGAAATTTGTCTTGAATTGCATCAGCTGGTTTATTGGATTTTCTTGCAGGTCTCAAGCCTCAAAGTCTCGAAGCCATGGATATTGATGATGCCTTCGAGCCGGAGCGGCCGCTCCGCTGGCACATGAGACATCCATATGTCCCGTGAAGTGTCGGCCAAGACCCCATTTTAGAACGAAGTTATTTCCATTGCAGCTGGCTTAGTAGTTAGGCGTTAGGGTGTTAGAAGAATCGGCCGGTAAAAGCATAAGAGACGAAATAATTTGATCACTTCATGTGAGCTTAAACTAGCTTTTAGGCTACTTCCTTTATGTTGGTATTCTAAGTCTAAGATGATATTACTTCTGTTACCCACTGTTTGATGAATTTAGAAGACAAGGCAATAATGCTTCGGTGCATTACAAGAATATAGTCATGGAGGAGCAAGGTAGCTGCTAGGGTTCATGTTATTTGTTGATTGTATGGTAGATACTATTCTGTAGTGTTTTCGATATATATGTCTTGATCAAAAGATCGGATGATCTGTAGGTGGCCTTGATGTTTGACAGTTATTGATAACCCGGACCATAGGAGTCAAGTTGTCGCATTACCTGGAAATCCAGCATGACGCGGACTCACCATTCTCCTAAATGAAGCTTATAACAAATTGTCATGTTTAGTCTAAAGAAGTCTAAGATGTCTTAAACTTTATGATATCTTATTATCAATTAACATAATGTTTCACAAGTGAAGCTTTCATTATAGCCGTATCAGTCAACTATTACCAACCATGGTGTTTTCGAAGCATCGACCAAGACCAGCTATCTTGAGTCTAGCCCATCTCTCGACCCGTTCCACAAGCTCAACTTGACGCCGTCCGGGCGCCCCGACTACCCGCACGAGTTTCAAGACCTCGAGTCGTGTGTCACGCTAACAGATTCATGCTTCCCAGGTACGAACAACTTGTCTTCCCAAAGCCAAGATGTGTAAATTAGAAACAGGATATTTCTTGGTGCTTTGGTCAACCAATTTCCCTACCGGTGAAGCCTGATCTTTTTCGAAAATTTGAGTTTTTGTAAGATCAAGTTGAATACTGGGCTAGTGGTGATAATGAGCTGATGTCCTGGGCGGTGTACAGGGACCAGGGACTCTCGGGAGATAGATCTGGAGAGCTGATCGTGATGCTGGTATGTGAGGGCAGTTGTGATGTGCTCATGACGGACTTTGTTATTATGGCGAGTCAGTGAGGCTTCGGTGGTTTTGAGACTTGAGATAGACCGAGAGGTCTGGACCCTGTGGTGAGAGATGGCCAGATAGCTTCTTCAAGATCGAGATGTCTTGTAAGTGATTGGCTTCTAGAATATCGTAGTACAGACGCAGTTTTTGTGCAACGCAGTAATGTTTAGGCGAGCATGGAACTAGCTTGAGGACAGGCCATGTTTAGCAGTTGGACAACCCAAGTCAACAAAAGAATCGTACACCTGACAACAGGAACAAAACATCCTTTAGTAACTCGTGCCGTTGAAGAATGTCCGAAGATCAGGGTACCAACCATCTCGACCGATATACCCAGCCAGTCGGAAGCGAGGAGATGTTGTTTCCATATCACACCCCATTTTGCTAAATTGGCTATGTATTTTTTCAGAAATGCATCCATTTCACATGCCTTATTTTAGAAAGACGAACGAACTACTTTGTGTCTGCCTCTACTTGCATGATCGGTATGACTGGACTCATCTACGACAGGGATAACTGAACCACAATTGATATCTCGAACCTCTGAGACATTAGTTATCCAAACATCCATATCAACCAAGAAGCTCAACTCGAGTCGACGATGTCATAATCAGTGTCTAGAACACATTGACTTATGCGTTGTTCACAGCTGAAGCACAGCCTGAGCATTCTAGAACGGCCTGACCTACGTCACTGAGGCCGCATAGACCTGTACGCCCTGGGCTGTACCAGGCACTGGGGACTTTGGGAATGCGGTTGTCAGTGCAGTGTCAGTCGGGACTCGATAGCCATGTGCATCTCTCAGAATGCAATCTCCACGTGGGGGACAATGCTGAATTGTTGGAAAACCCATATATTGGACGAAACCTAAGAGCCAGATTGCCCAGGCATATCCTGGTCAGGTTACAGTTGTCGTGTTGTCTATCAGTCTCGTGCCCAGTGCTGCCCCTCGCGTTTTAGATGCTAAAGTCAGATTTTCAAGGGTCCGCCTTGCTGCGATGAAGCTAGTCCGGGCCAGGTGAGGCGGCGTTCTCGTGGCACCAGCCCTCAGGGCTTTTAGGTGCTTGGCTAACTAACGTTAGAAGCTGGGAATTCGGACGCCATATTCTTGAGAACAACTAGCGGTAAGGGGATAAACTTCTTTTCGCCTCGAGAAGTTCCACTTTGTGCATTTTCCCCTACTGTAACTGTCGAAACTCGATCATGCGCTTTCTCTGGTAAAGGTAAGACAAGGCAAGACAGGTCAGACTGGCAGCTCAAGCTCCGAGTCTCGGGATGAAGAATGAGGTCAGGCCAGGGTATCGGAATTGCTGCTGATGCTACTGCTACTTTGCTGTTCCATAAAGTATCGAGAAGGAAGCCCTTTGGATTAGCAAGCGCCGCTGATCGAAGAGGATGAGCTGCTGTACTCGCGTGCAACCTAGTTGAGTTCTTGATTTGGTAATCCATCCATCTAGGGGGGATGATCTCAGGGTCCAGGCCCTTCGAAGTGGATGGGATGGACGTGACGGTGAGAAGATGTCTGAGGTTTCCATCACAAAGGGTGTGCCCTTAGTGCCGATCCAGGGTCCTCAAACGGAAACCGTAACTAACTGTGGTGGGATGGGCGGACGATGTGGTTAAACGGCCACCATGTTCGGACAAGGCTGGAATGGAAAACCCAAGCCAAGGACTGCCAGATTGACTCGAATTTGGGGACGCGGCTTGCTAAGCTTCGGCCGTTGAATACCTATCGTCGTGACTCGGATATAGACGACAGGGGCCACGGGCATAGCGTGAGCTTGGTCGCATCAGACCACGATCATAGATCCTCGCATAAGAGTTCCCTTGCTAATAAATCGAAAATGGACATGGGCATTATGCTTCACTTACGATTAGCAATCGCCAAGTCAGCCCTGTCTCAAGCGCTGTCTAAGCGGAGGTCCTTGAGCTCATCTCAGAAGCCGATGGCTGGGGTTTACGGCATAAGCCATCCAGCCTTGAAACAAAACCATTACACAGATCAGAGCGCTAGACTAGGGATTCTGTAGACTAGCGAAGCGAAGCGGAGCGGAGGAGCGGCCGTTTTCTGACAGTAACGGGAGGAGGGTTGGTTCGGTTCCGATTCAGCTTCCTGATGGCTTCTCAGCTGAAACTCCGTTCAGTGACTGCAGTCAAAACGGTAGATTGTATCCGTACAGAGTACTGTAACGGAGATGCTATACCGAGCCCATCACAAGCTACGTCATGCCGCAGAAATAGTTTCGTACGAGATGACCGGCCTGGTCGAGACTCGGATACTGAGAGGAAATGTCGAGGCTGAGCCATTAATCTATGGATAAATACTGTACTGCCTTGGAGGAAACACGAAGTATGGTTTGTACACGCGGTCTTTTCCCAACACGACCGTTCTAGACTCTGGGCGATCGTTGTTTTTGGGCAGAGGCTGGCAGAACGGGATGGGCATTTGAATAAAAAGGCGGAGAATTCTGAATGGGAGAAAGAAAGATGCTAGCTTTTTTTTTTATAGCTTAGATGGATGCGGACCAGTGACGTTGACGACGGCGCCACGCGACATTCTGATTGGATGAAGTGACAGAGGGGAAACACAAAACAGCTGCACACTCCCTGAAGCGTTCCATATTTTTCAGGTGGGGACCCTTGACGCTGCCATGACGATATAGTCAGGGGGAGAGACACTGAAGCGACAGAGGAGAGGGGAAAGTCTAATAGCGAACATCAGCGGGGGAGATGATCTTGATAGCCAAAGACAAGGGATAGGGGAAAAAAAAGATGATGGCATTTCGGAGATTCAATTGAACTTTGTTGAATTGTTCTTCGCTAAGATACGAGGAGGGTCAGGATTATGGGGAATGCGTGACATTCAGCAAGGCTGGAGAGTAGATATCCATTATTGTCAAGCTTCAATAATACCTCTATTATATCTGATATTGGGGCCTTTTCGATATCCAGGTACCTTGCATACTTCACAGTTTAGTAAGATAGTGTAATAGAGTTGAATAATAGCTTCGGTTGGCCATTAGCTATTCAGATTGACCAGAAACCTCCTTCTTCTCTATTAACATAAAGTAACAGAAAAGCTGTCCTCTAAGGCTTAGGCTACATAAATAAAGCAGCCTAAGTGCTAGCCTAAGGTAGCTTAAGGTGACTAAATTATTTCGTCTCTTATGATCCCTGGAGCCAATTCTTGCGACACCCAGCGGACACCATACAAGTCCCCTTCCACCGCCGGACCAGCAGTGAATAATGATAGACAGTCTTCGCATCTCAACGAGTTAGAACGATGGTGTGCGAATGCGAACATAATACTGTAGTGATCTTCAAGGGGTCCTGCACATCTGCACGGCTGACTCTAGTGAGTGGTATCATAGCGAGTCCTACACACACTCACAAGACATAACTCCGGACCGGTGCTACCTTTGCAGTGACAAGCGTCCATTCGCTTGGATGATCTTTACTACACGCGACCACACCAAACCCCAACGACCGTTTTCACCTGCGAGCTGCTTCTGCAGCATTGTCTCTTTGTCTTTTGTCTGTCACCCACCACCTTTCATGCTCAAAACATGCCACTATGAGATAGTCGGTTGAACAGTCATAACTAACACGAGAAGGAAAGGGGAGATGCTGTGTTGTAATGGGCACTTTGATGTGATAGGCGCAACTATGATCGACGTCACTACCGTGACGAGCGAGTTCCTAAAAAGCTTAGATTGTGGTTGATACTACGGTACAGCACAACAGCACAGCACAGTACAGCACATTCTGCCTTTTGTCTTTTTTTTGCATATTGGTTATGCTTTTCTTTAGGGTTATCTAAAGAAGCAAAAGTAGCGAGAGGTCCCTTCTTGCATGCAGAAATCCTTGCAAATCTCGTGATAGCTTCCATTAACCGGTATAATCGAATGATTTGGCCAACCTCCAAGCATTAGATTTCCCAGTTTTAAAGATCAAATGTAGGCCCAGGCATGGGATAGGGATCCAACTGATTAATGGTCTGCAGCAGATGGGATTGCCTGTCCTCTCGTCTCCCCACACGAACGACGCTGGTCCACTTGCCTGCCCATGCCGTACTGTACCATCCTACCATCCCATGCTGACGCAGTCTTGGCTTTGAGAGAGACGTAGCACGAGGACAAGCAATACGGTAGATGACAGTTTTGGATTCCATTTTACTGTACTATGTCTTTCATTTCTTTGACAGCTGTCATAATTAGAATCTCTCGGTTTCGGTGTTTGTATTTTGAGGCTGATGACAAACTCAACTGGATGCGGACTTATTCAACGCCACTGATGATTTTTTACAGTGACAGTTGCTTTGCTAATCGCTGTTATGCTTCTTCTAGAAGGCGAAAGCCAGAACTGAACGGGCTGAATACTAATTAATCATTTGACTAAAAAGTCAGGAAGAAAAAGAATAGAATTTTGCTCTTCTCCATCTGTTGATCCTACCTGCTAGATTTGGTCTGATTGACATTGCATTTTCTCTTTGTTTGTCTCTTCTCCTCTCATCAACTCATTGGATCTTTCTTTTCTTCTCCCGTCCCATCTCCACCCCACATCATCAATCGTCCGTCAGACGCCACCGTCGCCATCCCACTGGATCCGTAACGGCATTATTTTGACCTGCGACCCCTATTCATTGTGAATTCTTGCCACCGTTTATCACCATTTACAGTACAGTATCCCGACTGTGATATTGTTGCAGTACATCACAGATGATACAATCTGCAAGAGTCTACTTTTGTTGAGTAGAATCATCATATTCTCTCAACACCATCTATATATGCAGCAACTATATTGTACCGCTCGGGTTAATTCCCTCCGTTAAATACTGAGGTCAAAGCACGTCAGGACCCCTTCATCGAATTCGGCTACCGTCTCGTCACGATACTGCATCACCCCCTGGTCCCGAACCTGACCCCTACATCAACCGCCCATGTAAACGCCCCCCCCTTCTCATACTGTACCCCCCCTTCTCTTGGCTTGTTTCCAAGTCAAGTCTCTTTTCCAGGGATTCCCAAGAACCAGAACCAAAAAAAAAAAAAGACCCCACCATCTATCTATTCTGCCTCTACCTCTGCCCGCTTCTTGACCCTGTGCTGGTGCGTGTCTTGTCTCTCATCTTTATCTGAGTGAGCTACAGTGGCACTGCATTTCCTTAATCTACCCACCAGCTGCACCCTCCTTGGTTCTAGGTTTCTCGCCCTCCAAGACCCTGACCATACCTTTCTATACATACATACCATACCTTTTTACTTTTTAGCTGAAGCTTGACTCTAGTAGTTAAGTTGTTGCTTCAAATAACCGTCAACTCCCACAATCAAAACTCTCTTAAACTAATTTTCAGTCTGTTCACCATGGCCTTATGAGCCTCGTTCAGCCTCTCCTACCCCCTGCGTCCTCAGAGATGACGTCGACTACCCCGATCACCGCCTTCGCTATGCATGATACTAGACCAGGCGACCGAACGCCATTACACTATACAATGAAGACTCCTGCACAATATTCCCCTGTCGGGCAGTCTCATTCTAATTCTATTTCCCACTCTCGCTCGAATTCATACAACCTCAACCACTCACACTCACACTCCAATTCTCACTCTCACTCTCAGTCGCTTCGGCCTACTAAGCAGCCAAAAACCTCGACTCCTCTCGCCTCTCCACGAATGCCATACTCGGTCGGCCAAAACCATCCGCCACCCAAATTATCGCCTCGTGTCGTCTCCGATAATCGATCACCAAGCCCTAATTATTTTGGTCTCATTGTCGAGTCGGCCAATGAGCAGGGGGGCTCCTCCTCAGGGCTCCCTAATGACAACTGGAGCCCATCGTCATCAGTAAAATCTTTCCAGGCCGCCATCCCCAAGCAGGTTCCTCTTGATGCCAATCCCGAATTCGAGGCTTTCAGGAGGCAGGCAGACTTCAATCGGGGCAAGTCTTTTGCTCTCTCGACAAGTCATTATGCTCAGCCTTCAGTGACATCAAATGGAGTCGCACCTGTGCGCCCTCGACCACCGAGATGGCACACCCATGGGAGCGATACTGGCGGGCCATCTCCATTTGGTCGGGGATTGAGCTCTGCCAATGTTCGGCCAGCTAGTAGAATGGATGTCGACCAGGACAGCTTACAGGACTCGGCCTATGTTTCATCAGACTCAAAGCGTAATTCCGAATCGTCTCTTCACCATCATATCCCCGCACTAAGCCTACCACGATTCGAGTCTCCTCTACCAATGGATCCTCCTCAAAACCGTACAGGTCTAACTCGGTCTGAAGACCGCGACCCCAGGTTGTCTGTCATGGAACATCGCCCCGAGCCACCTGATGCTCGAGATATCCACCGCTCTGCCACTGTACCAGCAACCCTCGAGCCTGGACAACCACACATGATCACCGGGCAGCAGCTAAGGGACATGCTTCAGAACGTAAAGCAGGAGCGATTACTTCTTCTTGACCTTCGCTCCTCTCAAAACTACGCCCAGTCCCGGATTCAGGGTGCTCTCAATCTTTGCATCCCTACCACTCTTCTGAAGCGAGCTACTTTCAATATTCAAAAACTGAAGCAGACTTTCCAGAGCAGCGCTGATTCAGATAAGTTTGACACATGGAAGGAGACAGACTACATCGTCGTTTATGATGCTCATGCTTCCGATAAGCGAGATGCGATTACTGCTCAGAACATGATCAAGAAATTCACCAACGAAGGTTACACTGGCGGCACGTGCATCCTTAAGGGTGGCTTCAACTCATTCCAGGAGAACTTTTCCAATTTTGTCGATCATCAATCAGCTACTGGAGCACCCGGAAAGCCTGGTCCTGGCCATGGAGGAATTGCCCCTGTCATTGGTGGAGTTATGCTTCCCAACGCCAGCAACGATGTGAACCCATTCTTTTCCAACATTCGACAGAACATGGACCTTGCAGACGGTGTAGGCCAATTGGACGTTTCAAGACCTTCTGCACTGGATTCCCCCTCTCTACCTCGCTGGCTTCGAGAGGCGGCTGCCAAGCCTGATCATGGAAAGAAGGTTTCAGATAAGTTTTTGCACATTGAGGTTGATGAGCAATCTCGAATGAAGGCAGCATACGCAGCTTTCAACCCTCACAACCAAGACAAGCGAAGCCAGGTACAGCTTTGCGGTGTTGAGAAGGGAGTCAAGAACAGGTACAAGGATATCTTGCCTTTCGAGCACGCTCGAGTCAAGTTGCAAGAGAAGCCCGAAGGAACATGCGATTATATCAACGCTAGTCATCTCAAAGCATCTCGAAGCAACAAGCAGTATATCGCCACCCAGGGACCCCTCCCCGCCACCTTCGAGGTATGTCAGCCACTTACAGCATACGGAATTTTACTAACTTTCATTTAGGACTTTTGGTCTGTTATCTGGCAGCAGGATGTGCGTGTCGTAGTCATGTTGACTGCCGAGTCCGAGGGCGGCCAGCTCAAGTGTCATCCTTACTGGAAGGGCCGAGATTTTGGGGCTATCCGACTCAAGCTTCTGTCTGAGAAGAAGGTATCTCTTGACATTGATAAGCATAGGTCCGAATCCAACCATACTCCATCTGTCTCGGAAAGCGAGGCGGGTAGGAAGCGCGCTCATACCACGACTACAATGGATCCGAACCAGACACCAAAGGCACCAGGCGCTCCAGCTGAAACGCCATATGTGATCGTCCGCAAGTTTGCTCTTTCGCACGCTTCTCATCCGTTTGCGCCCATTCGAGAGATTACGCACCTGCACTTCCCCTCATGGCCCGACTTTGGAACACCCGCTCAGCCATCGCACTTGTTGGCTCTTGTGGAGTTGGCCAATGTGATGCAACGTTCTGCCCTGCCAGTCGAGACATCTCAAGTATCAAAGATCTCAAGTTTGGAGCCGCCTGCTATCACCTGGTACGACGAGCCGGAGGCTGATTCTCGTGCGCGACCAATGCTCGTACACTGCTCTGCTGGATGTGGTCGCACTGGTACTTTCTGCACTGTCGACAGTGTTATTGACATGTTGAAGCGTCAGAGACAAGCCAAGATAGATTCGGTACGATCACGCGATCACGATGGAGATGTCTCTATGGGCGAGAATATGGATACTTCCCCTCGATCGACGAAGCACTTCAATTTCTACACCCCTGGCCAGAGAACGAGCATGGAAAGAAAGGTTGCTCGAGGCGGCGCCCACATTGATACGGACTGGGTATACGATGACAGTGTGGATCTGATTCAGAAGACGGTGGAGGATTTCCGAGAACAGAGACTCAGCATGGTGCAAAGTCTCAGACAGTACGTTCTCTGTTACGAAACGGTACTTGAATGGGTAACAAGAATGAACGAGCGAGGGTCAAACGCTCCCAACGGTCGACTTCGAAGTGGAAGCCTTCGCCACTAAGACCAGAATGCATCATGAATAAATAACGGTTTTATGGAGCACAAACAATTGTATAGGCATATGGAATAATGCAACAACGGAATACGGGTGGATGGGTTACAGGCGTTTATTGGTTCAGCTGCGTATGATTCTGATCAGGATGCTAGCACAGCGAGCATGCGATGCTTATGAAAGGGAACATTATATAAAAAATGACGGTACGGAGGGCCACCTTTGGTTGACACTTACTATGAGAGTGGTGGGACAAGGTTGTTGGTTTCTGTATAGTAGAATAGAAGGGATGAGGGGGGAGGGAAACGGTGCAACCTTGCAGGAAACATGGGACTTGCATAGTAGGATCGATAAAAGGCTACATTGCGTGCGCGTTTCTTGCATCGTGACTGACTGGGTTTGTTGTATTATGATGTGCACGTGTATACGGATTTCGAAGTGAAGATGTGGGTTTGGTTGAAAGAGCGTTGTAGAACGGTCGATTTGGTCATTGAACAACGGATAAACGTTACAGTTGACCTCTACATAACAGGCCTTTGGCGACCAATTTTCCTAACAGCCTGGTTGTAACGCTCCATATCAAAGAAACACTTAGACTGGCATGGATATCAAAGGTACGGATATCTAAGAGGCGGAATCAATTTGATCCTTTTATGTTATCTTAGACCATCATTTGGGTTACTTTATTTTTATACCTCAAGTCTCAGAGTAGGATCCTTTAACGTACCTATGCTGTACCCCTCCGGGAAGCTTCAGATATTCCTATTGGTCTCTGGACCACTACTTTAGCATCATCGGAGACACCCAATTACAGGCAGTGTTGTGTATCACAGGAGAGCTTTCAATGCACAACCTTCCATGGATGGGGATGGTCATGAGAGGGGGGAAACACGTGTGATGACGTCGTCAAAGATGCATGAATTCGAATCTGGGGGCTCCCGGTCCAGTAAACCAAAGATAGAAACGACATGGCTGGGGTATGAGACGGGCGTGACCCGTGGAGAAAAGGGCCTCGTTTCACTGCGTCTTGTACATGTACAGTAGGTACTGTACTGTAGAACTTGACTTACACCATGGAAGTCATGGAAGAAACGGATGAGGCTAGATTGGGTTGGAGTGATTGATAATCCGTGGAGACATAGTTCTGGTGGGTTCTCTTGAATGGATAGAGCTCATCTTAACTAAAATGTTGAAAATCCGCTGTAAGCACTCAACCCAGCAGAGCAGCCCAGTATATCGTGCTCGGACTGGACGGGAGCCTTCCGCTGTAGCCAAGTCTCTGAAAGTCCCCCAGAATGGATCCCCCTTAGTGGAGAGTGCCCTGGAAGGATTCTGACACATGCCCTGTCGTGTCCACGGAGCCGGGGCGTCAAAGTTTCACAGGCCCAAGACAATGTGTTCCAAGGAAAAAGGGATGCAATAAGGTAAGGCCCTGTAACAAAAATCGTCCATGCTTTCAACAACAACTGGAACCTTCCTTTGATAAACCCCACTTTACGTGCTTTCTGGTGCAGGACCCTTTAAGGCAGTCGCGGTGGGTTGTGTTATGTCGGTCGGTGCCTTCCTTTTTTATCGTCAACATCGTTTTGTATTGTATTATTAGTGTCGCAGTTGCGATCGCAAGCAGTACAGAGTGCGGAAAGAGCGGCACTTCGATAGTACGCCACTTACCTGACCTTCCTTGCGGACTGCAAGTGCAAGTGCGCGCGACAAGCAGGTGCGATAAGGATTCGCGCTCCATTGGATCTTTCCATCTATCCCCGCCTCCATCTGGTATCTTCTCGCCGGTTTCCCTCCTCCAACCTCACACTTCTTTTTTCTCCTTGTTCATCAAGACCGCTCACTTTTGTAAGCTTTAATAATACCAGGCTTGTACAATACTTTATCTTTTCCACTTCCCCTCATTTTTGGTGATCGTCACCATTTTTGTACGATTCGTTTGCGACACACTGCGCATTCCTTCATTCCAACCTCGCACCTACTGCCTGGTGGGCTCGTTTAGCGGACGTGAGACTCCCTGATTCAGAACCACTGCCCACAGATCCCACTGCGCCACCAGAGTTGCCCTGGCCGAAACGGCGTCTGGTTCTTGACTTTACGCTTCCAGCGCCCAGCCCGGCCTCTTCCGTTTGGGCGTCGACCACGAAACGATATCCCCCATATTGGGATCGCATTTTCTCCCACCATTGCGTGATCTTCGATCAATTTTACTACATAATTATCATTGCCGTGGTCATGCCACAGCTGCCAACAGCCCCCGATACGATGCGCCGCCTCTCCTACGACTTGGCAGAGCCGTCGCGCAAAATCGAAGAATCCAACGGTCCGCTCTCTGATCAAGAAATGGAGAACGGTCTTGATTTGTCTATGCCTCCACCTGAGGTTGACGACGAGGATGACTCGAGAATATATACACCACCTCCCCACATCGCCGCTCGATTCTATCGCCCATCGCAGGCTCGCCGCAGAGATTCGGCTGCATCTTCGCGTCGCAACTCAGTTTCATCCGCACACTCACGATGCTCTTCTATCCAACCATCGAGTCACCGTGGAGGCGAACAGAGCAAGCATGTTGCTCAACACCTCCGTCGCGCCTCTATTATTGAGGATCGCAAGGCTCGACTTGCTGATAGAGCAGCACATGCCGAAAAGGTTCGTCTTCGAGCAGCCCTCGCCAAAGCGACTCATCGCGACCCTTCGCTTTCTGAAGAGCGGGCTATTGCGGCACAGCAAGCCAGGGAACGTAACTTGGCAGAAATTGTCGCCAACTGCGCAGACGAAGTCAAGAAGGCAAAACAAGTTGCCGAATTCATGAGAGAGAAGCGAGAACAAGACATGGCTAGGATCAAGGCTCAGATTGACGAGAGAATGGCCGAAGCGGAAAGGCGGAGGGAGGAGTTACGAACAAAGAACACGTCCAAGCGAAGCCGTGGGCATAGTGTCATGTCTAGGAAGACCACCGACTCATTGCCTGACCTTGAGCAAGAGAGACGCAAGCCAACCACCGAAGAAGCAGCAACCAGCATTCAATGGTGGTGGCGCGGCTACCTCCGCAAGAGAGCTATTGCTGAATTCAACGACCTTGGTCTGACTGTTGATGGGATCAGGGATACAGATTTTGATACTGTCGTGGAAGTCCTGGCCCAAGAAAGGGTTCTTGTTATCGCAGCACGATTACTTCGGCTGTGTGGTCTTGAAGAGGGTGAGACGGGCTCAGTTGGCGAGATGGCCGCTGTTCGCACGTTTCTGAGCGCTTTCCTAATTCTTGGTCATCCCAACCAGGTCCTCAGCAACAAGAACGATAATGGCGATGAGGAGGTCGTCGATGCACTTGCTTCTCATCGTCTACCTTCGACAGATCTGGCTAATCCCCAATTACAAGACTTGGTCGGCAAGGCACGAGATGTGCTTATCTCTTTCGAGAATATTCTCTCTCGTCTGACATCTGCTAACAAGTACACAATGCCACCGGCGCTCAAGAAGACTCTACCAGAGGCGTACGCCACTTTTTACAACGCATTCATCGCTTGGAAGTCTCGAGACTCCAATGCCTTGATTGAGGTCATGCTCATGCAGTTCGTTGAGCTTGACGCGATCTATCAGACAGTTAAGGATACGACCGACGATGCTGCCACGGCCCTTTATAAAAAGAGCATTCAGGATAATCAGCTGATGCTCATTGTGCGTATCAAAAAGCTGGCAGGCCCAGAAAAGGGTAAAAAGATGATATTTGACGCGGTAGCCGAGGCTAGAAAGTCTCGTACTGCCAAGAAGAAGACAGGCGATACAAAACCCCGAGTAGCTGAGAATGCGCCTCGAGAAGCATCCGAGACAGCCAATAGCCTGGTCTCGTCGGAACCACAAACACTCACGCCACCTGCGACACCTGCCAGCAAAGCCAAGGAGAAAGCCCCTGCCCCTAAGACTGGACTTAATGGATTACTGCCTAACAACAGGATCGTGGTTCACGAGTTGGCTATCAATAAGGAGTATCAACTCTCTTCGGATGAGTATAAGGAACAACAGTCAAATCAACAACAGCCCATGTATACACAGATGCGTGCCACAATGGAGGGCGACGACAGTGCCATCAACTTTCAGTTCTTCGCTCTTGTGGCTAGTAATATCAAAAACAAGCTGCAGCGTCTACTCAAGCCTGGCAACTCGTTGTACAACCTCATTGGCGAAATTCTGGACCCTGAGATGGCGGAGAGGCAGTTTGCGTTGGGTAATTTCTCTTACGAGAAGTTCTTCACTGCCATGGCATCTCTCTTGCCAAAATTGTGTGCTCCTTTCCGAGACGAAGAGGTCAAAGATTTGATCCAGAAAAAGCTTGCAGACGGCAATATCATCGACCGGGTTGAGGCTCTAAACGGCTTCATTGACCTAATGCTATGCGACTACATCAACTACCTAATGCGGATTGCTGCACCTCAGCTCATTGAGTCTGCGGCTCCGTACGAGGCCAAGAAATTCGCCGAGGATGTGGAAAAGAATCAGCTTGGTCTATCGGCTGCCGAGGCGACTTGGAAGGCTTCGCGATCAAAGGTTCTGGCAGAAGTTCACAAAAAGGACCCCGAGAGAATCAACCATCCTCGGTCACGACCGACAGCTGGACGATTCTACGCGCAAATGCTTGTCGATATCTTCACCAAGATTTCGCCAACTCCCATTGAAGAAGTGCCAGAGATGCTTCGATTGGATTACAGCCGCATTGGTCAGATTTCCACCACTATCCAGCGTATCATCACAGCGGGTGCAATTCTGCTACAGTGCAAAAACCTGCTGAAGCGTGACGTCCGGTCTTCTTGGAAAATGGAGGCGTCCCGCATCATGGCCGTACTAGAGGCTGGTCATCCTCTCCAAACTACTTTGGACGGCACTATGGCCGCTCTCGAGTCTGGTAGGTCGATGCCAACAGCGACCAAAGGTCACCTGCGTGCCCTTGTCACAAAGGTTCTGACTGCCAGCCAAGATATGGCACAAAATGGAAACGAACCAAGAGAACCCGTTCTCCGACTCTTGCTCACTCGCCTTCGTGGCAACATCCTTGCCCGTTTGGCTGCTGGATCGGCAAGCGACAAGGTCAAGGCTGCTAATAATGCAGGCGAGAAGCTGGCCAGTCTTGGTCTTTCTGAATTTGTCGATCGAGTGAGAGAAATCTCGAATTTGTTAGAGAAGATTGGAACTGTCGACAGGGCAGCCCATGGACCTTGGTGGGACGCAGTAGCAACGAAGGTTGAGCAAGACGAAATGTCAGCTTAGACAGCGCATAATGAGTTGAGGTGTTTTGATAAGCATGAGATGAGGGCAAGCAACACGGATGCATGGTATATGGAGGTTAGCGTTTGGCTTTTCATCTTGGCAAGGGCGGGTTCTGCTCTTATTGGGAAGCGTTACTTGATTTTGGCTTTCGAGGCGTACTGGTATGGACAGCTAATATGGCTCACTCGGTGGGATATGGTTCAACTTTACCTTTCAAGAGGTCATGGTAGCGCTGATGAATTACTTGTTTCACGGGTCTCGGTACATTGCTTTTTGGCTGGAATAGCGGATAGAATGATCTTTTCAACCGGAGCGGTAGATACACGTCAAGCGCGTTTATTTTGATGAGAATTGAATTCCCAGCTCATACTGGGTATGTAATCTATACTTGAAGCTAATACGAAGTGAAAATGTGATGTCGCTGGGAGCATAAAAGACGAAATAATTAGGTCGCGTTATGTTAGCTTAGGTAGGTTGGCATTCAGACCACGTGCTTTATCCCAACTCTCTGAACTTTAGAGGACGACTTTCCTATCATCTGGGTGGTAGACAAGATTCTGACTTTCATACACAGTCTACCTCTACGAAATACAATTTGATAATGGAAACTATCTGATGGTTGTCTGATGAGACTTCGACAAGTATCACAGGTACTATATGCATCTATGGTGTTCTGACCGAGTCCATGTTGTCCATCATAGAAATAGGTCAGCTGGTCTGACAACGAAAAGATAACTGCTATTGGGTCTTGAATGCAGATCTACCCTATCACCAAGTCATGATGTACAGTGCAAAGTACTGTCATGACACAACACACACGGCCTATCTATCATTTCGCTTGTCGCCGGCAATGCGGCTCTGAGCCTCACGTTGGCCCGAAAATTTCGACATAGCATCCCATCTTCAGTCGACAGACGGGGGCAGCTACAAAAGTGCCATCAATGGGGGTCTAAAAGAGGATAAAATTACCATCCCGATCCCATAAGAGTTCCTCTTCAAACGACCTGCCCAATTGCGACTGCGCATCGCATCGCATCGCAGACGACCGCGGGGCTGAAAATGTCGTCGTCCAAGGGCCTTTTGCGACATCTGGCTCAGCAGCAACGTCTGTGGAGCTGCTGTAGCCCACTATCGGTGATTACACGGCAGACGACAGCCTCGGCTGCTTCTGTCTCTGCTCCTCTAGGAATCCTCAACGGTTATGGTATTGGAATTGGATTCGCGCGAGGTCTGACTTCACTTATAAACAGTGGTAAGACCAAGCCATCCAACGCTCGCCGAGATAATGGACGGCCTGTTATGCCGATCGGTATACGGAGGTACGTTAGTCCCATGGATGGATGGGATGTTATGCACCTTCCTGCTGCAGATTGACTGCCCCTCCCATCAAAACCGCTGGGACGGGTGATGGATGATGGATGGGGCCCACACCCCACCTACCGCGGGGTCCTTTGCCTTCAGCCATCCCACGGTCACGCATCATCACGCTGTTGTCTAATCTGTCCTACCTTTGCCTCTTTTTAATCCCAATTCTTGCTCCTTTCATTCCCATATCATCCATCACTATCCATCATCCTTATACCCTTTGTTCCATTGAACATCCTATCATCACAGAAGCTGGACTCTTGTGTCTCTTGCTAAGCTAAAGCTCAGAGCTATAGCTTGCTAACCTATCCACTTTCAGTCTTGTCCCCAAGATCTCTGATCGAGCTTGTTCCGCCCACGCCAGACTCGCCCGCAACGAAACCATGACTGACCGCGATGTTCTCCCCGACAATGTCAAGCCTAAGCACTACCAGCTGTCCTTGAAGGGCCTCGAGTTCACCAACTGGACCTACAAGGGAACCGTCACGTACGTCTTACATCTACCCCTCACCCGCCAAGCTAGCTCTAACAGCTTCCCAGCATCGACTCGGAAATCACCAAGCCTACCAGAGAAATCATCGTAAACACTCTCGAACTTAAGCTCTCTCACGCCAAGGTCTCCATCGACTCAAAGTCGGTGGAATCGACAAAGTTTGACTATGACGCCAAGGCCCAACGTTCTACCATCACCTTCGACGAGGAGCTCCCCGTCGCTTCCAAGGCTGCTATCACCATCGAGTTCGAGGGTATCATCAACAATGAGATGGCTGGTTTCTACCGCAGCAAGTACAAGCCTGCAGAGACTCCTTCCGCTTCGGTTCCCAGTGATGGCGAATGGCACTACATGTTCAGCACTCAGTTCGAGGCTTGCGACGCTCGCCGAGCTTTCCCCTGCTTCGACGAGCCCAACCTCAAGGCTACCTTCGACTTCGAGATCGAGATTCCTTCTGACCAGGTTGCTTTGAGCAACATGCCTGTTAAGGAGACTCGACCTTCCAAGGACGGCTGGAACATTGTGTCATTCGAGACCTCTCCTGTCATGAGCACCTACCTTCTTGCTTGGGCTGTCGGTGACTTCGAGTACATCGAGGCTTTCACCGACCGCAAGTACAACGGCAAACAGATCCCCGTCCGTGTCTACACTACCCGTGGTCTGAAGGAGCAGGGTCAGTGGGCTCTTCAGCATGCCCCCAAGATTATTGACTTCTTCTCTGAGATCTTCGACATTGACTACCCTCTGCCCAAGTCTGACTTGATCGCTGTCCACGAGTTCACTCATGGAGCCATGGAGAACTGGGGTCTTGTTACCTACCGCACTACCCAGGTTCTTTACGATGAGAAGACCTCTGACCCCCGATTCAAGAACGCTGTTGCCTATGTTGTCGCCCACGAGCTGGCTCACCAGTGGTTCGGTAACCTCGTCACCATGGATTGGTGGGATGAGCTCTGGCTTAACGAGGGTTTCGCTACTTGGGTCGGTTGGCACGCTGTTGATCACCTGCACCCTGACTGGCAGGTTTGGGCTCAGTTTGTTAACGAGGGTATGGAAGCTGCCTTCCGTCTTGACGGTATCCGCGCTAGTCACCCTATCCATGTTCCCGTTCGTGATGCTCTTGATGTCAACCAGATTTTCGACTCTATTAGCTACCTCAAGGGTTGCTCCGCCATTCGCATGCTTGCCAACCACCTTGGTGTCGAGACTTTCCTCAAGGGTGTTTCCAACTACCTGAAGGCTCATGCCTATGGAAACGCCAAGACCACTGCCCTGTGGAATGCTCTTGGTGAGGCCTCAGGCAAGAACGTGACCGAGCTCATGCACCCTTGGATCTCTAAGATTGGTCACCCTGTCCTTACTGTTGCCGAGGAGCCTGGTCAGATCTCTGTTAAGCAGTCACGATTCCTGTCCACTGGCGATGTCAAGCCCGAGGACGACACCACCACTTGGTGGGTTCCTCTTGGTCTTGAGGGTAAGAAGGACCAAGCCGGCATTGCCTCTTTGTCTCTCACCACCAAGGAGGATACTATCCGTGATGTCGATGAGGACTTCTACAAGCTCAACAGCGGCGCTACCGGTTTCTACCGTGTCAACTACCCCCCTGAGCGTCTTGCTAAGCTGAGCACTCAGCTTGACAAGCTTAGCACTGAGGACAAGATTTCCATCATTGGTTCTACTGCTGACCTTGCCTTTGCTGGTAACGGTACCACCCCTGCTCTCCTGACCTTCCTCGAGGGATTCGGCAAGGAGACTCACACTCTGGTCTGGCGCCAGGTTCTTGACTCCATTGGTGGTGTCAAGTCTGTCTTCGGAGAAGACGAGTCCATCAAGAAGGCTCTCGACAACTTCACTCTGAAGCTCATTGACCAGAAGGTTAAGGAGGTTGGTTGGGACTTCCCCGAGGGTGAGGACTACCTCACCGGCATTCTCCGAAAGGAGATCATTGGCGTTGCCGTTGCCAGCGGCCACCCTGCGTAAGTCCTGTCCATCTCCGTACCTGTGATTTTACTAACAGATATAGTGTTACTGAGGAGGCCCTGAAGCGCTTCAACGCCTGGGTTGAGAACCCTGAGGCTAACCCCATTCCCGCCCCCCTCCGTGTTGCTGTCTGGCGCGCTGCCATCATCAAGGAGCCCGCTCGCACTGTTGAGATTCTCAAGAAGGAGTGGGCCAACACCAAGTCTATCGACGGCAAGCTCCTCTCCCTCAGCGTCCTTGGTACCGTCAAGGATACCGAACTCCTCACTAAGGAGGTCATTCCTTTCAACTTCAACCAATCTCCTCCTTCCAACGCTGTCCCTGCTGGAGACATGCACGTTTTGGGTGGCTCTGTTGCTAACAACGTCGTCGGCCGCCCTGTTCAGTGGCAGTTCATGAAGGACAACTGGGATGCCGTTATTACCAAGCTCGGTAACCCTGTTGTTGTTGACCGATACATGAACCTCAGTCTCAGCCGCTTCACTGACGTGGCTGCTGTCGAGGACATCGAGAAGTTCATGGCAGACAAGGACACAAGCAGCTTCAACCGTACTCTTGGCACCGTCAAGGACAAGATTCGCGGACGTGCTGCTTACCGCGAGCGTGACTCTGAGAAGCTCAAGGAGTGGCTCAACGCTCACGGATATGCTTGACTATGTAAATTATAGATGTTGTAAAATGAGCGGTTGTTATAGCACAAGAATATTTGATTGAATAAAAGTTAAATTGAATAAGATAAAGCTGCCCCTGCGATTTCTTCTAGAATAAGATCTAGCCAAGTTCTCCTAAACTTTGATATGGCTACTCTAAGCTTTAGTAAAGATAGCCCAAACGGTGGCATGTCCCAAGAGACAAAAGTGCAAGATACCGTTAGACGTTCCAATCTGCAAGAATGATCAATTGAAACCTGCATAACCCTAATTGACTTTGGTCCCCTTGGTTGTCACGAAATGACCAACTTCACATTGAAAGATGCGTCTTCTGTTTGATAGAGTATATAAGACAAAATGTCGCTGCATTTCTCCAATAATCGCACGAGCGAATCTTCATTTTCGTTTGACCGGTCTGGTGGTCTAGTGGTATGATTCTCGCTTAGGGAAAACCCTATAGCATTGCTTGCGAGAGGTCCCGGGTTCAATCCCCGGCCAGACCCTTCCTTTTGCTGTTGGAGACTCCATTTTAGTCTGAACAGTATCTTATTTTTGCTGTCAAACGATATATACTGACTGACTGACTCGTGGGCAGGTGTATGGGAAAGTTAGCCATGCATTTAACCCTTGATTAATTGGGTTTCGTTAGTAAACTGCTGTTATCCGCAGTTTACCTCTAATATATATGTATGGTTTCTATACTAACAAGCCTGAAACAAAGACTAAATATATACAAGCCACCAAACCCTCTATCCACTGGGCTGACTACGCACCTAGCTAGGTAGGTTTATTCTTAGATCAAGTGCTAGTTATCACTAAAGCAAGATGGAAGGGAACATATTAATTGGTATCCATTGATATTTAACTGCATAAACGTTTCATTTACTATTCATACAACTAAAACATCCACATTGTTAGCAATCCATTCATACGAGTCCTTTCTAAAGTCATCGTTGATGATACTATTCTTATTCGCCGTCTCAAACCACATGAGCTTCTTACTCTCCTTCCACTCGGGCCACTTGGCATACTTGGTAACGCCCTTGTTAGGATCGAGGTTGTATAAGAAGTTGAAGTAGTATGTCCGAATACTTCGCATGGCGTTGTTCGGCAGAAGACCGTAGAACACTTGAAGGAGATCAGAACCGTGGAATGTTCCTAGGATAGGGGTTCCGTAGTTGTAGCTTGCGAGGTAGGACCATGCTGGGACGTCTGGGTTCTGGTCGGCGGCGATTTGCAGGAAGACACGGCGAGTGAGGGAAAAGACGAGATCGCCGAAGACGGCGGCGCGGCGCTTGAAGCCGGGGAAGACTTCATTGAGGAGGGCTGTGCGATATGGACTACCTGTGCTGAGAGTGGTGGGATATGTGTTCACCAGAGCGGTCAACTGCTGCTTTGAAGCCTTGTTGAAGAATAGCTTTTGTAAGTAGTCGACGAACTTGGCTGTGGTGGTCAAGTTGGGCTGGAACAGTGCAAAGAGAGTTCCTTCGTCTTCCTGGTTTCCGTTGATCATGGGGACTGCGTAGTAACGCCCCGATGCAATGAGCACGTCTGGGCTATCGGGAAGAACCTTTCCATCCGGTCGAGGGAGGTAAGACAGAGCCAGGGAGTTGTATGACAAAAGTCCTGGGACAGAGTTGGCAGCGTTGAGAAACTTGTCATATGGCAGCTCGCGGAGACATTCGAGGCTATCAGAAGCATCAGAGCAGCCACCCTCCTTGACGACGGCATCGTAGATAGCTTGACCCTTAGCACTGTCGATAGGCTCAGCGGGAGCAACACTGCCCGAGTTCATGATTGCGCCTCGGAAAAGAGGCTTGCCCTTGTAATCGGCATCGCCACCGTAAAGACACATCTGATCCAGTACGGAGATAGCACCTGCAGACTCTCCCCAGATAGTAACCTTTTCAGGATCACCACCAAAGGAGGCAATGTTATCCGCGACCCATTCAAGTCCCATTCGCTGGTCGAGCAGACCGAGGTTGGAACTTCCATCCTTCTTGATCTCAGCGCCAGGCATGAACCCGAAGCCAGCAACTCGGTAGTTGACAGCAACGTAAATGAAAGGCTGATCCTGGCCCATGGCAGTGTCCAAGAGGCTAGTGCCGTCATACATAGCACTCGAACCCAACTCGAAACCACCACCAAAGATCCAGAACAGCACAGGAAGCTTGTCACCAGCTTTAGTACCAGCGGGTCGCTGGACAGTCATGGTGAGACAGTCCTCTTGGCCCGTGATGGGCGTAAGGAAGGGAAGAGCCAGGAAGTCAGAGAGGAACTCCGTGATGACATCCTGACCTCCACTCGAGATGAACATTTGAGGACATGCCGGGCCAGTAAGGCCTGAAGCATCAAACTTTCCCAGGGGCTTGGACAGTTTCTTGGGAGGTTTTAGACGTAGAGAACCAACTGGTGGATCCGCGAAAGGAATGGCTCTGAAAGAATCAACTTTTCCAGAGCTAGAACCTATGATTGTGCCAGAGGGAACAGCGACGGTGACTTTGGCTGCTCGCTCTTCAATGGCTGGTGAAGCAGGTGAGACAGGCACAGCGTCAGGGATCGAGGCTGGAGCGGGAAAGGCTGCTGGGCTGGCAGAGACAGCAGTCAAGAGACCAAGGCTGAGGCCAGAGATAAAACCAGAGAACCTCATGGTGAAGCTAGAGTCGAGTGAACTCAAGCTCAAGAGGTGTTGAGAAAGAAGACAGTAACAGAGATTGAACTAGGTCACCGGATGACGGACACCGAAGTATGAACACTTTTCTCGAGATGGTTCCCAATGTCTCAGTCAAGACCGCAGATCATTCTCAAGGTGGGCGAAGAGCTCATTTTGAACTTTTCTTGTTCCCACGAGCCGTCTTCTCTGCTCCATACAAATTACCGCTTTGACAAGACAAGTAAGTCAGTGCTTTGGCATCAACATTGATCGCTATCAATCCTGGGCGACGTCGACTTCAGTCTCATGCTTGGCCTTCGGAAGAGGAAGCCATCGCCGTTGAATGTCTAGTCTATCCCCTCATGGTGTCAAAAGAATTGGCCGCCAAGAGCCCAAGAGACGAAATAATTTAGTCATTTTATGCCAACTTAGACGAACATTTAGATAGCTTTATTTTGGTAGAGAGAATAACATTTCTGTTACCCA
The DNA here is from genome assembly GCA_004367485.1 of Fusarium citri. Lineage (NCBI taxonomy): Eukaryota > Fungi > Ascomycota > Sordariomycetes > Hypocreales > Nectriaceae > Fusarium > Fusarium citri. The sequence goes on along the minus strand of QHHH01000022.1, from coordinate 59,209 downwards.
CCTGTCTATACCCAAAGAGTCGTGATAAACCGAGAGGGCTCTTTTGTCTTTTGTCCTCCCCGCTTCCCCACGGGGAAGAATAAGAGGCCGACCGAGGTAGACGATAGTTATCCTGCTTTTTGCTAGAGTTTAACAGGTAGAATAGCACGTGGTGGAGGATAGGATGGTGTGTTGGAAGGAAAAGATCGACGATCAGCTGAAGGGTGTTGATGGTTTGTTAGGTTCTGGTTGGTGGAGACGACAATTAAAAAGGTTTCATCGGAGGAAGAATAATAGTTCGTATGCAGTTTATAGAAGATGGTGGGTACGGTAACAAGTTTTCTATTCTATGTACGGTACATACTGTATTTGCCGGTAGTACGGATACTGTACTACAGTACTATATCTCTTCAAGACCCTTGACCCTGTCTGGTATGTATGCCCTTCCTTCGTTCACAGGACCACATCGTCGGCCCCGCAAGACACGGGACGACAGATCCAATACCACGTCTTGTTTCTTGCTATATAATGCGGGGTTATAAGATTCAAATGTCGGTCTACAGGTACAATATCTACTCTCGTATTACCAAGGGAAGTTGTCTTAATTGTGATGAGTCCAGATAGATAATCAAGTCTCGTACAGATTCAACAACGTCATCCCACATCTTACCCCAGCTTTCAAAGCGGTAGAAACATCACAACCCCTGCAATAGAAACGCCCGGTGACAACGGGCAGTTTTCCTGTTCTGGACAGCAAGCAAAAAAAGGCAACTCACTTCAGCCTTGTTACAAGTTTTGGGTATCGAGTATGTCACTTATTAAAAGTAGTTATGTGCTATGTTGTTTGTTGTATTTCTAACAAGAAAAAAGACGCAAATAAAAATCACGGACTCTTTTAAAGTGAGATCGTCAGGACCAAGAGCAACTAAAGCTCCCGTACCTGAACGTATCACCCCTCTAGTCTCAACATGCAGACGATCGCACAGCCAACAAGGAGACGCAACCCTCACTTCTCAAAGCTACTGCAATAATCCCGAGACCGTATTCTCGCCATTCAAGTATAGTTGAACAACTCTCCGTTTGCTGGAATAGGAAATTGTTACGACTGTATTCCCCAAAGTGACTTAACCATGTATGCAGGTGTAAGCACATCAGCTCAAGCTCTGAACTCTACTATCTCCGCTTTCTGCAAGCAATGTAGAGTGAGAAAAGATGGTGTACTCATGACGTATCCCGAGGTTCGGACGATATCCGTTTGACTTTTAGAGAATGATAGACATGTGTTTCTTGGGACTTTGATAACTCACGAGATAGACTTTGGGTATGGTAGTGGCCAAGTCCTGATAGTCAATAAACAACCCCTCATATCACTCTAAGAAGCGGAAATGTCACATAGTAGAGTCGATGGAATCCAAGCAGTATGTTCGTTAATTCATAGTCAGGTTCTCGACACTGCCTTTCTGGACTGAAAAATGTAACAAGAAAGTGATACTCATACATGTCCGCTGTCGAATCCGCTGTCGAATCCGCTGAAAAAGTCCCATCATTAGAAGTGAACCCGACCGCTGTTGATCATAACCTAGTAACCTTTCGCGCCGTTCCTGTTGCCATGTATGCCACTGAGGCAGATGGAGTCTTAATGCAATTCCCAAGACCGACCAGCCAAATTCTAATTATGCGTGTCCTGTTGCGCCCAAACACCAAACGTGGGTATATAGTACCGTCATCTCATGCATTGCTTGTGATAATTTCTCACATCACCACACCCACCCGGGTGCCTTCTTTCAGACATCGTTTCTTTGAAGCAACTGCCGGTTCTTCCTGACCTTCTTTTTCAAAACTGCTGCTGGCGACTTCAGAGAAGACTTCTCGCTTGCGCTTTTCGCCACTGGGCTTCTCGGGGTCTTTCTCCCAAGTCTCTATCTCATTCGGGTTGAAAGCGCCGACAACCTCTTGGCCCAAAGCTTTGCCAAGTCGCTCCCGTAGACCTAGAATCGGCCAGATTGGAACCCTGGTGAATTCGATCTTGAGGCCAGAAACAGCGGCATCATCGTCGTTCATAGGAGCTTTGAAAGGGTCGTGGAACTTCTCCAAAAACTCCTTTGTTATGTAGCCAGTGTAAACAATGAACTCCGACGTCTCCGTATCATGTGTGAGAATCCTCAACTTGAGGTCGTGGAAGTTAGGGCATGGCGGGATGCCTTGCCCAGGGGACATGCGCGAATCGCGTCTGCCAGTGAGAGGTGGGGAAGGGTAAAAGTGCTTTTGCGCCATTCCCAAAAAGACACCCACAAAATGCGCGTCGTGATCCGAATTAGAAGGAAGAAGCATACGTGCTCGGAGCTGTTGGAGCCGAAACACAGGCTCATTCCATGATCTTCCTGGACCAGGTGCGACACGGAAAAGGTTATTTCTAATTGAAGCCAACTGAGTCTTGCCAATGTAGCAGATCATAGGCAAATGAGCGGGGGTATGGGTGGGTGATGACTGTGATGCAATGTTGAAAGACTCAGCAGGTCGCGTTGATACCGATCTGAAAGATGAGTATGAAGACTTCAACTCTTCGGCAGGGAAATTCCACATGATATGTGCGCGCACAGCATCACGATAAACGCGACCACCAAAGTATATATGAAGTTCGGGTAGATAGTTCGGCTTGCTGAAGACGTTGGGCCATAGAGTCATCAAAACCGTTTTGACAGCATTGGAAGAGTGGATAGGATGCATCGAGTCAGGCAAGAGTATCTGCGTGAGCGAGTTGCTGAGAGTGATGATGGTGTCCGAAGGGCTAAGATGACCTCGCGATGGTGGCGTGCCTGGGGCCGCGATAGGCTGAGGGGTATCGCATGGTGGTTGTTCTTCCCATCGCGCGCCAAGAAGTTGAGCATGTAAATCTGTCCAGCAGATAGGTCGCACGAAAAGCGTTGTGCCTGCGTGTTGCTGGAAAATATCGTAGAGCGAGTTCTTGGCCGGTCGGTAGATGCGCTGTAGACGCCTTTTGCGCGGGGTGACGACGGGGGCCTGCGATGTGCAAGGCGTTATGTCGGGCGAGGCAAGGTTCCCGTTGCGCGACGGAGTGGTCGTCAAGGTAGAAGGTTGTGATGTCGCCATGTCCACCAAACCGCGCAGCTGTCCGATGAAGCTGCCGTTTCCAAAAAGTGAACTGTCGCGCGAAAAGAGTATGGATCAGCTGGATGTCCTTTGTCTGGGTTGTGTTGATGTAAGAGGAAGGATAAATAGAAGCTTACCCAAATGCAAGCATTCAATACTTGGTTGAATGGAAATGAATTCGCCCCCTTTGATGACTCTTACAGTATTGTTTGAGTTAATTTGGGTTTGGCTGCCTGTACCCGGATGTTTCTTTCCTGAAACTAGGTGCCTCTAATAGTAGGTAGACTTGTCCTGGGCTTGTTGTGACGCGACTGCCCTGATTGTAATGATTCCCTGTCGCAGGCTGTCTCCTGTTTATCTCCAGTGAAAGAGATGCGACAAGACAAGACAAGCTCTCGCTAGCGGTTGGCACGAGCGTCGCCCTTGTCAAAGATTGACGAAAAAAGTAAAAAAAGGGGTTTAGAGGCAATCGGCTTTGGAGCAGTGACCAATAAGAAGCCAGCTGGAGGAAGAGAAAGGCAACTGATGAAAAAAGCTGCAGAGAGTGATTGCCTTTTTTGAAGCGAGCAAGCGTAAGAAAAAGCAAACGTGAGTGTCAAGAAACCTGAGAGAGGGGAATGGAAAGAAAAAGAGAAAGAGAATTATCGGTGACACTGCGTATGACACACACTTAAAGTTAGGGCGGGCCGTTCTGCCTTTTTCTGTTGAGCAAAGCAAGGCTTCTTCCTCTGCGGGATAGTGGGTACTGAAATGTAGGTGTAGCGTATCTGTGCACGAGGGAGGAGGGAAAAAGCGCGTTGCCACCGTGATTCGTCGCGGACCCATTTGGCGCGAAGGAGTAGCGAGTTCACGTGAGATCGATCGGCTCAGTTAGGCAGCCGTCATCCACCTTGGCAGACGTGGCGGTATCTGCAGCGACCGCAGCTGCGCCACAAGCGGTGTGGCCTGACAAGTCGATACTCCAAAATAAGGCATCAACTTTGCTCAGCCTGGCCTTTGCTTGCCCCACTTGTATGGACAGCTTCGTGAGCAGCAAGCAGCTTGGTGCAGCCCCGCCGGTGACGAAGCGCAACTCACCATCAGCTCCTAACTTGCGCCGATTTGTCTATATTCCCCCAAACAGCTTTGATATACTCAGATTGGTCTATCAATTGCTTTTCAAAATGCCGGTATGTCTTTACTCTATAATTCTCATACAAACAATCGCATGAATACACTCCTTACTCCTATTGCATCACCACCGCCTCCAATCTCACGATATCAACCCATAGCAACCCAGCTAACCATGCTTCCTTCCAGGCATATAACTCCGTTTTTAACTCGGACCCCAATGTCCCCCGTATAATCGGCAACTTCCCTCTTCTTCCTCTCCGAACAAAGACCCGCGGACCTGCCTACACCCTGCCCATTCCCTCGCCGCCTCTGCCGGCTAGCGAGTCACCCGATCCCGACAGCGATAGCTACGATATCCTCGACGAGGTTCTCGCTCTCTTCCGCGCCAACACATTCTTCCGAAACTTCGAGATTCAAGGTCCTGCCGATCGTCTGCTTGTCTATGGAATCTGGTTTGTCAGCGATTGCCTGACCAAGATCCGTCCTCACGCTTCCCTACGTGATGCCCAGAAGGATGTTATGAACTTGGCGCTTGACCTTAACTTTGCCATTCCCGGTGACCCAGGATGGCCTCTTAACCAGGTGTGTGCACCAGTTCTATCAGACTAAATGGTGGAAATCAATCAGATATAATGGAATTGCTAACACTGTATATCAGATGTACGAGCCCCCTAGGGATAGACAAGAGGCGGAGCAGCTTAAGCAATACCTGTCGCAGGTTCGACAGGAGCTTGCTGCCCGATTACTCGCTAGAGTATACGATGAGGATGAGACCAAGCCCAGCAAGTGGTGGCTGAGCTTTACCAAGAGAAAGTTTATGGGCAAGTCGCTGTAAGGTGTTAGTAAGAATTGCTGCGACGTGAACATATTTAGAAGACTACAATGATAAGTGCTAAGGAGCTGGCCAACACAAAAGATATTTCTAGCATTCGCAACTATTTCGATGTTCCTCTTGTATATCATGTTTCTGATCAGGGGTATCGTGCTTGCATAACCGCTTCTGCAAGTAAACCCTTCCAGGTTGGTGACGGAAGATATGTCCTCTAGGTAAGGCTTAGGCTACTATGATAAAGTATCCTAAGTGTTAGTCTAAGCGGACATAAAGTGACGAAATTATTTCGTCTCTTATGCTCAGAGGCCAATCCTTCTGATACCCTGAGGCCTTCCTCCCTTAATGGGCGTGAGTTGGTGATCTTTTAATGGATGTGCACTGCACTTTCCACTTCTAACGTAGAGTCTCAAACTGGCCAACTGACAGTGAAGCAGTGCCTTAGTACGATAGTCAACTACTTTCACATCTCTCATAATCAGAAGTAATCAGGAGTTACATTTTCATTATCTATCCTCGCCCTGCCCTTGCAAAATGTCATCCGAAGAGCAGCAGCAGTCACAGCTGTTTCCGTATCTACCGCTGCTCGATGAAACAGGTCGCGTACGCTTGTACGAAGTCTTTCGTTTCTTCCACGAAAATCTCTTGCGGTACCCCATGAATGTTCCTGACGTGGATCGCGTCTCTGTGTGGAGAGAGTTTGTTGCCGTTGTCGTACCAAAAGATGGCTACATACCTACCACGGAAGCCTGGGAGAACCAAGCCATTCGTCAACATATCTCCGACACAAATACCCTAGGACAGCTTCTTACTGAAAGGACTTGTTTCATCTTCTCGAACTCTTCATCGCTGATCAATTTCGCCGGGCACATTAGGAGAATCCGTCCTGGGTCTGTTTATATTGAGCTATTAGTTTTTGATCGCGACGAATTTGGCGCGGCTGACCGTATGATTACTTGGGATCAGACTGGTGAACGGCATGGCCATCATGAAGGGGCACGCTCCCACCTGGCAAACTGGGCGAACGGACTACGGCTACTGGCTGCACATTGCCGCCTCAATGTCAGATTCGTTTTGATGGTGCCCTACCGAGATTACGTTATCCTTCGCGAACAAACGGAAGTGCTTCGCATGGTTAGTGTGGACTGCTTAATTGTTTTGTCATCTCGGGATAAATGGCAACGGATCCCCTACCCCGAACTCAACTTCTCTCTAGCTTCGACAGCTATAAAAGATTTATCAACAAACCACGAACATAGTATTACGGATTGGCAGTACGACGAGATGCAGCGGCATGGAACTCGACTATGTCCCGGCTTCTGGAGATTTTACAACGAAGGACCCCAACAAAGATAAAGATTATCCTCCCCATGAAGGTTATCGTCTAAAACTGAGGGCGCTGAGAGATAAAATAGCTTAAGCCAGCATGAATCAATCAAACCGTTTCTTCTCTTATGCTCTCTAAGCTCTCGGCCACGAGGTTCACGACTGACAATGTACCTGGCCAATGTTACTTCAATAAATGCGCTATGTGAATACTTCTAACCAAATTTTACTGCTTCAGGATGCTTCTAGCTTTCTTCGCTTGAACTTACCCCTCGCCTCGATCTTGCCCTCCACCGGCACCGCCCTCCAGGCCGTGAACAAGAACCCATCCGCACCGCCTCGTCCCATCATGAAAGGATGCGTCCTGCCAGGAAGGACTTGCCAGCGTCGAGCTCTGCTGCTCTGGATTGTCACGCCGAGTAGAAGCGTGGGGTTAATGGGGAACTCTTCCGAGCCCTCCCAACGCTCAAGCTCTTCAGCGGTCTTGGACTCTACCTCGGGGGGAGGCGAGGATACCCATGCGGCTCTGCGAGAGACGCTGAAGCAGTCGGCTAGTTCTGTTAGGGGCTCGATGGTGGGCGAGTAGATGGCGATGGGGGCACCGCCGGATAATAGGGGTACGGTGCTGCGAACAATGGAGATGGGGTCCATGCTACTTGCGACTGCGAGACCGGAGAAACCACCGGCACGCGTTGTGTCGACTACATGGCGAATACGAGCCCATCTTCTTCTCTTGCGGTGGTAGTTTCCTCTACGGTTCGTCTTCCAAGAAGCGATCTCTTCGGGGGAGGCCTCAGGGGGCTTGTTGTTGTAAGCATCATCTTCCTCAGGGGCCAGAAGCTGTAGCCAGGAGATGTCCATGAGGTTGGTATCAAGGGGGTGGTAAGGGGGTGAAGGGTTGGCGTTGGCAGCGTCGTAGTTGAAATATCGGAGGAGAGCGAGATTAGGTTGGGTCTGGCCGTGGATCATAGTAAGGGTGTTCTTGTTGACATAAGGGACATTAAAATCGCTTCGTTTAGGATGGCGCTTCCTCTCCTGCTTTTGATCAGGAGGGTTCGTAGTTTCCGAGGTCTGAGGTTGGCCTTGCTCCGCAGGACCTGCAGCAATGGTATCGTCGGCTGTCTCTGGTTCAGGCTTAGGGTGGAGGATGTCCATTCTCTCAGCTAGAGAGGCAACGAGCAAGCCACCCGTGTCGTCGACGACCAACCACCTTCCACCTTGCGATGCGCTAGTGTCTTCAGAGGGAACACCTCCAAAGTGCACATCCGCCCAGCATCCTACCAGCGCCATCATCTCTTGCCTCATCTCAAGGATTTTGGAGGCATCGCGATCCTCCAATAGCCACTGGGCCAACATCGGTACGTCCAGAGGTAGCACAGTAAATCGTCGAATGTACTTTTTCGTCTTAAGAAGCTTGTATTTGGCCAAAGAGTACGCCGTCTTTTGGTCAATCGCCGTATGTGAGAGGAGTAGCTTGGCGATCAGCTCCTTGCCAGCGGATGCGCCCTTGCGCTTAAGCTCCTCGATCTCCTCAGGCTTGAGCGTCTGTCGCGCCGAGTCGTCGATGATCTCACGATTCGATCGGATAAGGACCTTTCCACTCTCGTCGACGAGGGTAAGCTCCTCTCCGTCTGCGGGGACAATCACATCGTCGCCTTCGGCTGGTTCTGTCGCTTCTTTGTTGACGTCGGCCAAGTCGTCAGCGTTGAGCTCCTTGGCAGGGACAACGCGAAGTCGCGAGAATATCTCGCCTTCGAGCTTATCTTGGACTTCATAGGTAAAGTGAAATGGGCGATTGATGATTAAATTCGTTGGGAATGAGCCGTACTTGCCCAGGGAAATGGTACTGTCGCAAAAGTTAATGACTGCGCAGAGTGCAAGTAGCACAATTGGCTTACGTGTTTGGTACTACTTGTAGCACCTTATATGTCTCGTTGGGAAGCTTTATGGCTACCCATGAATTGGGCTGTACCGTCTCTTTGTTCATTTTGCGATATGTATGCGCAGGTTGGAACTGGGATTTTTGTTTGCGATTCCTAGAAAGAAAAAACTAAGGTTAAGCCACTCACCTCGGTGAGCCCCGCCACGGCCCCCACCCTCCGATCTTGACCGAGATCTCGGCTCCTCTCACCTTGCGCTAGGTAGTATCAGTTTACGATATAATGTAGACTACAGGTACCAGGCGGTCCAAAAAAGTAAACAGGATACAGAAGTCTATTGGATAACTTAGACTTACTTAGGCACTAAGCTTAGGGTAGACTATCCTAATTTTTATGATACCCTTAGCTAAGTCCCGCTTTTTCTTTGACCTACCTGATACCATGGAGCTTCTTTGGCACTTACAATCAATCCTCACATAGATGGCACTGATTCCCTTATCGTAAATACCTACCTAGGAGACCAAACCTTTTAGTTAGCACTTTAGGCGAGTTTCACAAGCTTTTAAGGCAATATATTCTTTTGCTAGAGGCAATAGACCATTCAACATTCATACAATCTCAACATCTATCTACCTCTATGTCACACGTTAGACTGTGTACATTTTCTGTCAAAGCTGCAATGTACATGTTGTCTGTTCCAATTCCAAAGGAAAACAAAGTGTAGTTTACAAGTCATATTCGCGTCTCGGGCGAAATCTGTTGTCAAAACCAGCCTCTGATACTCATGAATCAGTGTGAGTTTGTTGCATGCCAAAAATCAAGATGCAAGGAAGGATTATACAAAATCGCTTACTCGCGGGTCTCAGAGGAACCAGCCTCAGAACGTCGTCCAAAGCAGGATGCAAAAAGATCGCAGATAGCATACCAAGCATAGAGGGTCAGGCTCATAGTACCAAAAATGAAGAAGGGTACGAGGGTGTAGGTTGCAAGATAGACAAAACCTCCGGATCGCTTGACAACGTTGAACAATTCATTGCGCATGATGGATTCTGCACCTTCGTTCCACTTCCAAGGACCGACCATTCGGAACTTGGTGTTGAAGTTAGATCCCATGGCCCAGGTGTAAAAGACTTTGAAGCCCTTCTTCATGACAGTCCAGGCGCGGGGAGCAGAGCCCATGTCGAGTGCAAGCTGGTAGGCATAACTCTCATGATCGACAGCTCGCTTGGTGTCCCAGAAGCTGTAGTTGCCGCGGGCGTGAAGTTGATAGTCAAGTTCGTATGCGTCAAGAGCGTCAGGATCACGAGTGGGGGGTACTGCCGTGGGAAAGCGGTCCTGGAGCAGACGAAGGACCCAAAGCTGAGCCTGAAGTTCGGCGAGGGGAGGGATGGCACCGATTGCAGGGCGAATGAATCCAATATAGCCGATTGTCACGTCTCCTTCCTTGTAAATACCTCGTACGTTGGCCTGCGAGACAGTGGGATATTCATTTCCCAAGAAAGAGAATTCGCGGGTGTATCCGGTAGCAAAAACCAAAACATCAGGCTTGAACTGTTCGTCGGAGAGGACCGAGTCGCTTGGTAGCATCTTGTTGAACTGCATCGAGCAATCGGGACCAATCTTGGTAGGCCAGCTCACAACATCGATCTTCTTGCCCTCGGTGTCCTTGATCTTGACATTCATGTATGAAGATCGAACGCGGTTGAACCAAGAATCAGATCGCTTACCGACGTTCATGTAAGGTAGAGCTTTGTCGCTCTTGCAAAGAAGAATTGAGTCGACATACTTGCGGGAGGCACTCATTTGTCCAACCCACTGGTCAGGTCCCTCTTCGGTACCCGAGATAAGAGTGTGCATCTTCTTAATCCAAGTGTCGTAGTAGTTCCAAAGCAGCTGACTCTTCTGAAGCTTTGGGTGAACATAGGCTGTGTCGAACAAGCTTGCAACTGAAGTGTCCACGGGCTTGTTAGGGATGTCAGTAGCAACTGCGCGGCCCCTGACTTGAGGAACCGGAATGATCTTGGGTGCGCAGAAGAAGCCATCGCGATGACAAAGGGTGACGGTCTTGGCGGCCGAGGTAACAGCAAGATACGCGAGATCCATACCAGTCTCACCAGCACCCATGATGTAAACATTAGTGTTTTCGCCAAACTGGGCTCGAGTCTTGAGACTAGATGAGTGGAGGACTGTGCCAATTCGTTCGATACCTTCGATGTGTGGCATGACTGGGTTGACATTGATGCCACTGCATACAGCAACAGCGTCACACTCCCACTGAGAGGTGCCAGACTTCTGAGTCAAGTCGAGGATGTGGCCAGTGTCGCCTTCTCCACGGCTGACCTTGTTAACCTTGGTGTTGCACTCGATCTTAGGCCAGAGGTTGAAGTGAGTGACATAGTCCTTGAGATACTTGACATAAACCTGTGGGGTCACGAAGTCAGGGGCATCTTTGGGGAGACGGAAATCGGAGAAGGCAGTCAGATACTTGGACGATACAAGCTCGGCATCTTCGTATATGCGATAGGCGAAAGTGCCACCAATCTGGGCTTCGGCTTCGAAGAGGCGGACCTCGATAGGGGGAATGGGGTAATACTCATGAGCCTCAGAGAGGAACTTGAGAGTGGCCAGGCCAGCTGGGCCACCGCCGATGACAGCAACTCTCATGATGTTGTTGATAGTTGTTAGCAATGATAGAAAGGCTTCCAAGAAGGATGTGTTGATGAGTTGTCAAGAAGTGTTGATGGGTTGTCAAGAAATGTTGATGATTCCCAAAGTCGTGGTAGGGTGTGGTGTAGGTTGAGGAAGAGGGAAGAAACAAGAGAGAGGAATGGTTTCCAGAGAGAATACAACCCATGTTGGCACTGCTGTGGCAGCTGGCAGAAGAGCGAACAGGCACTGCTGGGTTCCCGTTTCATCGTGCTGTTCGATCTTACAAAAAGGCTATGGGTCCACTAGTTCTGTCACTGTCGGGAACATGTGGGAATGTGGAATGTGTTTTTCGCATTAGGCAGGTAACAATGCAATGTGCGATATCAATATCGAAAAGTGAGGCTATCGCCATCTCATGCATAGCAATACGTATGCTTACGTGATGCCAGCGCAACTTCATTGCAACCGCACAACAAGTTCCATAGCTTTAGGATATTCAGTTAGGAAAATATCATAAGAGATTGACTAAAGTTAGATAGGGTATCCTAACACCCTTAGTATATCTAATATCTAGTCTTAGATGATTATCTACAACGAAATGAGATAGCACATGTGACTGCCTTCTTGTCTTTATTGCTAGCCGGAGCCACGATTCCACCTATTCCATTTTTCTAAGAATTGCAAGATGGACTGGTGCTATATTGATGAACAATCCGCCTTTCTTTCATCTCGGTCAAGTAGATGGACAGAAACGGGGTTAATCATATGCCTTACTGAAGGACCAATACAGCACACGGTTGAAGCGATAGTTTTAGTATCATGGCAATAAGTTTCCTGGAGGCCCCAACCAAAGATATCGATCAGCTATGGATATTTAGCAATGTGCACTGGATCTATCGATTAGCTCTCTGCATGTTCCACAATTTACCTTATTCCCTTTCTAACTTGGTAAGTATTCAGTGAAGATGTCGAGAACTAAATGTACGAGCTTTATCGAGGATCAAAAGGACCAGTCTGCCCGCACTTGTATATCCACGGCGCTTCATCATGTACGTATTGCATTGCATTGCAACGCAATGCAGATTCCTGCCTCTCATATCCATTAAGCCGAAGCTGGCGCTGTTTTTCATGTGCCCAACAAAACCTTTTATCAGGCTAAATATGTGCAGCAAACTGACCGAGCTATTGAGTAACAGAAAAGACTATCCTATCCTGTAAGAGCTTGTGTGCTAAAATGAAGTCACCTATGTTCCAGTATATACTAGCATAAATTGACTATGCAATTTCGTCTCTTATGTTGTCGGCCATTTCTTCTGATACTTACGCCGAGCCCTCCTGCAGTACCTATAGAGCTGCTCTCCATGGTGGCGTTCTTCGTTTCGGCCCTACGAAGATCATGTTCGTTATTGGTCTTTGCTTTGTTTTCGCTTGCGTTCATTTATACCTCACCTGCAGGTCTGGCTTATGCAGGTGGATGTATCAGAACGACAGGGAATACAGGGAGCTTGCCCACGTCAATGTCTCTTTAGCGAAGCATGCCGGCTTTGGTCAGTAGTGAATAATTTACTTTGGCTTATTATCATCTAGTCTATTGTTATGTTACTTGTACCAAAGGGTAGTGGGTGCTTTGGTCTGTCTGTCCAGTGTTGTTTTCCGTTGTTCAACTGAACAAACTTTACTGTTGTTCTGATGCACAGGTATTGTTCACGTCTGTCTTGGACCTACCCTAGGCAATTCAAAGCAATTGAATGTTTCACTAAAGCTTGAGAATATGCTTAGAACTCTAATCATTGAGTTCCTGAGGGGAACCATCTTGCAACGATATGGATCTCAACGTCATGCATGATTCGTCGCTGCGGCAATACTTTGACCCCGGACGCACATGTTCGCCGCCTCTGTATCGGCGATTTCCGTTAGAACTCAATTGATCAGAAGCTTTTGCCAATGGAGCTTTTGATCTCCTCCTCGTCGTTATATGTTCGAATTATTGACGATCCCCAACAATTTCATGCCTCGCTGCAGCCTCAGGAGTCAAGACCGAACCTCAACCGAAGGGAAAGGAATGCTTGTCCGATGCTGCCCGCCTCGAATCTCGTTCTACATCGCCAGCCTTCTAACGGTTCTCTTCTTGTAAACGAAGAGAAATGCTCCATATCTCAGAGCAAATTCATGAGACGGGCCGAACGGGTAGTCGACCAAGGTAAGATCTATTGCGAACCAGAGATCTCGCCCTTGTTGAACACTTCCACTTCGCAGTCCGTCTCAACTTGCCCAACCCTTCTTCCACATGTACAGTCTACTAGATAGCAGACATACGGTTTCTAATGCTCAGGGAACTTAACCAAAGTAACCTAAGTGCTGGTCTAAGCTTACATAAAGTGTTCAGATTATTTCGTCACTTATGCTCCCGGCAGCCAGTTTTTCTGACATCTTGACGACAGCCAAAAGCTCAAGACCTCGAAGCTATGAGGCTCGCTTACGCCTCTTGCCGTTTGATCTTAACCATAATAAAGCTGAGCGAAGTTGGTTGGCTCTATCTACGGAAGCTGACTATACCTTCTGATTGCGGCTTGCATCGTGATACGATAGTGTCAAGCACGTCTCCATGATCACGAAAGCCCCGAAGAGCCTCATGGGTCCTTTCTTCCAGATGCCTACTCCTGTTTCTGCGTCTACTATCATGAAGTAATTCAGAGGGAGTGGCAACACAAATGTCCATGGGATATCTGTAGACCATTGGTTAGCCATGTCGCGATCGCAATCTCAATCGTTCCATCATCGGCGGGTACCAACTTATTCTGAACTCTGACAGTGTAAACTGCTCATTGAACTCATTTCCTAGGGGAACTATTGTTCTCTCTCTGAATTGAGATTTGATCTCAGTATCGTCGATGTCATGGAAGCCTCACTTTCCCCTCTTCTGAAGAAAGTTTGGCATATCATCGGTCCAATCTCCAAGCCTCGACGCAGCCACAGATCACGACTTGAGTTCCAACCCCTCTCACCAGCTCCGCGGAGCAACCTGGCGAGGAACATTCTCATGAGTTGGAGATACAAAAGAACAGGATGATCTCTACCATTATGCTATCTCAACCTGATCAAGTTCGCAACTCATTCGTTACCTCTCTATTCTGCTCTCTATCAGAAAGCAGAGATGAGAACGTCCCTCTTTTATGCCCTTAACGGCGCTCTTGGGGCAGTAGCCCACGAGTCGCTTGCCTACTTCAAGATCGATTCCGGCAAGGAAGAGTATCACCACTCTCTTGATGGTTGTGGGAAGCATGGCAAGCACAAGTGGGTTCCTGACCCCTCCACCTTTGTCTTTCCTCAGCACGACTACAAGCCTGGCAACTCCTGGGATCTCTGTGTTGACTCAGCTCACTGTGCCCCCCACGAGGCTTTGAGCAAGGTCTACTTTGATTTCAAGGACAACGCCATCGTCTTCGACTTCAAGCACATCGAGCACTACAAGTACGAAGATGTCGTCGTCTACATCGAGCGTGGTAAGCCTCCTGGCGAACACTCCCAAAAGTACAGCAAGGAGAGCGACCACTGCGTGATCCTTCACGACTACAAGCAGGCCAAGTGTCAAATCCCCTATTTCTCCCTGACTGATGGCGGCTCATACGACGAACTTTGCCCCATCAAGGACAACGGCGGCTGGAGACTCTACATTAAGATCAAGGCCAAGATTTCTCATGGTTACAAGAAGTATGGTCTCTACAGTCGTGCCGGCGATGTTCACGAGAAGTACTTCACTCTCAGCTACACCTGTGCTGAATGCAAGGAGTAAGTTGATGATACCCAAGCCGTTTTCTGTATCTTGGCACTAACACTACTTAGTTACAAGCACGAGGGTAAGTACGAGCTTCTCGAGGAGGGCCATGAGAAGGAGAAGAAGTACGACGGGTACAAGGATGAGAAGAAGTACGACGAGTACAAGTACGAGAAGGGAGACAAGAAGTACTGGTCCCAAGCACATGATTTGGCCTCATAAGCTAACTTGAAACTCAGGTACAAGCGCGGCATCAATGATTACGACGGGGAGAAGTACGATCATGAGCACCATAAGCATCACCACAAGCATTATGATCACGGTCATCATGGCTATGATCATGATGAGCATCATTACGATCATCACAATAAGCATCACGATGACGGCTATGACCATGAGCACAAGCACAAACATCACGACCCCTACAAACATGATCATGACAAGGATTACGAGCACGGTCATCACCACGGTCATCACTATGGTCATCACGATAATGAACACAAGCACTATGATCACGGTCACCACCATGGACACCACGGTGACTACAAGCACCATGAGCACTACGACCCCAGCCGTCATCATGATTTCAATGCCTTCCTGAACAGCTACTTTGATAAGTACGGTCACCACGATTACAACCACGGAAAGCACCACCATAAGCACCACGATGGATACAACCACCACCACGCCCGCGGCTTAGATTCTGAGGAGACCAAGAATGGTGAGAAGAGCGAAAAGCTTGAGCAAAAGTCCGAGGACGAGAACAAGCACAAGCACAAGCACCATCACCATGGCCACCACGATCACAAACATGACCATCTCCACAAGCATCGCCACAGCCACTATGATTATCATCACTATGAGCATTACGATCCTGGTTACTACTATCATCATGAGTACAAGCATCATGACCACAAGAACCATGGCCACAATGATTATAGCCACTATGATCACAAGAACTACGACCATAAGCACCATGATCATGAGCACCATGATCATAAGCACCATGATCATAAGCACCACGACCACAAGGATTATGGCCATCATGACTATGATCACAAGCACCATAGTCACGGTCACCATGGACACCACGGTGATTACAAGCACCATGGCGAGGGTTACGGCCATAAGGACTATGATCATAAGCACCATGATCACAAGGATTACAACCATAAGGACCACGATAACAAGGACTATGGCCACCATCATGACCATCACAAGCACTATAAGCACCATGATCCTAGCTACCATCATGAAGACCACAAGTACCATGAGCACTATGATCCTAGCTACCACCATGACCATCATAAGCACCACGATTATAAGCACGGCGACAAGTATGATCACCATCACTACAAGCGATCTTCCCACGAGTATCAGCACCATGGCAAGCATCATGAAGAGCCACCAGTCACGGTCTACTACAAGGAGAAGGCTGAGGACGTGAACGCCCAGGCCAACCATGTGATTTATAAGAAGGAACAGAAGCATGAGATCCCCGCCCACATCTACAAGAAGCTCGCCGAGGCTAGTAAGAAGCACCAGTACGATCATGAGAAGAAGTATGCTCACGAGCACAACCACAAGTATATTCATGAGGATCACAAGCATGCCGAGGAGAACTATCACCAGATGAAGCTCGCCGAAGCCAAGCTCTCTCAGGCCATCGAAGAGTACTATGCTATTCGCTACGGAAAGCAGCACAACGAGGCACATGGTCACAAGAAGCATGAGTACCATCACAAGGAGCCCGAGCATAAGCACTATAACGATGGTCACTACGTTCATAAGGAGCACAAGCCTGAGCACAAGCATCATTTCGGCCACTACGCTAACGTGATCGAACCTGAGCACAAGAATCACCATGGCCACCATGAGCACAAGCCTGAGAAGGGGTACTACGAGAAGAAGGAATTTGAGCATAAGAAGGAGAACGAACACAACAAGTACAGCCACGCCGTTTATGAGCACAAGTACGGCCCCAAGGAGTACCACGAGCACAACAAATACGAGCCCGAGAAGCAGCATTATCAGCACCATGAGCACAAGGAGTATGAGCCTTCCAAACATTATCATGCTCACCACGAGCCAAGCTACTACCACGATAAGAAGGAGTTCCAGAAGCACTACAATCACCAAGATGGAAATGCCCATGTCGCTTTTGAGAAGCTCTGGAGGGAGAAAGCCAGCCATCAGCAAAAGCAGAATGAGAAGTATGCGGCGGTTCACTACGAGCAGCATCCTCACAAGTACGGCCACTATTCCAAGCGCTCTGCTCTTCCCGGTCACGGTGATGAGGTGATAGAGATCGACACTGCCAAGGTTGACAAGTACATTTCCAAGGCTGAGTACAACATCAACGACGGTATCAGCAAGGCCATCTACAAGGCCATCAACTCTGCTGGCGAAGATCCCACCACCGGAACTATCATCAAGTTCTACAAGAAGGTTGAAAAGGCTATCAAGTACATCGTCTTCAAGAACCTCAAGAAGGCTGTCCACCATATCACCCACGTCGACGGTATCAGGGAGCCTGAATCCCATGAGGTTGACAAGAAGATTTACAAGGCTATTAAGCATATCCTTGAAGCTGCTGATGAGATCTTCACAAAGACCATCGATGCTCTTGGCGAGGATCCCACTGAGAAGGAGATCGAATATGCCGTCACCAAGGTTGAGAAGCTCCTCGCTCGGGTTGTCGATAAGTACGTCCGAGAGGCTATCATCGAAATTTTCGACTTGGAGTATATCACCGAGAATTCTTATGGCTACTATGAGAAGCACGAGAAGCGCCAGGTCCAGAACGCTACTGAGTCCGCTGTCAATGCTACTGCTACTGCCGCCAACTCCACTGTTGAAGCTGCCAGCAAGAAGGAAGACCAGGCTGCCAACAGGTTCATGAGACTGTTTATGCGCCAGGGTTCTCAGAACGCTACTGCTGTCAACGCCACTGCTGATGCTGCCAATGCTACTGAGACCCAGAGTCTTATGAGATTCATGAGACGTCAGGAGCCTTCAGTCAAGAACGCTACTGAAGCTTCCATCAACGCTACCGCTCAAGCTGTCGCTGATGTTGCTGAGGCTGTTAATGCTACTGTGGAGGCTGCTAATGTCACCGAGACTCAGACTCTCATGAATCTCATGAGACGCCAGGATCAGAATGCTACGGATTCTGCTGCTAATACCACCACCCAGGCCGTCGCTGATGTTGAGCAAGCTCTGAACACCACTTCTGAAGTTGCCAATACTACTGAGTCTCGACACAGCAAGCGTGTTACAGTCCACGTTTACCCTGACGGCAAAATGGTCGTCGGCCAGCCAAAGATTTTCCAATATGAGGGGGCGTATCACCCTATAAGATTTGTTGGAAAGAAGAACGAAAAGCGAGATGGGGCCAAGTTCTACAACGGATACGTTCCCGAGTGCAATGGCAAGGTCGTCAAGGCCTACGGTATCGACGGTTACCACTCTGGTCCCATGCAGGACTTTGCCTGGGAAACACACCCCAACACTTGCTATAAGAACAACGGTGAATATCTTGTCTATACCTACCACGAGCTTCAGAATAAAAAGCACGGAAAGCTCTACGAGTCTAACGGTGGTAACAAGAAGTTTGGCAACTACTTCATCGAGATGGTCAAGGGCCGCAACAGCTATAAGGATGAGATTGTCGTCTCCATTGATATCCACGACAAGTATCAGTACGAGGTTAGCGAGGCTAGGGTCTATGTCGGCTGCGGGCCAGGCACAGACGACCACCATGGAAACAACATCTGCTCCGACAAGACATATCCTTACAAGTCTGTTGCCGAGAAGGGACTCAACGAGTTTGTTTTTGCTTTCTCCGACGTGTACACCTGCGACGCGTACTTTGTCGCTATTGTTGTTGACTTTTGTGACAACAAGTACTCGTCCTAAGTTAGGAAACATATAAGATGCAGTAGTTGTAGCATCGCTGGGAGTTGACAAGGGATCAGGTACAATGTTTTAATCTGTTGGAAATTGTTTCAGATAGCCATTCGTTAATAAAAGTAACCTGTCTCTTCAATGTACTTGGAATCTGAGTGAGTGCAGTATCACAAGATACTAATACCGCTGCCATGAATAAGTAGCTTTGCTCTTGTACAACCTTGGAGTTGCCTTGATTTCTCTGACGCATCTAAGATTATTGTGCAAGTGACAATCAGGACTTGATGTCGGTGAGGCTCAGCCAAGTGTAACCATCAACTACCAACTACCATGGCAGCAGCTGCAAACCAGGTTTCTACTGCCTGAGATACACACCTCTCATCACAGAAACAATGTCCATTCAACAAAGCCCTGTCACAGGCCTCAGGGTTTCAGACGATTTAGCCCCTAAAAGAGATGAAATGATTTAGTTACTTTATGTTGGCTTAGACTAGCAGTTATGCTACTTTACTATAGTAGTCTAAGCCTTAGAGAACACTTCTTTTGTTATCTGCCTAACAAGTTGTCGTGGCCCCGTTTATATCCACGAGAGTGATGAAGCTTAACAAGGTCACCTCCAGCAGCACCAGACCAGCCTTCAACCCCAGGACATCGCACAGGCAAAAAGAAACCTCCAGAAAAAGATATTCAACGCTCTCAAGCCTCTAATATGCGTAATCTGGGAATCGAACCCAGGGCTCCCCGATGGCAACGGAGAATTTTACCACTAAACCAATTACGCTCGTTGATTGTTGAAATGAGGCGTGCGGAGGAGCGTAGATGTTTCTCACGATGCTGTGTTTTGGTGGAGTGAGATGGAAGAAATTCTAGACGGGCGGGTACGGCGTTTAAGCGAGCCAGTAAGATTAAGTTTTGAAGAACGCTTGTGCAGGACGCTAGAGCGGTTATGAAGATGTGTCACGTGTGCAACGGTTATTGTGAGAATGATGTTTCGTGGAAGTGACAGTTGTGTTTATTTTAAACATCAGTTAAGCTTTTCCGTAAGTCTGTACGGATAAGGCCTCATCAACGATTAAATTAAGTTCCGGTCGATCTTGTGTTTCAACTATCTGGACCGACTGAGCGCGTCGTATCAGCGCAGCTCGGAATGTCACGGAGCCTTGGGTGATACTGTTTCTAATGAAACACAATACTCTGCACACGATAGGTCAGCTACGTAGTCCAGCATGATTCAAGGCCGATGAAACTGAAGATCTTTGATAATAAGAACAAGAAAAACTTCAGTTCAGCGCTCATCAAACGTTTCACGTTTATTTTTATCTTTATTTCTAACTCTAAACTGTGAAGATCTTTACCCTATACCGTAGCCGGGATGGACAACTGCCGACGTGTTTATCGTGTGCGTCAAGTACCAAATCCTCCTGATGAATCCTCAAACAGTAACTAACATAGCGATTGGAGAATTCATAAGTCTGGAACTTTCTCGTGAAGCATCAATGCTGCATGTTGATGGCTTTGCCTCACTGATGAAGATCACAAGTGGGTCGTTGACAAAAGGCAACTTGTTTTTCCGTGTGTTTCTCCATCTACACGCGGCGTGGCAAGTCGGAGGTTTCCCTCTAAAGCGTCGGTCATCATCTCTAACAATGCTATAGCATATATTGTGTCTGGCATGATGCCAAGAGGATATCAAGCTGAAGTATTGGAACCTTTTAATAAGGATTATTGGGAATTTGTCTCATAATCACAGCTCACAGACCATGATGAACCTCTTTTTGGATACCGAGGAACGAGAGGACGTTCTTTTCCCCACGCGCCTCCAGAAAAGCTGAGACTCCTCCTTCCCCGAACCTGGAATAAGAATAAGAATTTTGAGGCTCCAGTAGCCAATCTTGCATGGGAAGTCTCACACGTGTAGAGATCTTGAGACTCTATTGGTCAGTATGTCTACATCTCTCGGACAGTACCCGCATGACTAGACTTGATGAGAACAAGCGTCTTGCCTCTATCCACGATAAAGTTGAACGTCTCCATTTTCGTATCCCTGTTCTTTTTTTCTACTTGAACGCATGGTACCTGTTTGATTGGTCACTTCTTCAAGGTCGAGATGCACGTTTTCCATCTTCTCTGTTCAAACCGCCTTTGCCGAATGAGGATAACAGTCGCGTGCACCGTGCATTGAGACCATCTGACGAATCTCAGGTCTGGATTAGATCCTCGTGTTGTTCTCTTGCTCGGTGAATTTATTGAAGGAGTCAATGATAAGTTGTAAATATGGGTAACCAACAAGAACAGATCACGATATCGGAAGCGAAGAAACAGAACGATTAGACCTTCGGCTCTCTACTGACCACTTTGTCTGCAAGACAAGCTCTCGTCAACATCTTGGCCCCGGGAACTGGCTTGCATCTTGGCGTACAGTAGGTCGAGAACCTAGCACAGCCATCGCATTTGCAGCTGCACTATCGGTGACGAATTAGGCAACATGTCGTGCTTCACCCGCACCCCTTGAGCGTTATTCCCTTGAGGTGTCGTGTGCTCGGTCTCCTTAAACGGTCTCTGATCTGCTCACTGACAGCAGCGTAAGAGAAAACGCGATCGACAGAAAAGAAGCTCCGAGTTACAGACCTGCGACGTTAGCCTAGTCTGGTCTGTGGAGAAGCGACAGGACAAGGTTAGTTTAGGCAAGACAAGGTTAAAGACTCAGACAAGCTTAATCCGTTTTCTGGTATCCGTAGTTTGGTGGAGGCTCTCGCGGAGAGAAAGAGGGAGTAACGAGATGATATTCCCGTATGACAGCAGTTCGATAACCATAACTTGACAACAGTTGGATAGTTCATCAAGGCAGGTAGATAAATGGTCTGTATATGAATCATCCAGTTGTTACTGCTTTGCCTCTTCAAGCTCTCGGTCCAGGTCCTGTTGATCCAAACTCTTGGCACTCGACAGCTCCGTGGCAAGTGCCCTGTCTTTCCCGGCATCGTTTTTTCTTCGGTTTCTTGGCGATGGATCTTTTTTCTTTTTTGGTTTCTCTCTCAAGGGGGGTGTGAGTATCTGACAGCTTTGTACCGCTCCAACCCACACACTTCCATGTTCCCATGATTGTCCATCTCTATCTTTTGCCCTCTGCTCCACAGAACTCTTGTATATAACCATGGCATCTTTCTCCTAGACAGTTCCCTTTCCTTCTATTCACAATCCATACATCCTATTCTTCCCTCCCCTTCTTGAACACATACCATTCTTGCAAGACGATCTTGTCTATTAAGCGGCAATGGCTGTCTTCGCTCAGTATGACTACCTCTTCGCGGTAGGCACAATCTTTGCCTTCCTCGACGCCTGGAACATTGGTGCCAATGATGTCGCCAACTCATGGGCCTCATCTGTGTCCTCGCGCTCGCTCAGCTACTTCCAGGCCATGATCGGTGCCAGTATCATGGAGTTCACTGGTGGTCTCGGTGTTGGTGGTCGAGTCGCAGACACTATCCGAACAAAGATTGTCGACGTCGAGGCTTTCAACGACAGCCCTGCTCTGCTTATGCTGGGTATGGTTTGCGCTGTTATTGCTTCTTCAACTTACCTCACCATGGCTACCCGTCTCGGTTTCCCTGTTTCCACTACTCACTCTATCCTCGGCGGTGTCCTTGGTATGGGTGTCGGTGCTCTCGGTGGCAGTGGTATTACCTGGATTGGCTACAAGGATGACGGTTCTGTCAACATTCAAGATGGTGTTGTCCAGGTTAGTATTCATATTTTCTCACTTACCTCTCAATTCACTAACTTGTTCCCTCACAGGTCTTCCTCGCTTGGATCATCGCTCCCATGCTGTCCGGTATCTTCGCCGCCGCCCTCTTCATGTTCACCAAATACGCCGTCCTTCTTCGAAAGAGCCCTACCATTCGCGGTCTCATCCTTGTCCCCTTCTACTTCTGGTTCACTGCCTCGCTCATTGTCATGCTTCTTCTCTGGAAGGGGGGCTCTTATGAGGTCCACCTCACTGAGCAACAAATCCCTGGTGTCATCGTTGCTACCGGTGCCGGTTGGGGTCTTCTGATGGCCATCTTCCTCGTCCCCTGGATGTACCGTGTCGTTATCAAGGAGGACTGGCAGCTCAAGGCCTACCACATCATTCAGGGCCCCTTCCTCCTCCGTCGCGGTCCTGTCCCTCCCACTCCCGAAAACTTCCAGGGCGTCGTCCGCAACTTCTACGAGGGTCACCTTACTGCTGAGGAGCTCGAGGAGCGCCGTAACGCAAACCGTGCTGCTCTCGGCGAAGATCTTGAGACTGGCAACGGCAAGAAGGTCGCTACCGAGTCTGCTACCGAGGAACCTCAGCCCGTCGAGAACCCTTCCGGGTACAAGTCCATGATCGGCCCCAAGCCCAACAAGCCCTGGTACACCGGTGCCTACATGTGGTGGGCGTTCAAGCTCGTTCTCCTCCACGGTGTCGACCAGGATATCGTCGGCTCTCAAAGCGAGAAGTCTGTTGTCGCTGGTGATGTCGAGGAGATCCACGCCCGCGCTGAGCACTTCGACAACCGAACTGAGTTTCTGTACACTTTCCTCCAGATCATGACTGCTGCCGCCGCCTCTTTCGTCCACGGTGCCAACGATATCGCCAACGCTGTCGGTCCTTACGCCACCATCTACCAGATCTGGCAAGATGGTGTAGTCCCCGCCGGTGGATCCGAGGTTCCTCTCTGGATTCTTGGTTTCGGTGGTGCTGGTATTGTTCTAGGTCTCTGGACATACGGATACAACATCATGCGTAACCTTGGTAACCGAGTCACTCTCATGTCTCCTGCCCGTGGTTTCTGTATCGAGCTTGGCTCAGTCATTACTGTCATCATGGCCACTCGTCTCAAGCTCCCCGTCTCTACCACTCAGTGTATCACTGGTGCTATCGTCGGTGTCGGTCTCTGCAACGGTGACTGGCGAGCTATCAACTGGCGCATGGTCGGTTGGATCTACATGGGTTGGTTCATCACTGTCCCCACTGCTGGTTTGATTTCTGGAATCCTTATGGCTTTCATCACCAACGCTCCTCGATGGACTTAGAGCTTGGAATGAAATGGATGTTTTGCGATAGAATTTATGTTTGATATGATGATAAAGATGGCGTTTGGGATAATTCGATAGAGACAATACCAACTTGATGATTACTTACCTATACCTATACCTATACCTATACCTATACCTACTATTATCCAAAAGTGGGCCACGTGACCAAGCAAATACTGTACTAGCTATCTAGTAGGTACCTACCTGAATCTCTGTTTGACAGCCATGAGTCTTATGATAGTAGATGTAGTCTCTTAGGGTAATTTCCTTATTCTTATACTAAAGTCATAAAAGATTTGTAGAGTTTAGACTAATGACCTTATCTGGTTTGATTGAGCCTGAGTTGATTGGGTATATACAATGTCAACTGTTGTCACCTAATGAGCTGCGGTTTCCTTCTCCTCTAAATGTCCACCCTTGACATTCTCCTCATCAACAGTACGGTTACCAAGACCAATTTCTGCCTCATAAAAGACATCGACAACGTTCTTGTAAGCCGGGATAAAGTTGACAGCTAGAGGGTAAGACAAAGCCGCAACGAAGAACATCATGGGAACGACCATGGAGATTTGCATATTGTGCATATCAGCAACGGCTCCTGTCAGAGGAGGAACACAAGCACCGCCAACAACACCAGCAATGATGAAACCACTGCCTCGCTTGGTATGTCGGCCAAGACCTCTCATACCCAGCGCCACGATGGTGGGGAAACATATGGATTCGAAAAAGAGGACGATGTAGAGGCACGCGATGCCAGTATTTCCGCGGTGCGCGATAGGAGGAGCGATGAAGACGATACACATGGCAAGGAATACCAAGAACACTTTTCGTGGTTTGATGAACTTCATGAGGAATGTTCCGAAGAATCGACCGACCGTAAATGCTGCTTGGGCGCCGGCAAATAGCTTTGCGCCTACGGATTCTGAAGTGTTGGCACGTTCCTCGACGGCGTAGTTGATGAAGAAACTTGCGATAGCGACTTGAGCGCCAGTGTAGCAGAACTGAGCGAAGGATGCATGGAAGAGCTTGTATTGCTTGATGAATGGTTTCTCGTCGGCCTTAGAGTGAGTTTCTTGAGCTTGGAATGCCATATCTGAGGCTGTTAGTAGAGTTTTGCCAGTTATCAGGTGTAAACATACCAGCATCGGTGATCTCAGGGATCTTGGACACGTAAAATAGGCAGGCCAGGATTAAAACGAAGACAGCGATGGAAAGGTAAACCCATTGCACGTTTGCCAGGGCCGCATCGTCGTCGAGGTTGTTGAAAAAGACATAGGAACCGAGCACAGGGGCGATGACTGTGCCGATGCCGTTGAAGGCTTGAGAAATGTTGATGCGAATTTCCGAGTATCGAGGAGGACCACAGACTATGCATGTCAGAGATTTGTATACGATATGTGATGGACCGACTTACCAGTGATGAAAGGGTTGGCAGCTGTCTCAAGCGAACCAAGTCCATTACCGATAATGAAAATGGACATGCAGAAGCCAGCGAACGACTTGGCTTTGATACATGGGATAGCAATCAATGCACCGACAGCGTATAAGCAAAGACCCCAGATGAAAACCGCCTTGTATGAGTAATGGCGAAGAATCCACGCAGCGTGTCCCAGTGACGCAAGAGGATAGGCACTTGAACAAGTCAGTATTCATTAGAACAAGAAATAGCGAGTGTGACATACCCAAAGTACGCAGCTTGAAGACCAGCAGATCGCGCACGATCAATATCGAGAACCTTTTGGAAATGCTTGTTCAAGGTATCGAGAAGGCCATAACTGAAACCCCAGAGAAAGAAGAGGACGGTCACAAGAGCGATAGGCCAGATGGATTCTCGTAAGGTGAGTTCAGCTGCTTTGGTGACTTTGCTGTCCTTGACCTTTAGAGGGCGATCTTTGAAGAACTGTTTGACGCCCATGATGAACGATTATGATGATAGCATAGGCAGAGTTGGTGAGAGATTGAGAAGGCTGAGGGGAATCTAGACAGGGAACGGAAGGGGAAGGTTATACTATTAATTGATCCCCTCATCTCACAGGACGATCCCTGGCATTGCATTGCATTGCATTGCACTGCACTCATGTTGCTTTCGGTTGGTCTAAACCCGACCCGAGGCAGCATCCAAGGCCAAGGTCAAGAGGTCAAGGGGTGACACTTTGACCGTCATAGAAACACAAACAAAGTCATATCTCCCAATGTAACCCCCCCCAGAAGAGTGATAGTAAACTAAGTCTCCACCAAAGTTAGTGTTGGAGAAGGAGTAAAAAAACCTGGGGATTGCGGGGGAGACAACCTGAATTGGTTAGAAGAATGATGATCTGCATAGACACATGAATCAGGTTTCTGATCTAACTTATCGCTACAAAGATAAACCGAATAGGAGGGCTTCTAAGCAGATGCAGTAAGATACATTTTAGGGGAGATTATCATTTGTTGTTGAAGTACTGTAGCTATTGTGCTGTACAAGTCTAAAGCTAAAGCCTAGTAAACCTTCAAGACATGTACCCTTGTTAACTCTTACGGCAATTGTAGTGTAAATCGGTACTACACCTCGGCAATTAAACTCCCATCATTCGATTTTCTAGACTCAGTCTGTTCTACAGATACTGTATTGTACGTACTTTACTTGCGGGGAAAATGAAACCGCCAACGAAACCTAAACCACGTCCGAGCACGTTCGTGATAGGCACGCTTTATCTCATTTGAATTACATGCATATCGATGCTTGAATCCGCCTTCTTATTCAGGATATCTCTTTGCTGATCACTACTACGTAACATGCCAACGTGGTGGAGATTGGGCTGTCATACTCTCAATGGTCTGTCTACTGTATTTAGCCGGAGGATGATCAACAATGCATCGTATTCTGGATAACACTAGAACACGAATATTAAGGACTGTTCTAAAATGTAGTTATATAAATTAAATCCACGCAGAAAATGTTGTTCCCTTGACTATGGCCTTGTTCATTTGGATGGATTGCTGAGTCACAGAACAGTTGAGTGAGACTCAGGTGCTAGAACAAGGCGGCCTAAAAGTTTATGTAAATTGGCATAAGGTGACCAAATTATTTCGTCTCTTATATTCTTAATTACCTTTGAATCAGTACCTTGACGTGGGACAAACCTCAAGTACTGATATATTTCAGGGTGAGGCTAGTGATAGTTAAAGACTCAGCTTCAGCTGACTCGAAAGATAACGCCATACGAGGGGAACTCTATTGACCTGTCATCACTATCCTATGTATACACTACATACAACCCCTGAAGATCTAATAGAGATCAAGGAACTTTCGTGTTATCAACAAAAAGGGGGAAAGGAAACTACCTACCCGTAGGGTAGTCTCTCTTGATGGACCATGTGGTCTTCAACAACATTAACATCTTCCACTAAGGTCAAGTTAATAAGTTAGGGCAGTAGAAGTCGCCCATAACAAAACAAATCATGAATACCTATGCTAAGGAATCTAATACTTAATTCATGTTCATTCTTAGTAGCTATTGCATTCACTTAGAACAAGCCCATCTGCTCATACAACACGAAGTTACTCGGCACGGCCATGAGCATTGCGAACACAAGAACAAGATGTATGCTGGACTCGGTGACCGTTTAGACTTAGCATATAGTCTCCCATTTTTCTTCGTATTTCTCAGCCTTCAACCATCTTCTCCCTCTCTCACTCTTATCAGCGGTAAGTTCACCTCAAATCAACATTACCCTCATCGCCAACATGTCTTCTGGCAACACCCCGGCGAACGGCCGAGCAAACGGTCCGGCTAACACTCCAGCTAATAACCAAGCAAATGGCCCAGCCAACACTCCAGCCAACATCCCACTTCGTACTCGAACCGACATCCCAACTGTCACGATGGACACTGCAAAGGTTCAAGGTGCCTTAATCCTTCTGCACATGGACAACCCCAGCGCTGTCCGCCGACTCTATGTTGGCCCTCAAGACGTTCTACCTCTAGTTCATTACGGCGAGGCTGCCCACACCCTCACGACCTTGGCTGATCCCACGACTGCTCCGACTTCCGGCCAATGCCCCGGCTGCAATGAGCAGAAGTGTTTAACTTGCGGTCGTTGTGGCTGTCGTGACATTCAGTCTGGCACCGTGTACGCTCCGACTTCGTTCTGCCGTAACGATCAGTCTGACCCCATGTCTGCTCAGACTCGAAGCCGATGCGAGGGCTGTGCCCAGCAGAAGTGCCCGACTTGCGGCCATTGTGGCTGCCGTAAACCAGTAAAGGAATTGCCGTAAACGAATATCAGACTGTTGACCTCTCAAGATAAGACAGAAGGTAAGGAAGTCACCATAGACATCAGGTCTTCTAGATAGGTGATATGCAAGTATGTAAGCAAAATAAAGTCTTTTAGTGCACGCTGTGTCAATAGCACAAGTGATTCTACCTCTAAATCTTCCCATCCCTTAAGTTCCGTTCGCTCTTCTTCCACCTCTAGTACTTCTAGTGACGTGCCTCGTGAGAACCTTTCTCGTCTCGACCAAACTCCTCTTGTTCTTGCTCTTCGCCTTGCCCAGCGTCATAAAGATGTTCTTGTTGCGTTGCTTCTCCCTGTTGCTGGTACTCTTGCCCTGAGCCTGCATCTTGGACTTGCGGATAGCCTGTGTACTCTTGTGCTCGTCGCGGTCGGGCTTGCCCTCCTTGGCGAGTTCCGCACGCTCTTCCTTGGTCAGCTTGCGCAGACGGGCGGGAGCCTCGATCTGCTCGGCTGTGAGACCATCATCGCGGTGGCGGTTTTCAAGCTCCTGCTGGCGCTTGCGACGGCTGCCCAGGGCCTTGTCGACTTGGGAGGACATGCGGAGTTCTTGAAGCTTGGCGAGATCGGCGGGTGTGAGAATGGTTGTTGTAGCGAGCTTGGAGATACGGTCGATCTCGGCCTCCTTCTCTTCCAGAGCCTTCTTAGCCCTCTCGTCGGCAGCAATGTCTTTTTCTGTCTTTTGCCTTTTCTTTTCAGGCTCATCCTCATCGTCTTCCTCATCAGAGGAGTGGTACACATTAATCCACTCGCCAGAATCACTGCTGTCATCAGAGTCGACTTCCCACTCATCAGACTTGTTTCCTTCGTCCTCTTCATCAGTAGCAGCGTCCTCGGGGAGACCCATAGCAAGTCGCTTCTTCTTCTTTTCCTCATCTTTCCACTTCTCCAGAAGATCCAGACCCTCAATACCGCCAGCTTCCTCTTCACCGAACTTGCGCTGAGCCTGAATTCCGGCCTTCAGGTTGATGGTGGCACTCTTACCACGGTCTCGCTTCTTCAAAAGCTCAGCACCGACCTCTCGGTACAGTGACAAAAGACCCTTGGCAGCCATCATGACACCCTTATCCTTACTCTTTCGGTATTGAACCAAATCTTGTAGTAGTGTATCGGTCATGGCTAGAGGTTGACGAGCGCAAATCTCGCGAATCGAGTTCAAACCAGCAGCCGCGACTTCAGCAGCGGAAGCTTCTGAAACGAACTCGTTGGCAATCTTTGTGATCAAAGGCTCCAAAACATCCGGAGGAACCAAGTTGTGAACTGCTTGTGCCAAGGAAGCCAGGAATGATGTGACGGAAGTTTGCTTGGGAGTAAGGAACTTGATGAACCAAGAGTAGAGTGCAACAATGGTTAACTTGTGAAGACCGACAAGTCGTGTTACCAATTGTGTGACTAGAATCTTGGTATCAAGAGAAAGCTTCGCCTTGGTGTTTTGTAGATGTTTTGAGAAGAGCTCTTCGGCAAAGCTCTGAGGATCGTGAAGGAGGTGCAGAGCTGAGAAGTTGAGCGGGTGAGGCTTGGTCTTCTTACGCTCAGATCGCTTCACCTTGTCGACGGCCTTGTCATAAGCCTTCTTGGACTTCTTAGTCTTCTTGTTGATACCCATCTGATGCTTGACCTGGCTCAGATCGACCTCCTCATCACTGCTCTCGTCTTCGAGCTCCTCTCGCTCCTTGTCTCCACCAAGGAAGAAGCGAACAGCACCGACAACGACCTTCTCGTTGTTGGACAGACAAGCCTCCTTCATAACATCGACAGGCTTCGCATCGGTCCAGAATTGTCGCTTCCACATCTCGCGGGTAAGCTTGATGGCCCAGATAGCTCGAGGAGAGTCTCGGTCGGCGGTGATGAGGTTATAGAGGACGGTCTGGACGGTACGGTTGAGAGGGTGGTTGATTGACTTTGTATTGGAATTTCGGAGGTCTGCCAAAATCTTCTGGAAAAGAGTCTCACGTAGAGTCTTGCTCGGGGACGAAACGAGAATCGGGAAAAGAGTTGTCAAAACGCTTGTCGAGTCGATAACTTCCTTTCGTCGGAGCAGGACCAGACTTCCCACAATCTTCTCGCGTAACTCGGGATGTAGAACAACATGATGCTGTGTAAGAATCTCCTTGAGGTCGTCGGGGAAAGTTGCGGTTTCCTCCTTGTAGCAATCGGCGACGTGAGCGATCAGATCGATAATGTTGTGGAAAGACTCGACCGAATCGGCGCTTGCGGTGGAAGGAGAAACGAGGAAAATCTCGCGCTGAGCTTCATACTGTTCCCATTGCTTTAGGAATTCTTCCTTGTAAGATCTAATGTGTCGTTAGCGATAATTAGGTTTGTCGAAAAAGTAGGTGACATACTTGGGATCGCGACGGATTTTCTGCTGAAGACTCGCGCTGCATAATTGTCAGTTTTTGGTTCAGAAAAGTATAAATGGCATCGAAATTGACGTACAAGTCAGCATCGATCTTCTCGAGCGCAGCGACCTTTCGTTTGACCATTGCGACGTCGATACCCTTCACTTTTTGAGGTGGTCTTGTTAAGCGGGAGGGTGGGGGATGGTCCCTTTGAACGTTGTCTAGAAAAAGAGAAAATTTGGGAGATTTTCTTTGGCTGATAAGATAAGATCATCCACCCGCGGAATTGAGCCGCCAGTCTAGGTACCTACGTAGGTAGTCTGGGTCTAAAGCTTGGCAAGACAACCTTCAATGGAGTGGAGTTCTTGATTATTAGAAACATAAGAGACGAAATAATTATGAAATTTTAGGTAAGAATTTAGGCTACACTATTTTAGCATCCTAAGCCTTAGAGCATAAGTTAGAGGAGTCTTTGCATCATTTCCCGTAAATACCCTCAAACTTGACGTACCTAGTGAAATTCATTCCCGAAATACGAAAACCTTCGATCGTTCCCATTCAAACAACCTGTATTTGATTAGACCTTCTGGGTCTTGTCTTGTAAAGCAAGGTGTCATGATCGATATCATACGACAGGTTGCTGGTACTGCTCGCGTGCTCTTCCTCATTTCCATGCCTAGACCTCAGGGCTCTAGAGGACATCTCGCGCATCTTTATCAGCACAGCTTTGATGTACTGCGTTATGAGGTATGAAGTTAAGATATGGGCAGATCTGTTAAGAATCGGAAGAATTATTCCATAAGGCTTAAGATATTATTATAAAATAGCCTAAGTGCAAGTCTAAGCTAACACAAAGTAACTAAATTATTTCGTCTCTTATGCTAATAGGGCCAAATCTTCCCATACCATCGAAATGGGTAAAAGCTTTACCAACGGGATGGTCTTGAACTTGGAGTCGTCCAGGGTGTCGTTCTTGGACCAATGGATTGTGACATTGATACGAATGTCAAAGGAGTTATTCTCAATGCTTTGGAAAGAGTAGAATTCGACATCCTTCCACATGAGACACATGTGCTTCCGTCTCGCCGGGTTGAGTACGAACTCTCCTCCCTGTCCGCATGTATCAACAATGAGCATCAGGTATAGCGTCAAGTTCAATACCTGTCGCATGTTTCCGAAAGTATTCAGATATTGCGCATCAAAGAGCCTAGATACGATGTAGGTGACGTCTTCGGAATTTGCTTGCAGCTTGGGCTTCATTG
This sequence comes from Fusarium citri, assembly GCA_004367485.1. Taxonomy (NCBI): domain Eukaryota; kingdom Fungi; phylum Ascomycota; class Sordariomycetes; order Hypocreales; family Nectriaceae; genus Fusarium; species Fusarium citri. Next base: position 27,698 of record QHHH01000022.1, on the reverse strand, counting down.
CTGTCGACAGCCCTTCCTGTCTAAGAAGGTCGTTCAACGGGAGACAAATAATCTTGAGTTATAGCGTAGCACAGGATTCCATTGTCGTTCCGAGTCTCTTTCCATGGCGGTAAGGCAACTGTTGATATAGCCGATCACAGATTTGACCGCCAGAGCCCCCCCGGGTTCTCCAACTCGCGAGCGTGCAAGGCACCTAGCATACTCTTGAATGAGGATGCGATCGGGCTCCGGGTAGCCAGGTTGGAAATAAGCGTCTTCAGCTTGAATCTCAGGGTGGTGGTCTTCCATAAACTCAATAAACCATTTTTTCTTTTGCAAACTTCAAGATTTGTTTATAAGTGTGTGATAATATCATCTGGCGTAGGACTTCATTCTGTGCCTTTTGTGTTTCCAGCTCTTCTGGTGTCAATTTTGCTTGGGCTTCGGCAGATAAACGCAGAATCAAGAGCCGTTGGCCCATTTTCAAGACGTGACCGAGAAGAGGTTGTTTGGACGTCATACTATGGATCAAGACACGGACTGCTTGATCTTCATCGCGGATGTACTTCGCAGTCGGGTTGCCAGTGAAGTGATCTCGATACTCATCTGCGTAAGCCTTTTTCTTGCGAATGTCGATATGTGGTCGTCGTCGTATTGTGTAATTAGTGGATCTTCAGCTTCCCGAGCTTTGGCAATGCTTGGGTAAGCCTGGAGGATGTCGGAGTAAAGAGATGTGGTCGTTGCATCCTCTTTTTAAACGTCATGAGTGTCGCACCTTCTGGTGATAGCGACAAAGGCGCATCGTCGTTGCGATCCAGGAGAATGCTTCCCTGTGGGAGGGCTGATGCTTGATCCAATCCACGGAACATGAATGGGAAGTCGATTGTAGACATCTTTGACTGATAGTGTTTCGCACAAGTGTTGCTTGTGGGGGAATGTCCTCTGAGGAAGCGTCGCAAGTCATGACTTCCATACATTCGTTACCAGGACGTAGGCTGCACCACAGAGCAAGCAGTAGCCCATAAGCCTGGTCTCAAGGCCACAAGACTGGCCAAGTGTGTAATCTGAGGGGTTGAATCAACCATCTGGACTGCACTTTTTGTCAATGTGTGGCGGTCCTTCCTTCTGAACACAGGAACATCAAGCATGCCTTGATTAAGCGGAATGTGGTGGTCGGTCTTGGCTTCAGTGAGAGGCAACCTGGTTTTCGACAGATATTTCCAGGTCTTAACTCCATCTCCAATGACGCCGTACATCAAAGCTGTGTTGATATGGATGCGCAAAAGTCGTTGTAGCGATTTAGTCTTCGTCGTTAGGATGTTCGAAGAGAAGCCTAAGAGAGCCTAAAAGACGAAATAACTTGATTAATTTATGTTAGTTTAGACTAGCACTTAGACTGCTTTATAGTATTAGCTTTGCCGTAGAGGGAAATTCTTCTGTTACCCACTTGCAAGAACAGGAGACATAACAATCATAATATCATACGACAGGTTGTTGACAGTGCTTGCGTGATTTCTCTCCATTTCTTTGCCGAGGTCGGCAAACTCAAGCAGAGATATATGCGCATCTACTTAAGGTACTGATAGTCACGTTTGCTATCGCAGACTGAGCTCAAAGGCCTTGATGTTAGCCGCTCGCCGGAGAGGAGCTGTTTGAGTTTTGATGAACCAGAAATCTCGGTATGGGCAACAGAAATGTATAGTAAGCTCAAGTATATGTCGGTCTCAAGGTTTCGAAGGGGTTGGAGCACCTTCATACACGCTTCGAAATAGTCGCGTGCTCCTAGCTCGAATCCATGAGGAAGATTGATGGGCTTGTATTTGTCAAGATTTGGCCCGTTCTCAAAGCACTTATTATGAAAAGGGACAAGTTGGATTGCAATGACCGGTCTCTCTTCATCTTCAACAACCAGACTCTTGACCGCATTGATAAACTGTTGCAGTGATTCAGTCCTCATCGTCAGGATGTCAGAAGAAAGAAATAAGAGATCCTAAGAGACGAAATAATTTGGTTACTTTATGTAACCTTAGACCAGATCTTAGGCTACCTTATTCTAGTGCCCTAGGCTTTAGAAGACAATCTTTCTGTTACCTAGGTAGGCATAGTACCTGGTCGTATACATGACACATACAACAGGCAGGTAGCCGCGATGGTATGCACCTCTGTGGCCGCTGACTCATAGGAGCCAGGGTACGAGTTGATCCATCTTTCGAAATAGTCTTGTGCTCCAAGTTGCAATCCATGCTGCTCGATGTTCGGTTCAAGTCGACACAGCTCTTCTGCTCGCTCGAATCCGTCCTCATGGATTAACCTGAAATCGATTGCGAGGACTGGTTCCTCGTTATGTTCGGGATGATTCTGTCGTTATTTGGCAGCGTCGACAAATTGCTGGAACGATTCGAGTCTCTTGAATGCAAAAACATATTCGAGGCAGATAGCTGCGAAATATCCGACTCGGTATCCACCGCCACATTGCAGCCAGGGTACGACCTCCAGGTCAAATATGGCCATCGTGCTGTCTTCTTTGGGCACATACCGCTTTCGCAATCGTTGGAATGTGGTCTGCGGTTCGGTTTCCATAACCTCATCGTCAGCCTCGGCCGCGGAGATAGCGAGATTGGCACTGCAGATGTATAGCTGCTCAAGGATCACGTTGGTCATGAAAACCTTTCTTGCCGCCTCTGCGCTTGCTAGTATATGGATCAGCTTCTGTCTTTTCGGACGCTATTAGATATGTTAGCTTAGACTCAACGTATGAAATCAGAAACGGTCTTTCATACATGAGCATCTTCAATATCCTCTGTCGCTTCCGTCGCAGTTTGGCTCCCTCCAAGGTGTTCCTGGAGCTTTTCACCTCCCCAATCCCTCACCATTCATTTGAACCAGATTGGGGGTCCCACAACTTGGTACTGGTGGTTCCTAACCTCTGTCAAAGAATATCATTCTGAACAGTTGGAAACAGTGGCCTCCATGCATACGAGACTGGCTGGTGTGACTCTCAGTGAGATTATGCTTTTGGGAGCCCTAGGGCTTTTGCCTGGCCCAGTCTCAACATTTGAACCGCAACATCAGGGTTACATGATAGTTTTGGGTCCCCCAGGTCCTCCTCAATCACCAGTCCAAGGGTTTCGCGGCACCAGGACTTGAAGATAAAACTGCCGTACCAAGTCTTTGTGTTCTCTGGCGTGAGGTACAATAGCTTTGTCAAGAAGTCTGTTGGATTACTTGTGCCTGAAGATTGAACCCGTCATCAACACTCAAGATTGTCTGTGCCCCTCTTGGTGGAGGTGGGAATGCAGCAGGCAGTTGGTGATAGTTTTGGACCGTTGCGGTTAGTGGTTCCAAGTCGAACATAGGTATATCTTGATCTTCTTCCATAGCGGCGGTCGCTGGCAGAGTAAATAGGCTGTTGGGGAGATATCACTATTAGCTTGGCCTTGTAGGTGTGAGAAGGAGAAAATGGACCTGTAGATGCAAAATAATTTAAGCGCAATGCAAGAATGTGTTTGAGAGGCGCAAGGTGCAAACCGGCAGCTTCGTGCGCGGGTGGCAGAGGGGAGAGGAGATGATAAAAGGAGAGAGGATGCAGTGGGGAAGGTACTAAGGTAGTTGAATAGAGGAAGCGGTAGTAATGTGCAGTCAAGAGGATGCGCGATTCAGAGCTGATTGTGACCCAGAGTTGATTGTGACCCAGAGTTGATTGTGATCCAGAGTTGATTGTGACCCAGAGTTGATTGTACCCAGAGCAAACTATATTTCAAAGCTGATTGTGATTCAGAGCTGACCGTAACTCAAGGCTAACAACATCGAGGCATCCAAATGAGAAGTTGAGGTGATGGAGAACAGGATGACGCGGAGGTAAGAGAAAGAGGAAGAGAGGATGCGATTCTTAAACACTTACATGGAGTGACCGGCAGTGCCTTCAGCAGAGTTAAGGAGATGCGTATCTCAGGGTTGCAGACTTCTTTAAAGGCTACAAAGGGAAGGAAGAATAGGTACAGGTCACTCGGGTTTGTAAAATTAGGCAGAGATTGTGCCTTTCAGTGATGTGCAAGTGAAGTGTAGGAGTTTGCAAAATCTGTTAGGAGTTGGCACTTGTTGACAGTGAATTATCCCAAGACAAACAGCCTGAATTTGGCCGCAGAATGAATCCTGATTTTACAGTCCAGGTTCTTGACTATATATAGAGCTTCTTTCTCTGCTTTTTATTCGTCTCTTTCTCTTTCTCTCATTCCTCCTCCACACTCCCTTGACCACCTTTCACCTCTCTACCCCTTTGCCTCTACCCGCATCTCACATCTCGGATCGCCCAACATTACTTCATACATTCTCCCCTTTTTCAATGTTCATTTCATTGAACATCGATCTTTTCTCGCCTGTGACAACGCTCAGTGGTCATCTTCACCCAGTTTCGCTTTACTTGCCATGCGGTTCGAAAAATAACCAGGGCACAGGAGCTTATCGACAAATTGACTTAGACAAGCTTAGGCATAAAGCTTAGGATAGACTATCCTAATTTTTATGAAACCCTTAACTAAGTCCTGGTTTTCTTCAACCCACCTGCTTGCCTCCCTATCTTTACTTTCACGGTCGCATAGGAGACTGTCATTCTCATCCGCGAATCATGTCGGGGAACATAAAGGACCAGGAGCACGTTAATTCCCTCGCTGAAAGTCTGAACGCCCTGCTGGTAATCGCCATTGAAGCTGAGTCTCCGAACCCCCCGGAGCAGACCTTGGAATGGGACAACGTACGGTCCGACGGAAACCTAGATTCTCGCAGTTGGGTCGTACCACCAAGGCGATCGAATGCAATTGCAGAAACCTCCTAGGACGACGAGGGAGACAGAGCTAGCGAGGCTTCTGGTAGCGGATTCACCGATTCTGATGACGATTCCGACCTCAACGACGAGACCGAATACCAGGACGTGCTGGACTCACGATTCGATAAAGATGAATTTCATGACTACCTGAAAGAGCTTCACACTCAGATTGGAAGTAACAAACCAAGGCGACAATATGTAAAATCTAACAATACTATGGCTAGGTCGCCAAACTGCGCGTACCTCTAACTGGAAATATCCCAAATCTGAGACCAGGTACCACGTTGCAAGAGCATCAAATGTATGCTGTCAGCAAGCCGGAGCTTGCGATGAAACCACAATTGAAGGGGGTGATTCTCGTATATCCTCTTGTTACGCCGTTGTCCTGCTGTCAACAATGGATGGAGGAAATCAAGAAGTTCTTCAATGATGTATGTCACGAACTGCCTTACTCTATCACCTTGCTTATTGACACTCCATCTGTAGGATAGCATGCCTCCCTCCCGCCTCGCTCGCGACAGAGCTAACGTGGATGACATCTTTCGCTACAAGATCATTGTAACACCATACAACCAAGTCTCTGCTGAACTTGGACGCCTCCACTAATCATCCAGGAGGATGTGGGCGTACCACAAAGGCCGATTACCCTACGAGGACCTTCCTAAGCGACCAACTATCACCTTGCTCTCGGGAGTCTTCAATCTCAGAGGCGTGAAGCCATTGGCTCCCCTGCTGATTTGACGTCCGTCACATTGAGGCCCACACCTGTCGTACCTACTCTGCCATCTACCAACTTAGGCAGAGACTCAAAAACTGCATCATGATGTCCGGGACGCAAATTGATAATACGTGAATGGACGGCTATACCATGCCATCACTCCTTCGTGGTCATGCCATTACCTCCCCCGCTACGATGAAGCTTGCATTTGCAGGGCCTGAGGAGGCGGTAAAGTCCAGAGGAAAGAAAGTTCCTTTCCTGGGATACCAACATATCCCCAGGATGATTCAGATGATGGACGCCATCACACTGCGGCGCCCAGCGGCCATCATCACAAACAATCTACCACCGCTCCACCATCAGCTGCAGAGCTACGAATTCGAGACATACTTCACCATAATGTCCAACATTCAGCTAGACGAGTTCCTGCGTCGAAGGAAGGGTCAAGGGTTGCAAAATACCTTTGCTTACTTTGTGAGGGCCCGGCATTATGCTTATCACCCCGCGCTGCTTCAGTTGCGTGAAATTGAGGAACGTCGACACCTAGCTGCGATGACACGGGATGAAGCGCTCGACGAGGTTTTGGTAGGCCAATATGCCGTGAAAGTGGCAAAGTGGCGCAAGCTGGTGAACCAAGGACGCAACTGGGAATTTACGCGGATCGTTGCCTTGGTTGATGTCATGAGAGCACATCTAAAGAACCAAACAGACAATGCATTCACCATTATGGATGAAAGCGTTTTCTTTTTTGAAGTGGCGATCAGGAAGAGTTTCCCCGTCGATGAAAACAACCCAGACGGAGATACCACAGATGATGAAGACATCCCAGTCGACGGGAAAATCCCAGTCTTCCGCTACGATGGGCGTTCGACCCCAGATGATGGTGAAGCGATTTCGAAACGATTCAACATTACAACAGGCCCCGGAGTTCTCTTAGTCAGCCGTGGAACGGGCGGTCAAGGCCTAAACCTGCAGAGTGCCAATGTACTAATCCAATGTGGTCCCTGGTGGAAGGTGCCCTGGGAGGAGCAGCCACTGAGGAGAGTTTACTCGAAAAGCTCGAGGAGAAGCCAACTAGCGATCTACGCGGACCCGTCGATGTATTCTCATTCTCCAATATTACCATGAGCTGATGCCAGACAATGCAATCGTCGTCATTGACGAGAGTGTGTTCTTTCTCGGCATCCTTGCTGTTGCTATAAGAAAGAGGTTTTCAAGTCAGTTATCAGATCATACGTGTCTTCAAATATGACGGCGCTCGAGCACAGACGAACGCGATGCAGCAATGGCAATATTAAACACGGCAGAAGGCGCCCGAGTCCTTCTGGCTAGTCGTGCAACAGGCGATCAAGGCCTCAACCTTGAGAGCGCCAACAACCTGATTCGTTGCGGATCGTGGTGGAAGGTCTCGTGGGAGCAACAAGCCGAAGGAAGAATCCACTGGTATGAGTATCGGAAGCCTACATCCGTTTACGAGCTTTTTGACGAAGCCAGTGATGTTGTCGACTGCCTTCGCAGCCTCAGGGACAAGAAGAACCGGATAAACGGCCAGATTTTGGAGGCGATTACCCATGAAGACGACCGAGATGAGCCACAGGAGAGACAGCTTCACTGATTCGTCAAGGAACTCTCTAGGTTTAGTACCTGTGTGCTTAATATTCTCCTGGTGGCTGGGGGTTGGAGGAATGGGAAGGGCATATTGGTACTGGAGGCTGGTTTCGAAGTAACTGCCTTGCGGGCTCCAAGGGCAATGATAACCAGACAAGAAGTCAGATTTTGGACGGAAGCACATGTAACTAACAAGAAAGGGCTCTAGTAGGGCAATGCCTGATAATTGTCTGGCAAAGGAAGGCCTTGTCAGAGTATCGGGAGAATTGATCGCACACAGCATAAGAGACGAAATAATTTAGTCACTTTATGTCAGTTTAGACTACCACTTAGGCTACTTTATTTTAATAACCTAGTCCTTAGAGGACATTTCTTCTGTTACTCACCAAGGGCCTCTACTTCCAGCATCAGCACTCGACGTCAGCCTGGATGCTAGGCAGAGGAGTGAACTCGACACTGTAGGCTATCGCTCTAGTTAACTAGACCTATTACACTGAAAGTTCAATGCTACAGACTCATGGCGGCGATGCTTCCAGAAGAATGGAAGAACATATCATTATGTATGTATAGAAGTACGAATGGTAATTATGAGAGCTTTCTCTAAATATAAACGCCTCGCCTATCCCTTTCAGTTCCTGACACGACTGATAGCATCGAGTTCCCCTCCTTGGAACTGAACTGCATCAACTAACATTACATACGGGAGTGACTACTCGGGGGAGAATTGTCTAAATCGAGTATAGTTCAGATCAGAGATACGTAACGGGATCGTCCCTTGGTGTAGACTGATTTACCCCTGATGTACATGATCGTTGAAATAAGCTTAATATATTTATAGATGGAAGTCTCATGTTCTAGGTATCCACAAACCTTTCGATAAGTTGCTGCGTGGTTATATCAGTATACGGCTAGCTTGAAGTTCAAGTCGACCTCATCCTCATCGAATCTCACTTAGACCTAGCATGGACAGCGACGAAAGGAAGCCGCTGAATTAAGATCGGCACATTTTCTTCAAATTCTTTGAATACGGTTCGATAAACTGAATGAGTAGATGATAAAAAACAACTTTGGTGCTAGTGTTAGTGTTAGTCAACTGAGCTACATCACATCTCACACAACACAGCTTATGGACAATATTTCAAGAATTGAGGGGAAAGCAAATCGTAAATGGCATCCCTGCGCCTTAAGTTGAACATTAATCTATCATGGTGTTTTACAAAAATGGCTCGCAAAGTGCAACCAAAGACCTGGAAGTGATCATCTCCCATTCACCCTTTGCACCTAGTAACTGAGAAACAAGTCAGCCCAGAACACCCGGAATGGAAACTTTGGACAACTAACCTTTTTGGATTACTATCTTTTCCCCAAACATCGTCAACTCCGTTTAAGCAGCGATTTCTACTCCACCTGTTGCGCCCATGGCCTGTCGCAAATTGCGGTTAGCTATTTTCTTTCAAAAGAGACGATAGAATGACTTGCCTTCTTCAAATCTCCATAGATGGCAAATTGTCCGGCAGTGAGAGTTCCGACCATGAAGAGACGGGCACCGATACCAGAGTAGGATCCACGGATACCGAGCTCCTTACCGATCTTGACGAGACGAGAGACAGTTCCCTCACCGGGGAGACCCTGAGTCTTGTTGATCTTGGAGAGCATAGTGTCGGCAGGCTGAGAGACAATGGCGGCGGCGAAACCAGCAATCAGACCAGAGCCAAGGTTGGCAACAGTCTGCATACCATCGGAGAGGTCCTTCTTGGGGAAAGTGCGGAAGACAGCCTCAGAGACCTTCTCGAAGACGACGAACTTGGCCATGGTGTAGGGGATCCTGGAAAGTGTCAATTTGTTGGTCAATTAGTGATTGAGCGAGCAACTTACTGCTTGAAGAGAATGGGTCCGAAACCGGCGTAGAGAGCACCGAAACCCTCGTTCTTGACAATCTTGCCGAAACCAGAGACGAGACCGCTGGCGTAGGTGGGCTCAGAGACGAGACGGATACGGGTGGCCTCAAGGGGGCAGAGGGCGATATCGGCGAAGAACTCAGCAGTGGCGGAAGAGGCCAGGTAGACAGCAGTTCGGTTCTTGGAGGCGGTCTCGTAGCCGAGAGCGTCAATCCACTGCTGCTTGAAGAACTCGTAACCACCGAACTTCAGAGCACCCTGGAGGAAGTAACCGGCAAAGGTAGGACCGACACCAGTGAGGAGAGCACCAGCACCCTCATTCTGGACAACCTGGCGGAAACCACCAATGAGACCGCGGTTGTAGGTAGCGGGGTCGAGCTGGATACGGGTCTTGACGCTGTAGGATTTATTGTCAGTTGCTTTCTCTTTCGGTCAATGGAGTGCGCGTATGGTTTTCGGTTATTGCTCAAGGTTTGGTGCGTGGATATGTGGCCGATTGGTGTCCCGCGCAGTTGGCGGACCGCAACATCACCTCTGAAGCAATTGACGACGAAAGACTCAGCGCATAGGCGATTGGAACATACACATCGACGGGGGTGAGACCACCGTGGGTGACGGAACAGCAGACAGCACCGGCAAGGGCGAATCGGGAGTAGAGGGCGAGGCCAGACTTCTTCTCGGGGGTCTCAGCCTTGATGTTCTGGACGACGGCGTCGACCTTGGTGGATCCGGTAGAGGCAGCCATTGTGAAAGATTTGTTCTTCAAACAAAGGACTGAGGGGAGATTTGTTGTTGGTGAGAGGAAAGAGAAGGGGGGAAAAGAAAAACTTTTGGTGTTTGACGTTTGAGCTCTTTTTTTTTTAGTCTCGGCGGGCTGCGGCAGGGAATGGAAAAATAATGCCTCCTTGGATTTTCACACAGCTCGGGAAGACTCGGATAATCGGCGCCTGCAACTGCACGGACCGGGCCAAGGGGGAGAGATGCTACCTGTTAGGTAACACTTCAGGGCGTTTCTGCCTTTTACAGCGCTGTACATCCACTGAAGCTTCCACCACGGTTCCATATCTGAGATCCACTAGACCCGGGGTAAACAGGACAAATTGGGGATGTACCCTGTTAGCCGCAAGGCCTGTGACGTTATCTCTTGAGGAAAAGACCGCTCTTCTATTCTATTGTAAAGATTCTAACTGGCTGGATATGATTATCTAGATAGACTGAAATATCAATCATGATAAACTCACTGATATCACCCATTTCACCCAAGTCTCGTCTCATCAGTCACTTTTTCTATACTGTCCTTCACTAATTTAACTCATCTAAAATGCCAGATCTTGCAATCTCACACACTGGTCTCCCCGAGAATTCCTCGGACAGACCCACCATTCACTAACCGTCCTTCGCGAACGTGTCCATGGCATTGGCTGGATACAAGACAAGGCAGGTTTTTTCTTTCTTCTTCCTTGCGCTTTCTCTTATTGCCGGCCCGACCAATGGATACTGCGCGATAAGCATGTCTTGACTCGGTGTCGGAGGTTAAGTCTTCATGACAGTGTTTGTTTTTAAAGTCCGACGTCATACCCCTTGAAGTTTGTCGTGAACTGAATAATGCTGAGAAGTTTTCAATGGTGAACATAGTTTTTACTGAAAGTTTGTGCCTGGCAGCCAGTTCGGTATGTATCCGGCTGCCCTTATAGGCGCATCTTAGATCAATCGCCGATTTATCACCCTAAAGCCGACGATGAAAGTAAAACCCCCACCCTGGTTGGCCAAGCATCCATGTTGCATCATCATCTAATTACTGCCTTCTTATCTTATCTTGATAAACCTTCACTTAAACAGCTGTTATCTGAACGACAGGGTGTCAGAAATAGCTTCAGGCTCAATGGCAGGAGCATAGTCTAAGATGGCATGAATTTGTCTACTCTTCTGGCTCTTATAGACTAAACTTGCTCTTGAAACGTAAATTCAAGGCAATATCGATGAACTGTTGTCTGTCATTCATCGTAGAACCACAATATACAATGGCCTCGGTAACATTCTTTCTGATGATAACCTGCGTTAGTACTGCTCCGAGGAAACACCATAATAAAGTTATCGTCACATAGGTAATTGCCATTCCCAGTCAATCCCATACAACTTAATACTTTCATATGCAAGTTCTCATCAGCTATATTATACCTCATGAAACTTGGTGGTAACTACCTCACCAGGTGGGTAACAGAAGAATTGTCCTCTAAAGCTTAGACTGCTAAAATAAAATAGTCTAGGGACTCATCTAAGCTAACATAGAGTGACCAAATTATTTCGTCCCTTATGATCTCCGGGGTCAACTCTTCTGATACCCCGAGGCTCACCCATTCATGCTTAAATTCCGGCTTACAGCCCTACACTAGGGGGGAGAAAGGGTGCAATTTTCTCTCATTTAACTCAGGTCCAGATGTCACGCGACCACCATGTTTGTAGCCCGGGCAAATGTATCGTATCACATAGCTTGAAGTACCTACAATGGTAGTATTGCGGCAAGGCTGTTTCCAAAGTCTATCAACTGACCTATTATTTGCTAGGAATGCATCGGACTGGTTTTTTTCATTGGACAATTCACAGCTTACTCTCAGTTCCTGGTTCAATTAGCCGCTGCCAGCCTAGATGCCAAGAGCTGAGCCACTCCTCTCATTTAAACCACTAAGGATGAATCAACATATGAGGACAATAAATAATGTCACATCATCCCCAAATATACATTTGATACACATTTGGTAGAATACCTTTACGTGAGGGTAGTGAGATGCAGTGAGAAACACATGAAATAACGACACTCATATACTCATTCTACTCAGACTCTCAACATGCCTCAAACAGTCCCTCAATACAGCCCAGCACTGGGCATCCGCCTTGAAGGAAACCAAGCTTCTTACGCCCCATGCGACACAATCATCGGCCATATCTACCGCAGAAACCACGCAGTCAGCCCAAGCGCCTCCATACAGATAAAACTTGGTGGAAGGGCCAAGACCAAACTTATAGTCTCCAGCGGCGGGAATAAAAGAACCACCTACAGAGGCCGCTTCAACCTTATCCCAGAGAATATCCACTGGAAACAGATCTTCGAGGGACCACTTCATATTGAACAGGGCGGTGATGAGCAGGTCTGGCCTTTTGCCATAACGCTGCCAAAGTATGTCGATCCGAGGTACTTGGAGAATCGGGAGCAGCACGAGAGCTATTTGCCCCTGGGCGCAACGGATTGTGTTTTGCCTTCGACTTACTCGTATCCTACTGCTGGGACTACGGAGGCCTTTGTTGAGTACTACTTGACTGCTACGCTGAGAATGCGAGGGAAGGGTGCTTCGGATGGCGCGTCAGCTGTGCTTCCAATTACAGTAAAAACCTTGGAAAATGGCCCTCCCATCGCAGACTTTGCAGTCAAACGAGCAAAGAGTTCCCAGACCATCTACACTTATCGTCTTGTCCCAACCATGAAAGAAGTCAAGCTTTCCTTCTCCCAGAAGTTCAAACAGGTTCTACAAACAACAAGCGTACCGACATTCGTCTTCAACATGTTTGTTGGCCTCCCTACCATCATTCAGCTGGACAATCCCAACCCTATTCCATTCACGTTGCACATTGTTCCAGACCTGAAGGCGAGTAGCGAAGCCGTCAGAGATGTAAAGCATCAGGTCAAATTAACATACGTTTCCATCCGGATCTTCACTCTCACAGAAGTCATCTGCGAAGGATCATTCGCTCCTCACACAAAGGACAAAACCAACGAGTATGACCTTTGTGTCATGAGTGCTCTTTCTCAAGGTATCAAGGACGGCATATACATCCCCTGCACAGACGGCGAGTCTGCTATCGACATTGGAGAAATGATCAATTTGCGACTTGGTCATTTCCGGCCCGGTTTTCCCCAGTTACCAGGTGACCGACGCCTTTCTTTTGATCCAACCTTTACTACATACAACATTCGACAATCGCATAGGTTGAAGTGGGAAGTCAAGGGGATAGTAGCAGAAGAGGAGTTCAAAGAGTACGGGGCGGTCCCGATCACGTTGTTGGCTCCAAGTGACGAGCACGGCATAGGTGGGCTTGACCAGAGCCATTCTGGTCCTGTTCCAACCGCAGGAGAAAGTGTAGCTGGTCCGTCTCAGGTTCAACGGAACGAGTCGTGGATTCAGCCTCCAGCTGAGGATGAAGCACCACCCAGCTTTAACCAAGCCGTCAAGGAGGATACACCACGTCCAGCAGAGAAGGCCGCTGCTTAGGTGAGAGGAATACTCAAGGGTTATGAGAACAGAACGGAAGGGTAGACGACTCCTTGTATAATTCTTAAATAATTTAGAGAGATTTCATAAATCAGTTGAGCTAATCCGAGAAAGTAAAAGCAAGTCAATTTAGATGGTTCCAACACCGTAAATAACCCAAAGTACACAACTTATTCCTTTCCATCCCTATTGAAAAGCCCCAAAACCTCTTCATTGTCATGAGCCGCTGCAAGATCCAGACTGGTTCTCCCATTTACATCCTCCGCCAATGGATCAGCTCCTCTGTTCATAACCGCTTTGAACAACCCGACTGGTTCGCCTGCTATCTCATGGAGGATGTTTCTCTTCTGCTGGTCTATGGCCCGCCAGTCAACTCCCAAGCCATCGGCCCAATTCATTATTCCTTCGAAAGTCTCACGTTCCGGAGTAGTGGCTAAGAAGAACATGGGTGTCTGGCCACCATTGTTGCGTGCGTTAATGTCCAGACCCATGTCCAGGAACTTCTTGAAAATATCTTTGGTATCAGCGCCATTCTCGCACAGAGGAGCGAAAAGGCCAGAAACTAGGTAGTGCAGTGCGTTGTTTCCATAAGCATCTACAACGAGCATGTTTGCGCCCTGTGAGGTGATGTAGTCTATCCATTCGGGCTCGCTACAAGCTCTTCCTTCTCCTCGTACCAGCGCCGCAAGACCGTAATGGAGCGGGGAGTATCCTTCAGCATCGGCCTGGTTAATGAGTTGCGATATATTCGCTCTAAACTCCTTGATGGAGTCTAATTTCTCATCATTTGGAGCTCCGGACCCCAACATGTGATGCATTGCATTTCGACCATGGTTGTCCACTGCAAACGGGTCTGCGCCCTTTTCAAGGATCTGCTTCAAGAGTACGTGGGTTTTCCTTCCAGCTTTAGAAAACCCTCGCCGACAGGCAGCCATGAGAGGGGTATTTCCAGATTTATCTCGGAGCTCTAGGTCAAGGCTAGGTAGCTCCAGTATGGGCTGATAGAAACCTAGACCGTTGCTGAAAATCTCGTGTATGACCACCCTTTCTGCCAATCGTGGCTCCTCAAGGTGATATGTCATCTGAAGATTAATGATGATTTCGGAGTCCGACTCTTTCTTGTCCCACGTCCGGCTAGCTATAGCCATAGGCAAGGTAGACCTGGCTGGCAGCCATATTTCTGGAGCCCAGAACATATAGGTATCGTATGGGCTGATTCCAGCAGCCAGAAGAACTCCCATCATCTCTCCTGTGACAAAGACTCGCCTTTTTCATGTACCTCAGAAATCGACGTAAACGTAGTGCTTGCGGTGACCAGTGGATGGCCCTCGCGTATCAGCTTGAATTCCAGTAGGTTTGTGTCCAACTCCATTTGTTTTGCGTCTTCCAGCGTCAGCCTCCAAGACTTTGCCATTCCTGGTTGTTCGTTACTGGATAAGAGAATTCTCAAGACCTCCACTTGTCGCTGTTGGATCGCATTCAAGATTGACATTGGAGAAACCTCTGCTCCATGGTCAACTAGGAGTCGAACGAGTGTCTCGTTCAGCGCTGCATAGCTCAAACAACCGACCCCATTGTCAGCCACAGTGTTGACATCGGCACCATGATCTATCAGAATCTTCATTGCGGCAGCTCGAAATACGCCCCAACCTGCGGAGGAATGGAGAAGCGGCGTGTGCCCACCGTCACTTCGAGCTTCCAGGTCCGCTCCCTTGGAAAGCAAGTATGGTATTGCTTGGGCATAATGCCACCAGTATTGGCCTCTAGCAAGCCAGTGCAGGGCTGTGAGTCCATCACGATCTCGTGCGTTGACATTTACTCCCTTCTTCTCCACCAGAAAACGCATTACCTCCATGTTAGAGGTAGAGGGCATGCAAGCTGTGATAATTAGAGTATCCAGGCCGCTTTCGGTTTTCATTGCCAGTTCCTGTGGTAAACAGCAACTCTCAACTAATTCGTGGAACCCAAATTGAACAAACTTCTGCATAATCGACCAACCATCGTTGGAGCTCGCTGTGAAGTCGGCTCCAGCTTTGTATAATTCTTCAACTAGGGAGTATTGACGATGTGAAAGCAACCTTGCCACCGTCTCCCAAGTCGTCGCTTTTGCTTGTGGAAGGAAAAAGTCTCTCATCACCGTGGTTTCGGCTTGGCGATGAGCCTTGATTAATCTGATCGAAATGTCCATAGGCGTTGGCAAATCCACCTTGGTGAGTTTCTCTGTGATCATCCATAACAGGCTTGTGGCGTAATCGTCCAATTTATCTGCCGCGAACAGCATGGCGCGATGAAGAACTGGCATAGAATCATGTCCAATCTGGTTCACGACTGCTCCTGCAGATATTAGAGCATCGATAATCCCCTCAAATCTAGGAATTACAAGTTCTGGATCAAGAGTCTCCAACTCGAGCTCTGGGATAGCCTTGCTAAAAGGTCTTTTGGTGTCTTCGACAGTGTAACCACCAGCGATCAGGTTAATACCCCTGGCTGCATCAACCAGGTTTACCGACGGGTCCTGGTTCATAGCATTCCTCGGTATAATTTCAAGCGGCCCCCGTTTCCAAAGAGCATGTTCAGATCTGAAGAATGCACACTGGAGAATAGGCGGTAGCCAAGGCTCATCCAAGTGCGCTTCCTTGGATATGTCAAAAGTTGGATTGACGTCGGCTCCAGCTTCTAGTAGTAGCCGTACAGATTCAATTATTCCTGAACGGCAGGCATAATGCAGAGGTGTGTGCTGGCATACGTCTTTCTGGTTTACAGCCGTGTTTCTGGCCTCGGGGCTCGAATCGTTCATCCACTGAAGTAAAAGGCCAATGTTGTTACTTCTCTTACATCGTGATGCGATGTGGAGAACATTCATTCCTTGCTGTGTCGTAGCAAAGGGATCCGCGCCCGCACGCAATAAACGATCAACTGTGTAAGAGTCGATCGAAGCGGCAAAATGTATGGGTCTCAATCCTCGAATATCTGATGCGTTAGGGTCTGACAAGTGTTTCAACAGCCATTTGAGACAGTCTTGTGTTTTCCTATTGACATCATATTCGCCTCCAGTGGGCATTTGGCAGATCAGATGTAATGGAGTGATCCCAGAGAAATTGGGCCTATTTGTTTCCACACCTGCCTTCTCGAAGAGTGTCAAGAATACTTTCGACAAGTCTTTTTCTCTCCTGCAACCCGGTGCAAGGATGAGTTCATGACAGAGTGTGTTGCCTTTGAAGTCCGTAATTAAGGGCGACACCCCAGCATCAACTAGATACTGGTATGAAAAGGTTATCGATCCGTCCAGGTTGGCCGCCCAGGAAATGTGATAGATTACTTCGTGCAGAAGAGTGCGACCTTCAGTATCCCGAACATGCAGATCCGCAGAGGCTTTGTTAAAGCTCCCGAATAGAGCTGTAACCTCCTCATGGGATCTGAACGATCTCCTTGCGAGTCGGAATAAGGGGGTCTGGCCCTTGGCGTCTCTGGCTTCACTATCGGCACCGTGTTGTAGAAACAGTTGGATTGCTTCTTGGAGATACTCAAGGTCCTCGGTCATTACATAAGATACACCAGCAAGGATGTGAAGGGGGTTCTCCCCATCATGGTTTGCCAGTTTTGGATCAGCACCCGCCTCCAGAAGTGCTCTTAACAGTTTGGGCAGTTCACTGACATCGTCGGGCCACAACGGACATCCATCCAACATACGTTGAGGGATGCCAGGACCAAGATAGTTGAACAGGGCGTAGTGAAGTGGTCCGTTACCCTCAAAGTCAGTAAGTGTACAGTCTGAGCCGTATCGTAACATTGGAACGGCAAGATCAGACTGCGATTGAATGGCCGACAGTAAAGGTGTTCTGCCTTTCAGGTGCTCTCTGTCATTAATACCTGCATTCAAAACCTCAGCCAAGAGTTCAAGATACCTTTTGTCGGCATTTTGTGGCAGACAATGAAGGACAGTCCTTCCATCTCTAAGCTTAGCCGTTGGATCTGCACCAGCTCCAAGTAAGTATTTAAGTGTCTCAGAGTTTCCTGCTGAATGTATGGCAGATCTACCCATTGAATCCCTTTCATTAAGGTCAGCGCCTGCGTCGATCAAGAGTTTCAACATGTGTTTGAAGTTGAACAAATTTAAGTCTGTAGCAAGAAAATGGCTATCGCATTTGCGGGTCATATAATCGCACCGAGCACGGCAAAATTCGGTCAAGACTGTTGACGAGGCATTTCCTTTGTCGAAAGCACCGGAATGAGTTTTGCATTTTTTGAGCGCATCTGCCCCGGCGTTGATCAATATCTCCATCACCTCGATGCTACATCTGCTTGCGGCAAGGAACAGTGGTGTCTGATCAAGAAAGGTCTCATTGACATCGAAATCAGATTCGCAAACAAGTCTCTTGACGACATGAGACTGTTCCGCATCTATGGCCGCGAAAAGAGCGTGCATCTTATCGGTAGTTTTACAGAACGGAAGCATCGCTTCCAAGCTTTTGATATAGCCTTTTGCAGATGCAGACCCTATCAGTGTGTCTTGCAAGTCGGCGAGTCTGTCATTTGAGTCCCCTAGAGAAATGTCAAGAGACCACTCCAGAGTTGGCGCTATTCCCTCTTCCATGAGAAGCCGAACTACTTCATGTCTGTCGTTCATGACAGCTGCATGGATGGGGCGAAACTCCGACACATTAGGAATGATGTGTGACGCTCCATGTTGCAGAAGGAGTCGAGCAGCACCGGCATGACCGTTCAAGGCAGTCCACCATAACGGGGTTCTGTTTAGAGAATCCTGCATGTCTAGCATGTCACCGCTCAGACCCGAACGTTCAATAAGAGTCTTCATGATGGGTTCCAGCCCACACAATGCTGCGAGATGAAGATCGGACAATGATGCGATGTGAGAGTCATCACTCGAATGACCGAAGCCAGTGTCCAGGGATAGTTTTATCAAAGTGTTTCTGGTATCGATATCGCTCATTAAACGACTAATTTGTTTCAGTAGTGCATCCTCGGGCGAAGCGTTCCATTTACATCTCCTGGTATGTACATGCCAATTAGACATGGCATATTCTGCGAATGGAAAGCCTATTTTGATGCGACTGCGTTCCAATCCACAAGAGTAAAAAGAGGCTTGTCTATCGCGGAGACATCCGGAGAAAATGTAATCGAGACAAATAAGGGCAAGATCATAGTGGGTTGCTGCTGAGTCCAATACTGGATAATCGCCAGGCTTCTGGGCCCTGGTGGTTCCAATCAGGAACTCTGTCAATGAGTGATGTATGACACTGACAGTTTCGTCAGGTAGAATCTCTAGCAGAGGACCGCAGGCAGCCCGGACGAGATCCTTGTTTGCTTTCAAAGTATGCTTGTCTCTACCCTCGGTGGCTGTCCCAAGCATGTCGGCAAGTTCCAGTAGCCGAAGAGGACGAGTGGCGTGTGTCACCCATTGTAGAATCGTAACCTGCGTTTTCTCTGCGATGCCAGACCTCCGAGCGTGTTCTTGCAAGATTCCGATGTACATGGCATTCAGGTCGAGAGGGAGTTTGTGGATTGTATCCTGAATGTTGACTCCGGGTTCCAGAAACGCTTTCATGGCCAGCTTGGCATATAGAAATAAGCCATTGGCTCTACCCGGCACAGCGTCTCGAATAAGTCGCTGATCATCTTCGGAAATCGAGGTTTCATCAAGACAGAATCGAACATAGGTAGCGATATCGGCATCTACCAGCTTCTCTTCCATCCGAACGTCGAGGGATTTCACATGCCTCATTGCAGACTCCACGTTTGCGGTAGGTCGACTAGTTAAAAGCACTTTGACGGATGAAGGCCTCAAGTGGCCAAGCTCAGCCAACTAAGTGATAGAGTCACTGTTCCCGTCGTCCATTTCGTCAAGAGCGTCCACGATGCCATAGATCAAGGGGAATGAGGCCAAGGCTGTTCTGAGGTGCCTCCATAGCTCCTCGATAGAGACATTTTCAAGAAGGCGAGCGTCTTCAATGTATGCCTTGAACGTGGACTGTAACGGTGGGCTATATGGGAGAATCTGGTCAAGCCAGTCTCGGAGCAGATTTATCGGTCGGTGATTGGCATCGATGATCTGGCGGAAGAAAAAGTACAGCACAGGCACTTCCTCTTGTGAGAGCTTGTGGATCATATTGGCTGCAACAACAGACTTTCCAGAGCCAGGCACGCCTTTGATCCACAAAAGACCATCTTCCAGGCTATCATGCCAACGTTGGTAGTTTTGTGAGCGGTATAGCCATTCGCCGGTACCTTCAAGATGGAAGGCCAAATGCTTGCGATACTCGCCGCTCTCGTGGTCATACTCTGTTGGGCGCAACCACTCTCGAATACTAGCGATAGTAGCTTCAGATTGGGGCAAAACATGATCGGGATTATAGTTGCTGGTATCGTCTTTTCCAATGACGACAATGTCACTGCCATCAGGCGATGGGGCATGAGGAGGCTGTTCGTCAGACATGCTGATCAGCTGATATCAAGAAGTCGGGTTTATCGTTAGATCCTTCCTAGCAAATATCAAGGTTTGTTCAATTGGAGCATTGTAATTGACACTTTGATGATGAATGAATATAATGACTCTAAGATTGTTGAGAGGGGAAATATCGACTAACCCAGGCAGGTAGGCTGCAGTCAGCATGGAACATCTTGTCATGTTCAGCAGGCAGTACCGGTGGTCGTACAAGATGGAAGTGAAGCAGATAAATACAGGTACTATCTATTGAACTCATTGGATGGATGCACGTTAAATCAGAATCAGTATGGAATAGAGCAACAAGTGATGAAATATTGAAAAAGTCTTTTTCTATAGATACAACCAGGAAAATACCCAAGATTTGTTATACAATGCCCAAAGTAATCCCATCTCGAAGAGGACTCCAATTCTATACCCAACGCCAAGCTAAAAGTCACAGCCACACGCCACGATCCTACTGTTACAGTACCCTTAACACTAACCAACCTCAAATCCAGCCAATAGGTATCGAAAGAACCCAATCATCATCTCCTTCCGTTAAAGTCTTTCTCGAACTTGAGGATAGTGGTGTCTATGGTTGTGATAACGCTGCGGCCAGTCCTTTGACCAGTAACGTAGAAGTTCTCGGTTCTGTCTCTAGTCGTGGCCCACTGATCCATCATGGCGCCGCTAGAAGTACCCTGGCCACCCGTGTAAGTTGAGCCACCAGAGCTGTTGCTGTTGGTGTAGCTGCCATAGTTGCTGTAAGATCTAATGGACCACGGTTAATGGTTGGTTCTCAATGAGTAGATCGTGATATGGATACTTACTGGTTGGCAGTAGATGAAGACATGTTGGTAGATTTGTTGAACTCTTGTTAGAGTCAGTTGGTTGCTTAATTGGTTGTGATTGGTTGGAAGTATCGGTAGTTGGTTTGTTGTAAGTTGGTGTTGATAGCAGTGGTATAGACCAAAGACTTCACTTGATTAAATAACTGATGGTGATATCAAATATTCAGATTCAAGTAGGAGGGATAGAGCTGTATTTAACTTGGCTCAAAAAAAATCCTGGCCTTCGCAAAGTCGTAGTCAAGACGTTGAGCAGGTCACCTCGAAATGGAAAAATCCATACCACCACAACCAAAAACCCTTCAAAACACCATGGAACAAGAAGCCGGCCCCCAAAATCACGCGCGATTTGGAATAGTTTAGATAACAAGCCTCCCCAGTTTCGAAACATGCCATGATGGAGACTGGCGCGATCGCGGAAGAGAAACGGCCAAGGTAGTGGTGTCCAACGACCGCCGCCGTAAAGGCTTCAATTGGATTGGACGGTGGCGAGACAAACAAACTGGAAACTGGGCCGCAAAAGAAGATTGACTGATTTAGTGAGTTTATCCGCTTCCTCAAGTCGAAAATATTGTTTCGGCGGAGAGGTAGTGATTGGCTTCACCCGCAATTGCGCAGAATTACAGCGACAGAAACCACGATTTCGGGGGCTATCAGCCACAAGAGGGAGCCTGTGAATGGAAGGCTACTAGGGTAGTGGCTCAGCTCAGCCCCCAATACAAGCATTAAGATATCATGAGTCCCCAATATGGTCGATTATACGTTGAATCCTGCGCCTTTTTAGACATTCAGTCATTGAATTGAAGTGTTTCGCAATACACTGACTCGAGATATGCGCCTTTGGTCGTTGTCGCTGTATATGTTACTGTTACTGTATCGAATTTGCACCTATTCTATAACTTGGTGATGGCCATCATGACAACTGAATTGGCCAATGACTCAACTTCCCTATTTCCTATTGGAGGCCTTCTCAGACAGACTCTGTGGCTAGTTTCAGGGCAAGATCTTTCAAACATTTAGGCTATCTCAACTAAAACTACCTTGGTACCTGTGGATGTTGACTCGGCTATGCCCCACACTCATGATGACAGCTGCAACCTCACAACGGCCGCCATGAAGTAGACCAGATCCAGGGCACCAAAGTTCCCACTGTGATCCTTTCCATTAGTAAACTATTCCTTTATCGAAACACTTACCTGAAAGCTGCATCTTGGCCAAGATTTATCCCCGTCTTAATACAGCCCATACTCTTGGCCCGCCGAGGTCTAGGGAACAGGAAACTATGTAACGCAAAACCTTGGCCTAAGCTCATAAGAGGTTTCTGGATCTCTTCAAGACCCTTAGCGATGATACATAGTAGGGCCCAATATTGGAACTTTGGACATTAGCTGTCATGATAACGATGAAAATTCGGTCATGTTGCGGGATGTGAAGAACAGTATCCGACAACTCCGCCCCCACCCGGAGGCAACCAATAGTTTGAAATGCGATTTTGAGAGCTGGCACAATTTCCGATTTAAGCAGTTCTAAACTGCGAAAATTTTGTTTTCAAATTACTGCTGGGATAAAGAGACAGTCAATCAGTCGACTATTGAGGCATCTTGGTGGAGCGTGCGTAGGGCTAGCCTTGTCAGGCTGGGCGGTTGAACAGAGCAATGAGCTCGACACGAACTTTAGTGTTCAGAAACAACACACACTGCAAATGGGAACACTAGGTATACCTATAATATAGTGCTCAGAGTCTCGACATTATGGTGACGGTCGCAAATATTGATGGGTTTTTTGTATTGTGATTTATCCATAAAACTCAGTTGCATCTCAAAGAAACTGCCAGAAATGTACGTTGATTAGGTACACCAGCAAGACTTGCTACCCTATAGCTTCGATGGAAATTTAAGCAACTCTTCATAACAGTAAGTAACACTGGGACTCGACAGAGTCACTGCCAGTAAAAGCAATTGGATAACCGATTTTAATGTCGTTTTGAGTACTTTCCGTGTATTGGTGAAAGTGTCACTTTGCCAACTTCAGAGGTCTCGTGTAAACAACGTCGATCAACGATTCAACAGAAGGACCAAACACGGTTTCATTGTGCTCATTCTCTCGAGAACTCGCAGCGGACGGGTCGTTAGATAAGAGAAAGAAAGGAAAACCAAGCAGTTATACAGAAACATAGACTTCCGGTTCGTAGAAAGAGTCGCCGCCCTAGGAGCCGCAAACCGACGAAGAGGGCGTGAAACGATGAATCCTATGTAATAGTTCTTTCCATAAGAGATAAACGAAACTATCGCAATTGCAAGGAAAGAATGATTACGATAGAGTGGTTGTATAAAAGATACACTCATTACGTTTAGGGACAGAAGAAATCTGCAACTCAACTAAACTGTCTACTGATCTGGTCTCCAAAAGCTGTAACGATGAGGAAATCCACGCCTTGATGGGTCACCAATCTGAGAATTGTTGATAGGCAATAGAAGAGCAAAAGTTTCGAAGGAAAAGAGAGAAAAAAACAGAAAAAGTCGAAGAGACATGGCAGATGTCGTCACTCATTTTCGTTGTTTGGAGATGCTCCGAAATGTCTCATGGGACTGCATCAATGAACCACAAAAGGATGACTTTGTGGATACACTGTTTGGGATATAAGATCTTCCCAACGGCTTACCCGGCTGACAGGAAGAGTTCGAAACAAATGATCGGAAACGGCGTCTGTGCTTGATGCACGGCTTGGATTTGATGTAGCACGGTTGAGATAGGTATTCTGGTATGTTGACGATCCAAGGGCAGTGGGGTACTTGAATCAACCGTAGGCCTAGAAAATAAATTCACCAAAGAATGGACTAAAACAACATAAACTGGCGTGGAAAATCCTTTCTTTGGTTGTAATTCCCCAGGAACACTATTATGAATTCATCCACGACTGTGGGCTGGCAGGAAGAATCAGGATGGCGAAACGAGTATAAGCAGAATCAGCAAGGAAACAGAGGGTTTGAAAAGTTGCTTCGAAGGATTGAAGTCAGAAATAAGAGAATGGCATAGTGATGTCAGTCGGTCCTGGCATTTGGCGTTGTGTCACTGCTCCTCTGAGCTTTCGGAAGAATTTGTATATAGCACAATGGCACTGATGACAAAGGTTTGAACTCAAATATCAAAGGCAGATGTGCTACAAAAAATGGAAGGTGTCAGCAATATGTGGAGGAAGGGCATCAAATAAACAATAACCGTGGGTCGCACTGCTCCTTAAATCCAGATGCTGACAACAACCCTCAACCCAAAGCACTGACGCCATCACCAACCAACGCATTGAACCAAACTGTCAATATAATTGCCTCATTTCCTTTCCCGAAAAAATCGTCCCAGAAACGCAGAACAGTCACCGGAAACCGCAAAAGACACTCGAAATAGACGTACGCTTGGCCAAGAAAAGTAGTGAAAAACTATCAGATACCAAGCTCGATAGACTGTCGCAACCCTGTCTTCAGCTCTGCCTCGTTCGGGTCTCGACCTCGTCATTTGACAGGGGACCGGGGAAGAGCTTCCCTGTCGACGCCCCGAGAGCCGAGCGCGGAGGGAGACAGGGGGAGGATCGACAGAAGAAACAGGCATTGGGATGAATTGAGAGAAGCTTGAGCTTATGGTCCAGTTGTGGCAAGGCACCGGAGCAGGCGAAAGCAGCGACTATGGAAATGATATTGCTTTTCGGACTACTGTGCAATACGATAATTGGTCTAAGCTTGGATGGATACCAGTGAGATACAATATTCGATGGAGAAGCAAAGCGGATACATGAAGGTTTAATTCAAAACTCATTACTGAATAGTGTTTTCTCTTCATATCCAAAGCGACTTCTCTGGCAGTATAGATCTCCTTTTCAATATATGACTACCAACAAACAACACATCAACTCTCCCAATAAGGAAAAAGGCATACTGAAATGGGCGGTTTGAGAGTGACACGACTGCATGGAACTATTAACACTGGCGACTGGCGCTAAGAGGACCCGTCTCCGGTGACAAGGATGTTATTCACAAGAAGTGGATGCACATTGCAGAAAAGCGATAACAAATAATTATTATGATTGATTCACTTGGCTCGTGGGAAATGTGGGATAAATCCGACTGGAATGCGGCTTCACGGGAGGACTCTGTTTTGTTTCGTGTCAGAGCGGGAGGATATGGGGCTCTTTTTGAGGCTTAAGACGATTGAATCAACTTCAGTTGAGGAGACGAGCGAGTTCAAATAACCTGGTGGGTATTGAATCATTCTAGAGCTGAGTCTGATTTATGGGCAAGGATTCATCAGATCTCTTCCGATTTGTGTGCCCGGGAAGTTGCTTCGGAGACCCACGTTGAGCTGTGCCTTGCACTAATATTGTGAGCAGTCAATGTTGAGTATTGACCTGAGTCGTATTACGTGCACAGGAAGCACAATTCTAAACAGGGATAGGCCGCTTTGCTGGGCCAATGACTTTATACAATTTGGAGGAGATTTGCAAATGTGCCTGGCAAAGGGTCCAAAGCACTGACTGGTAATCACTCAGAATGTTTCGACTTGATGATGGGACGGGATGATGTCGAAACTTGACATCCATCCATTTTTATCAAGGGTCCTGTCAATAATAGCCAGCCTTATACAATTCCCTTGTCATGGAAGAGTCGCATGGCAGGCTGAGAGGCGTC
The DNA here is from genome assembly GCA_004367485.1 of Fusarium citri. Classification (NCBI taxonomy): domain Eukaryota; kingdom Fungi; phylum Ascomycota; class Sordariomycetes; order Hypocreales; family Nectriaceae; genus Fusarium; species Fusarium citri. Next base: position 2,439 of record QHHH01000022.1, on the reverse strand, counting down.
AAATGCCACTCAAGCCATCCATTGCGCCAGCTTCCAGAAAACGCCTTCACATTCAACTCCTTTTACCCCTTCGATTGTGCATATGCATAAAAGACAATTGCTTCATCATGTGGCAGATGCATGTGGAGGCGGATGGCTTGGTGCCAAGTGGGCAGAGCGTTAAGACCAACAAAGCCAATTGGGCTCTAGAAGACGCCACAGCGCGAATGATGCAAAATAGGGGAGTAGCGCTTCCCATTTCTTTCAGGGCGAGAAAGAGTCCTTTGGATGCCCGTTTTTTTCGGTGGCGGTTGAGTTTGTTCTTTCTTTAATCTCCCCCTTGGATTAATGCAAGCCTCTGTACGCATGTCAATGACGCGCTGCACTTTTTGGTGTGGGATGGCTTTTTCTCTCTTGTTTTGTGTTCTGGAGACTGACAACGCTAGTAGCTGCAAGCTGTCAGGTACCCGAACTCTCGTTGTTGATCTTGGAGTTGCCATTGGTAGACCCATTTGGTAATGCAGTGGATGTTTTTGGACATAGATTCATCCCAAAACATAAGATGAGGCTTGTGCAATGCTATAAACAGTAATTGATACAGATTGTGAACATCATAAGCTGCACTGACTACAAGGTTATCCAAGCAGTTAGAATAATAGCATTCTCCAAAAATACCCTACAACAAACATCAAAGGGGTCTTCTAAATATACAATACGTCAGTCAAGAGTATATCGGTGGAGAGGCAAGCAAACTTGAGCAGTTTCTACAAACAAATCAAGGCAGAGCTTCGCACTAAAACGGCTCCTTCGGGTCTTAGCTACAGATTCCAACGGCCCTCAAGCTACCATCGTGATCGAAGAGCTTCTAATGCAGTGATCGCCTTCTTTCTTGATGATAATCATGACGATCAACGACCCGTCGACATGTCAGAACCTTCAACTTGTGGTTCCCAGACGATTATTGCTACATAAGGTAAACATATTCTCTCCATCGTTCACTAGCAGTGTTGCTCTGAGTTGCTTAATTTCACACTGTCCGTTCGTAGCCGCCGTTGAAGACGGACCCGAAATAGAATTGAACAAAACGCTATGAACTGCACTGAAAGCGACCAACAAAGAGACAATATGAAGCTATGAGACCACTATCGACAAAGGAAATTGCACAGCCAGCTTCTCCAGGAAATGAACATTCACTGCCCCTATCGAAGAAAGAAACTATCGTGTATCATGGAACGATAGATTCGTGGGGGCGAAGGTTATTCGCATCTGAGTTATCGATTAGAAGACGCAGCTGAATGTGGATATACAGTCAGTAGTTTGCGAGACCGGCATCAATGGTGCGGCAGCTGAAAAGAAACTACTGTATAGCGATTCATACTGGCATGTCAACAGAGGTTTACAAGCAACTTCCGCAGACGAGATACTCTGTTGATAGTGTTTAATCCCAGTTATCGCTCCACCGCAGCTTCGGCGAGCGCTTCTTAGCGACCTCGCTAGCGCAACCAGAAGCGGTTAGATAAGCCACGATTTAGTCAGGGGTCAGGGGCCACCCCGGCGTTATCAAGTGGATCTCGTTCAGCGCGCCATTACCCAAGTGGCTAACGACTTTCATCGTCTTGACCCACGGGCTTCTTTCATCCATCCTTTTGCTTTTCCAACACTATGGATTCACTTGCAAAGAGCGGCCAACCCGGCCATGCGGCACTCTACCACCGTTCCGTTCAGGCTTAGATCCATCTGCCCAAGTCTGCTCATCTCTCACATGGGTGCTACTGGTCCAGTAGCCCTGCTCCATCAATAGCGCCCCAAACTAACGCGAGCTCAGGCACACACTATCAAATCGAGAATGGGCTCTCTTCGCAGCAAATGTCCGGGATGAACGCCCACACGCCCAACAGCCCACGCGAGTGATCTCGGGGGAAGCAGCCAGGGGAGGGGATGGACGAGGAAGCACAGAGCCTTTTCTTGCATATAAACTGCCGCTTCCGACCTCCATGTCTTCCTCCCACTTACTTCTTGTCACTCACTTCAACCAGTCTTAGCGGATAATAAGTAACTCTTCGAGTTCACCGCAGTCCATTCGTTCATTACAGAATTTGCATATCTTTTTCCATCATGAAGACCGCTGTTTACATGGCCATGGCCTTTGGCCTGGCTTCTGCCACCGCTCCCGCTCCCGTTACCGACAACGAGCCTTGCGAGTGTGAAGTCGAGGACCCTTGCTACGTCGCTGTCAAGGCCAAGTACGACGCTCTCTGCAAAAACGATTATTTCAAGAGCTGCCTGATCACCGAGGTCCCCGCTCAGTGCATCGGTATGTCTGATGAGGAGAGCCTCGCCAACCTTGCCGAGGCTTGCGAATGTAAGCTTGAAGCCACCACCAGCGTCGAGATCGCCTCCAGCACCGAGACTGTCGGCGCTGCTACCACCGAGACTGATGCCGCTGCCACCACCACTGAG